>BGPT01000080.1:464254-484475 GCA_003297045.1 Symbiodinium sp. clade C Y103
TGGTGATTGTTAATGTTTTTTGGAGGTTTCTTGCATTCTGCTTCATGTTTGATGGCAACCTGGCATCATCAAAAAAACAAACATGTTTTTTGACATACAATGACATACATTTAATCACATATGCTTGGGAACGGCTTAAATCCAACAATTCAGCGCCAACATTCAAAACATCGATGCACAAAATGATTTACAGTCATGTTCAGGANACATTTAATCACATATGCTTGGGAACGGCTTAAATCCAACAATTCAGCGCCAACATTCAAAACATCGATGCACAAAATGATTTACAGTCATGTTCAGGAATGGATCAATGCACATAATTAGCCATAGAACGGCATAATTACGGTAATCATGCATAATTTTCATGATGTATAATGTATATATGATTTGATGGAAGGATGGACAGGATTTGGTAACCTTTTGACTCCTTTCCCACCCACGCCAGACAGCAGCCTCGAAGGTTCGACTTCCATCTGCGCCTGCAGGTGGCAACTTTGCCATGCCAAAGCGGGAAGATGGAATCTGGGTCTAAGACATGGAGTTGTTCTGAAGAAGGCTGTCAAAAAAGATCCAGGACCTCGACATTGACATTGTCTCGACCGTTCCATATTGGATTGAATTACAGTACCAAAACAAATGTTGATACAACTTCATCAGGTTTATGTCCGTCATCTGTGGCCAAAAAGTCAACCGCTATCTTCCACTACTTTGTCGCAGGAATGTGAAGATGAACTGGCCANTGATACAACTTCATCAGGTTTATGTCCGTCATCTGTGGCCAAAAAGTCAACCGCTATCTTCCACTACTTTGTCGCAGGAATGTGAAGATGAACTGGCCATTAAAGGCCAAACAAGTCCCTCAGCTCAAGATTCTGATAGTAGAGCTTGCCCATGTTTCAATCACGCTCATCGTGCCACTGCAGGGTAGGGTTGTGCCAAAATAAAGCTACAGCCGACACTCAGAGTGACTTGGCGTCACTTCATTCTGTTTCTATTTTGGAACATCTCTAGACTTTCTTTTGGCCTGAAATGAGGCAAGCGAAGAAGAACTTCAGAATGCTAACAAAAAACTTAAGAGACCAGCCGCTACCCCTCCACCTCGCAAAGACCGACATGTTGCCACACCTGCCCGGGCTGGTGCAGCAGCTGATTCACCAGCTGCTCCGGCCTCCCGAAATGCAGCGGCCACGAAACACCNCACACCTGCCCGGGCTGGTGCAGCAGCTGATTCACCAGCTGCTCCGGCCTCCCGAAATGCAGCGGCCACGAAACACCGACCCGGACCAGGCCAGGCAAATTGCTGACTTGAGAAAATTGTTCTGACACCGATTGTCCTGGGATATCTTTGCTGTTGAATTTGATGGTTCTGGCACCGATTGTCCTGGGATGTCTTTGCTGTTGAATTTGATGGTTCTGACACCGATTGTCCTAGGATGGCTTTGCGGTTGAATTTGATGGTTCTGGCACCGATTGTCCTAGGATGTCTTTGCTGTTGAGTTTGATGGTTCTGGCACCGGTTGTCCTAGGATGTCTTTGCTGTTGAATTTGATGGTTCTGNTTCTGGCACCGATTGTCCTAGGATGTCTTTGCTGTTGAGTTTGATGGTTCTGGCACCGGTTGTCCTAGGATGTCTTTGCTGTTGAATTTGATGGTTCTGGCACCGATTGTCCTAGGATGTCTGTTGAATTTGATGGTTCTGGCACCGATTGTCCTAGAATGCCTTTGCTGTTGAATTTGATGGTTCTGGCACCGATTATCCTAGGATGTCTTTGCGGTTGAATTTGATGGTTCTGGCACCGATTGTCCTGGGATGTCTTAAGCTGTTGAATTTGATGGTTCTGACACCGATTGTCCTAGGATGTCTTTGCTGTTGAATGTGATGGTTCAGGCACCGATTGTCCTAGGATGTCTTTACTGTTGAATTTGATGGTTCTAGCACCGATTGTCCTAGGATGTCTTTGTTGTTGAATTTGATGGTTCTGGCACCGATTGTCCTGGGATGTCTTTGCTGTTGAATTTGATGGTTCTGGCACCGATTGTCCTAGGATGTCTTTGCTGTTGAGTTTGATGGTTCTGGCACCGATTGTCCTAGGATGTCTTTGCTGTTGAATTTGATGGTTCTGGCACCGATTGTCCTAAGATGTCTTTGCTGTTGAATTTGATGGTTCTGGCACCGATTGTCCTAGGATGTCTTTGTTGTTGAATTTGATNAGGATGTCTTTGCTGTTGAGTTTGATGGTTCTGGCACCGATTGTCCTAGGATGTCTTTGCTGTTGAATTTGATGGTTCTGGCACCGATTGTCCTGGGATGTCTTTGCTGTTGAATTTGATGGTTCTGGCACCGATTGTCCTAGGATGTCTTTGCGGTTGAATTTGATGGTTCTGGCACCGATTGTCCTGGGATGTCTTTGCTGTTGGATTTGATGGTTCTGGCACCGATTGTCCTAGGATGTCTTTGCTGTTGAATTTGGTGGTTCTGGCACCGATTGTCCTAGGATGTCTTTGCTGTTGAATTTGATGGTTCTGGCACCGATTGTCCTAGGATGTCTTTGCTGTTGCTGAATTTGATGCTTCTGGCACCGATTGTCCTAGGATGTCTTTGCTGTTGAATTTGATGGTTCCGGCACCGATTGTCCTAGGATGTCTTTGCTGCTGAATTTGATGGTTCTGACACCGGTTGTCCTAGGATGTCTTTGCTGTTGATTTTGATGGTTCTGGCACCGATTGTCCTGGGATGTCTTTGCTGTTGAATTTGATGGTTCTGGCACCGATTGTCCTAGGATGTCTTTGCTGTTGAATTTGATGGTTCTGGCACCGATTGTCCTAGGATGTCTTTGCTGTTGAATTTGATGGTTCTGGCACCGATTGTCCTAGAATGCCTTTGCTGTTGAATTTGATGGTTCTGGCACCGATTATCCTAGGATGTCTTTGCTGTTGAATTTGATGGTTCTGGCACCGGTTGTCCTGGGATATCTTTGCTGTTGAATTTGATGGTTCTGACACCGATTGTCCTAGGATGTCTTTGCTGTTGAATGTGATGGTTCAGGCACCGATTGTCCTAGGATGTCTTTGCTGTTGAATTTGATGGTTCNTGACACCGATTGTCCTAGGATGTCTTTGCTGTTGAATGTGATGGTTCAGGCACCGATTGTCCTAGGATGTCTTTGCTGTTGAATTTGATGGTTCTAGCACCGATTGTCCTAGGATGTCTTTGTTGTTGAATTTGTTGGTTCTGGCACCGATTGTCCTGGGATGTCTTTGCTGTTGAATTTGATGGTTCTGGCACCGATTGTCCTAAGATGTCTTTGCTGTTGAAATTGATGGTTCTGGCACCGATTGTCCTAAGATGTCTTTGCTGTTGAATTTGATGGTTCTGGCACCGATTGTCCTAGGATGTCTTTGTTGTTGAATTTGATNTTGATGGTTCTGGCACCGATTGTCCTAAGATGTCTTTGCTGTTGAATTTGATGGTTCTGGCACCGATTGTCCTAGGATGTCTTTGTTGTTGAATTTGATGGTTCTGACACCGGTTGTCCTAGGATGTCTTTGCTGTTGAATTGGATGGTTCTGACACCGGTTGTCCTAGGATGTCTTTGCTGTTGAATTTGATGGTTCTGGCACCGATTGTCCTGGGATGTCTTTGCTGTTGAACTTGATGGTTCTGGGACCGATTGTCCTGGGATGTTTTGTTCTTGAATTTGATGGTTCTGGCACCAATTGTCCTAGGATGTCTTTGCTGTTGAATTTGATGGTTCTGGCACCGATTGTCTTAGAGTCAGGCTTTGGCTGCTAATGAACCTCTGTTATTCACGAGTGGTTTGGTCTTGATACTCTGCTGCATCGTGACTTCCAACCTTTTAAATGGTTCGATGTGAAGTTTGAACCGTTGTATCTGCCTCTGTTGGTCAGTTTCGTCCATATTGAAATTCATTTCGGAAATCACATGTTACACAACAATCGTCTCAAGCTTCTGGTGACATTTTGGAAACCTTTTGTATGGTCTACATGAATTTGCACCCGGGGGCAACCTCTGTTGGTTGTTTCAGCGCAGCTTTCTGATGAGCCACGCAATCAAATGCATGTGTTGTTTCTGTTGGCTCCGATGCCATGCCAAGTGATCCATACTGATCTGATGCACGTTATGACTCAATCGCATCGCATCTGTTTCTGTGGCACGAACCTGCATGAGACCCCCGCACAATGTGAAATGAAAAATGCACTCCCGACCGAACGAATGCCCTGTCTTTTTCAAAAACACTCCGGGGCTACTGTCGCAAATCGACGACCGAATTGAAGAAGCAACCTCAGTGTGCCTTGCCAAAGTCTCATCGCTCCTTGCCAAAGTCTCATTCTACTTCTTTTCCTGCCCATGGGGCGGGGAGAACCAGGAACAAAAGGGAACCCTCGTGCAACTTGAACCCCTACTGCTGCACAATCCTAGGTGTAGCAAAGTCACTGCCAATGAGAATGCATTGATTGTGCTCATCTCTTCATTCATGTTCATGCAACGTGTTGTCAATAGAGACCTTGTCACAATGACTACCGCTGATTACTAGATGATGATTCAGCACCTATCTCAACAATTTGTCTCGTCTCAGAAGTGGTCCAAGGATGACAATCTTATAGCCATGTCTCTCCCTGGCCTAAGACCCTCATCAAAAACTTGAAGGTCAAGGAGGAGTCATGATCCATCTCTCTGAGTCGTGAACCGGCGCCATTTGGATCCTCCAGCCGTGGGATTTTGCTGTTGGCAGTTTCATGCAATGTAGAAAGAAAGTTCCCTTTGGTTGGGTGGCCATGCGCCAGCCTTCAATTTTACGGGTCTTGCGCCAACCCTAGAAGATGTGCTGAAACACACGTGACCGGCTGACGTTGGGGTTGACGGATGAAGAGGTCCAAAAAAGGCATTGGAACTTTTACATGCATGCACTTGCGCGAGGGTCCAATGCTGCCCCAACCCAGGGTTCAACACATGCCATGCATAGCATATCAACAATTTTTCAAGTTGAGAATTACCGCTACTCAACGTAACGCTTTCGTCTCTACATGCCATGTCTGCCCAACAAACCCATGGCCGCCCCAAGAAAACAAATCTGGTTTTCCCACCTTGCTGCCAGGGTGCCAGGCAGTGTGGTCTCCTGGGGTGGGCTGAGACTGAGACCATCGAATGGGTTCGATCATAGCTTTGAACATGTTCCATCCACTTCTTTAAACGCAGGCATTTGGCTATATAACCTTTGATGAGCCGCGAACTTCTTTCAGATTCATAAGCCATTGGAGCAAGACATTGCATGAAAGAAACTAGGCCCATTCCTTCAGTTCTTTGACCAGAATTGGAAAACATGTATCTAAGAATCCTGCTACTGAGTCGGAAGAGGAGACCGCTCAAACCCAGCCGAAGCTCCAAACCGGTGGGAAAAATGATTGCAATACACTGTGGAGGTGTGATTGTGCGACATGACTTGCTGAGTGCGCATGTGATGATGTGAAATGGTTTCCCTATGAATGATATGGCCTGATTTGACGTCAGTTCGTTTGATATGTTTGATTTGATGTGTAATCTGAGGTGATAGGATTCAATCCGGTGTCACCGCATCATTCATTTGATACGATGCACAGTAAATTGATACCATCTTGATATCATGTGATATGGCATGCAACGATGTAATATGATATGTCTTGATTGATGTAGTAGGATAAGACATGATATGAGATGAAATTATAAGATATGATCTGTTTTGCTCGGGTATATTTTCTTATGATATGTTTTGCTGTGAATTGATTTTCTGTTATGATATCATGCTATCTAAAATCATATGGGGGAGACATGATAGGATATGGAGTATGATAAAATGAACAACATCTTTGGTATGATGTGGCCATCCACACGGGCGTGAATTTCAAGATTATCCAGAATGTGGGCAGATTTTTCTGCATTTTGGCACCCTTGCAGGGGAACCTAAAGAAATCCCATTTCATTTCAAGTGATTTGCCTTTTGAGTATCCTTTGTGCCCCTGCCAAGTTTCAACTTTTGCCCTCACCCTGCGTGTCGCGTTCGCCGAGGCCCCTTGCCGACACATTGTGGAGTTGGCGGCTGCCGAAGCGAGGAACAACCCACGCCCATCCCGTCAAATGAGAGAGTTTGCAGCAAATCCCTTAGAAGAACTTGGGTGCCAAGGAGTTACTGTATCATGACAAGAATGTTTTCCCATTCGTTCGATTCAGCACTTGGCTGGTCTTCCTGGGTGTTGTCCGGGCGGCCCGACTTTTGTGTGGCGCTCTGTGGCCAAGATGAGGCGATTGTTGCGAGAATTCTGGCAGCGGTATGAAGGGCTTTACCCACCTCAGTGGCACCATACCCTTTTACAGCCCGACGAGGGCCGATCGTACAAGAAAGAAGCCTTGTTGGCCATCGAGGCAGTACTTAGACAAATCCAAGCACCTGGCCCCACTTCACAGGTGCCAAATGGGGCTAAATTTTACAGGCCCCACATGGTCTACGCAGTTTTTATTTGCAACAATGCTGAGGGTCGCTGCAAATGAAAATCCCGGGTCTTTACAGAAACTGTTCGAAATTTTTGCTCGTGATTGTGCCGACCTGGCAACAAACGTACATATTCCCACGTCCCAAGAGCCAAACAATCCAAGAAGACATGTTCAGGAATATGCCACCAATGTCTTGCTGGCCAAGAAGAAGACCGCAGGCTGGGGATGGAGAGCTATCCCTTTGAACATCTATCACCAACTGCTGGCTGGATTGGTGCCATTGATCGTGTCGATCCACGGCTGGGGGCACCAATGATTTTTAAAGACCTACCGATGGACCAAACCTCAAAGAGCCATTTTTTTGCTTTGACATTTGGCACGCATTCCATTTGGGGATCGCCAAGCATTGCTTGGGATCTTCTTCTTTTGTTCTGATTGTGGAATACCACCTTCCTTGCCTTGAAGCATTTACATCGGTGGAGTCCAAATTTGAGTGGATTACAGTTCATTACAAAGCATTTTGCCGACCGCGAAGGTTGTCCTTATGGGTATCTGACTTTTTTGGGAATACGCTGTTATGGCCGCAATCCAGTGCATGTCCAATTGGAGAATGGAACGGGGCTGTGCATCCACAACATTCATGCTTTTCTTGGACTATTTTGGCCAGCTCTGTATTACCGGGTGTACTGAAGATGAGTCACTGCTGCTGATTGCTTCTAGTTTTGCATTCAGTACTTTCAACAGTTTTGCGCAGTAAGGTTTAAGCAAGAGTTATGTTTGTTCCCAAAAAATCCAAACATATGAAAACAACCCACAGTTTCCCCACTGCGCTTAGGCTAGTGTGACGCGACGAGTCATCGAGATGTTATCTTTCCTGTATTCCTCAGGGTACTGGCTTCGGAGCGCCAAGGGAGAACGGGCCGCATCTATGTTTTATTTTCTGGGCTGTGATCAACGCTTGGCATTTCTGACTTTGGTTGACAAAAAGAACAGGTACCAAATGATCCCAAAGTTACATTACATGTGCCATTTTGCTGTGAAGCTTCGGGATTCAAAGTCAGGCGCAAAGTCCACTTGGAACATCTCTGCAGTGCCAAGAAGATTTTGTGGGCCGCCCAGGGTCAAGGGTCAGCCGTTGTGTGGACATCCGACGAGTGCACAGGAATGTGATTTACCGAAGCCTCATCTTGGCCAACCGCCCTTTGAGACAGGCTGACCATGATCCTAGAGGGATGGATGCATGATCGCTGAGACAGTGTTTTAACATATATGTCTGATGTTTTCACAGAAAAGCAACAAAGATAGCATCAGATCTGCGGAAACAGCGTTCATGTACCGCACTTTGGCTACTGAACTTACAGTGGTCTGGAGCGTGAAGGGAAAGGAAAGGGAGGATCAAGAAGGGACAGGTGCTGGTGTTTGACTCATGTTTGTGTTATTTTGTGTTTTATTGCGTTTTGCCCAGGGTGCCAAAACCCTTAAGGGCCACATTTTTTGCACAAGTAGCGTGATAATAGTGTTCTTGTAGGATTCAAAAGGTGTACCTATGCCTATGTACAAATTGGAGGACCAAACCGGTCCTAGGCATGTGCATGCATACATACATATTACTATCGAGATGTGCATGTGATGCCTGAAATCTCTCTATGATGTGATTGCCTTCGCTCAGTTTACCTTGGATCAACAGTCTAAGTTAGTCCATGCCATGCAAAGATCACTTTCACCCACAGAACTTTGCAAGAGAAACCCATTGAAGGATCAAAGCCTTGAAACTTCAGTTTTGTCCGATGTTCAACCATGATGCTTATGTGTTATGTTCACGGATCGGTCGATCATACCCCAGCTCGCGTGAACCACATGAAGAACATGACACAGAGAGAGCTGAGCAGGCGCAGGCTGGCGCCAGCAATCAGACCCAGAGTGGCTCGACCAAAGGCGGCCACAACGGCCCCAGAAAAGGCGCCCGAGAAGATTCCGGCCGGCTCCACTGAGAGCAACTCCAATGAGAGCGGCTCCAATGAGAGCGGTTCCAATGCGAGCGACAGCGAAAGCTGAGTCGGATCGAACTAGGTCTACAGTTTTGAGACTCATGATGATCACAATCATGGTGGTTTTTATGCTACCTGCCAATGACGTAGCCTGGCCAATTACGTTTGCGAAACGTTTAGCGACACATTTCGGGGATAGATGTGTTTTGATGTCCTTAGATCGCAACAGCAGCCGTCACATGAAGAGATCATCTATTTCTTGGCGGTTGCTTGCTTTGAGGACTTACTCTGTGTGGTTTACATGGCATCTGCTTCCATACTTGAAATTCTGAAACAACAATCTTTTGGGACAAAATGTTTCACTTCTCAGTTGATCAGTTCCTGAAAATATTTGATCAATGGGTGTACCCTGTCAAAATCCAAACAACATCAAACATGATACCCGCATGTTGACTGCCAGGTGAAATCTCCAGAATGATGACGTTTGGATTTATTCTGATTGCTTTATTTTTTGAAGTTACTTGACCAAAGCCTGTCCACTCCATCCTTCACACCTGCAGCTGCTGTCTTCTTGAGGCTTTACAGGTGGCCTTTTTCTCGTCGAATCCTGGAGCTCTGACGGCTCGCTTTGAGGCAAGGTTGTGCCACTGGAGGACCCCTGCATCATGGAATCCACTGGTCGAGGAGGTGTATGTGTAATCTATGGATATCTATGTTAGGTTTTGGCTCACGGTTCTACAAGAAGTTTTGGCTCCCACAAAAGTTAAAGCACCGTTGGGAACAACTGGTTGACTGGTGACTTTCCTCGAATCCATTGGTCTCGGAAGCCTGAAGCATCTGAAGATTAGTGGTTTATAACCATCAAAGCTTGGTTGTCCAATGTTTTCCATTTCGGTCTAGGTGTGCTGATCATGGTCTAATGCGGGGTCACGACCTTCTCAGAAAGATGATGGCACTGACTTGATTACCACCTGCAGTGCTCTCTCTGACAGTGACCCATAGGAAGATGCTCAAAGCCATCTGGTAATTCGATGCTTACCTGCCGGCTGCACGAGATGACATAGCATGATGTGTACGCGCCACCCCGCCGACCCAACCCCAGCAAGGTGCGCAGGCCTCTGCAGCTTCGTCTGCCCANCCTGCCGGCTGCACGAGATGACATAGCATGATGTGTACGCGCCACCCCGCCGACCCAACCCCAGCAAGGTGCGCAGGCCTCTGCAGCTTCGTCTGCCCAGCGACCTGCCGTGCTGATTGGGCAAAGGAAGCGCCCCAGTTTCCACTCACGTTCTGTGCAGCGGGAAACCCAAAGTGTCACNTGCAGCTTCGTCTGCCCAGCGACCTGCCGTGCTGATTGGGCAAAGGAAGCGCCCCAGTTTCCACTCACGTTCTGTGCAGCGGGAAACCCAAAGTGTCACGGTTCAACAACGTATAGTATATATGCGTTTCTTGGCTCCTTTTTAGGCACAAAATTTCGACATCAAAATCTCAAACATCTCAAGGTTCTGACAGTCGTGCAATGAATGAGACAACTCACAGATTCCACCATGAAGTCTGTGACTACATCCTGACTGCCGCAAACACACTCTCTAAATTCAGGCCAGCAGCCTCAAGAAGTCAATGGACAGGGCTTGGTTCATCTAAAGGACACCCAGTCGCAACCATGGTAGTTGGGATCGGCTTGGTACTGCNAATTCAGGCCAGCAGCCTCAAGAAGTCAATGGACAGGGCTTGGTTCATCTAAAGGACACCCAGTCGCAACCATGGTAGTTGGGATCGGCTTGGTACTGCTGAGTGTGTAAAGTCGGCCCTTCGGCCATGTTCGGGATTTGTCTTCGATCTGTCCACCGGGTTGTGATCCATGTTTGTCAATAGTAATGCATTAAGCGTGCAAATTGTGATCAAATGTGAATGTTTTGTGTGGTATCTGTCGGTATCAGTCCACCTTTCATTCCCTTCCTCCGTCGGGTACTGGGCGCCTTGGTGCCAGATGCTGCACAGCGTACTTACTTGTGAATGACGCCCCGCTCATCACTGNAGTCCACCTTTCATTCCCTTCCTCCGTCGGGTACTGGGCGCCTTGGTGCCAGATGCTGCACAGCGTACTTACTTGTGAATGACGCCCCGCTCATCACTGAAGGGGTTTTGGCTACCCTTGCTAAGGGTTGACATACCGGCCAAATCCAAACACAGCTGCTGGGGTTGAACAAGTCGTTCATCAAATTTGCTTTGGCTTAAAGGTTGTTGTTAACATGCATGGTGGCATCACCAGAAACGCGCTCACTGTAGTTTTTTCGGTGGTTGTATTGAATAATCAATCATGCATTAACTTGTTTTAACAACCGGTCAACCCGGGGCACACTATCCAAGCAACACGCGGCCCATCACTTTTTGCACAGCTTTTCTCTCTACATGGCGCTGGTGCGGTGCAGAAAATCGAACGAAGCTCAGAGGAGTATTCTTTATGGCATCCAAGGAAAAGGGTCGGAGGGTTAGGGTGGCTTCCTGGATGGGCCACGATAACCACTACCATGGCCCAAAGCACCAAAAAATACGGGGTTTACATGGGGATGCCATCCCTCAAGAGCTTCAGCAATCCTTCAGTTTTACTTCACAATCAATTTGCGCAGCTTCCGGTGGACTACCAGGTGAGAAAGCAAACGAAGGGGTGAAATTTCTGCTGATGGTGCTCAATTTTTGCTCCAATGGTCACAAGGCGCTTTACCAAAAGTCCCAAAACCGCATGAAGTTTACAATGTTTTGTCGCATCGTTGGTCTGATGCCATGAGGCAAGAATTGCATCATCCAGGCAGGTGGCAAACACCACGGCGGGTGAAACATATTGATCTGGCCTTGTCCTCTCACGACGGCGATCTTGGCAGTGATGCAAGTTCGGAATCTGACAGCCCCATTGCTCGTCCGATTGGATTTGGTGATTAGGATGTTCATCATACCGTGCTACCGAGAAAGAAGCGTTGGGTCATGATCTACCGTGGAATGTTTGGCCAATGGAACGGGACAGCTTTTCCAGATTTAGATCTCACACATGTGATATACAAGTCAAGTGAGAATGGCTGAGTGCGTATCAATGATGTATCTGAATCAATGCGACACGGTTGAACAGGATTCTTTTGGGATTCCTCTGGATGATTTTGCAATGTTGCTCTCATACGTCAGGGAAATTACACTTTGTCGATGGTAAGATTACCTGCAAGATTGCATTTGGTTCAAGACTGTTGTCCATGTGATATCATGTTCATGTTCAATCATATGATTCCTATGCTTACCAACGCATGGAAAAATCCGGCTTCGAACATGTATTCTGGGAGATTCCACTTCTTCTGCATCGTGCTCTCAGAGTTTGCCGACAAGGTCGGATCCCATCATCCAGTTGGTCCAGGGGATGCTTTCCATTTCACCTGCTTGCCAGCCTTCCCCGGCAGGACTGATGCGACCGAAGCTGATTCTGCAAATGAACTGGCAGTGATGTACAGTTCCGACGCTGAAGGCTTCTGGGCTGTCAGGGTTACCTGCTATGGAAGGGTGGCCTTAGAATCGCCTTAGAATCTTTGAGCAAGTACTTTGGTCATTTTGAGTGATAAGGACGGGATCTATATCAATTGGAGTCAAGCGCTTTTTCTTGCTACAGGAGTATACTGACTTTTCAAAGGACTTCTTGATAACATCCTTCAAAATGCCACTGATACTGAATTACTTTGAGAATGTTTGAGATAAAAGTAGACCTTTAGCCATTCAACCAACAAACTGATCACAACATGCGCCCAAAAGAGTGCAAGGATTTTGTCCATGTCCATCCTGCACACCACTCAGCTTCCCAGGTGAACGTGGAGAAGCATCGGACCGTGAATCACTGCTCATGGCATCGGACTGCGTAGCTCCTGACAGCTGACAGGGGTTTGGGCGAGGAGGTCGGAGCATCCATGCAGGGGGAAGCTGTCGCCTCTCAGGGAACCGCCATCCGTTTCTTGTTTGGCTAGTAGTAAATGTTCAACTGTTTTGATTTTACTTTGGGTAATCGCTTACTGACTTACGAACTCACTTTGTTTCTGGATTTATATACTTTGAATAAGAATAGGTAAGCTTATTGTGGTTGAATTGTGTGTTGTGCCGGGTTGTGCATGGTGCTGCATGTGTGCAGGTCTGTACCCATGCAGGCATCATGGAACATGTGACCTCTCTCCTGCATGGACGTTTCATCTCGTCTTGGCCTGGAAATCGAGCACTTGCGGGTGGTGGGAATGCCATGGTGATGAATCTTTTATTTTGTAGCTGCTCTACAGCTCAACCTCACACCTTGTGGATTCAGTGCCAGGCCTTTTTGGTATCCGGCTCGATGACCGTGTGATCGTCAAGTTCCTGCAGTTGGATTGCTCCAACATTGGCCGGCCGTGACTAACAAAAACATACAAAACATATAAAAACAATGAAGTCACAACAATTTGGCTGCCTCCTCCTCTTCCTCCATGGTTCCTTCGTCTCCAAGTCCGAAAACCTGCAAGCTGCTGTCAAAATTCGACAAGTACAGAATGAATCGGGTCACCGCACCTCTCCGGAGTCCGGGCCGACCAAAGCCAAGCCCTGGAGGCTGAAGCGCAGCGGTCAAGGGATACCATCTACAAACGCACTCATGTGGTAAAAATCTCACTGATGTCTTGTCTCATTTCACCCCCTGCTTCAATCTTTAAGTTTGGGTCTGGCCTGCCCTGCAAAACAAAAAGTAAAAGGTGCAAGGCCATCACTGAAAAGATTTTTGAGGAATTCAGGGAGGTGGAGGGTGAATGATTGAACGTTGGCGACATGGAAAAGCTTGACTTCGCTGAGTNGGTGCAAGGCCATCACTGAAAAGATTTTTGAGGAATTCAGGGAGGTGGAGGGTGAATGATTGAACGTTGGCGACATGGAAAAGCTTGACTTCGCTGAGTGACTACAAGTATCCTTGTCAGCTGTCGGCAGAATCTTGCAACAAAACGGCAGCAAAATGCAGCAAATACATTATATTGAAATGATTCTTTCAGTCAGGCGACTAAGTCAGAAAAGTGTTCCATGTTTTTCTTGACCTGGCCACNAACGGCAGCAAAATGCAGCAAATACATTATATTGAAATGATTCTTTCAGTCAGGCGACTAAGTCAGAAAAGTGTTCCATGTTTTTCTTGACCTGGCCACAGACCCAGCCACCGACATCCACCACCAGTCTCTCCTGCCCACTGCTGGTCGCTGGAGTGGAGGAAGGTGCGTCGCCTGTTCCAACGGAGTCGGAGGATGTGAACAGGAATTGGAATGACTGAACTTCCCCCAGCCAGAGTTTGCAAAAATGCAAACTATATTGGAAACCAAAATGCAAGCAACCAAAATGCAAGCTATATTGGATGCAGTATGCTACTGCTGGCTGATTTATGCTATCACATCCTGCCAGTGACATGTGCTTTGGTTTCAACTTCATTCCATGGTATCCATGGTCTATGAATACTTTGGGATTATATAAATGCACAGAGGCCCCGGGCTCATTTCATCGGCTGGTGGCTGGCTAATCATGATGCCTTTGAATCGGCCCAGGATATCTTCCAATCGCTGGCATGCACTACCTGGTAGGTATCATGCGGTCGTGGTCAGCAGCTACTTGTCAACTAGAATTGCATGCGCACCAAATTCCACCTATGTTCAAAAGTGTTTGGAAGGGCGGAACCAGCCAGGATTCATCTTACGTCACGAATGGCCACTTTTATGAGCATGATTGTGAGAGACATAATGTCTTCTAAGCTTTAACTTGACTCTGGCGGCTTCGTCCCCTGGCCGTCACATGAGCGTCACTGCTGCCCAGCATCACCCTTTCTCATCACAGGCATCGCCTGTATCATCATCATCATCATCATCATCATCATCATCATCATCATCATCATCATCACTGCCAAACCGGCCCCGCTGCCTATGAGGCGGTAGTCAAGCGCAAAGCGGTCAGGACTGACAACATAGTTGTCCAAGTCCCCGTTGTGGACCAGCATGTGGCCAACCCTCAGCAAGCAGCAAGCACTACAAAAAATGACGGTGAAAACCACTTCATCCCCTGGCATCCCTGCACCTAATACATGCGCACGGCAGCAAGATACACAATGGCATCCATGCATATATATCTGTGCATGTTTGCATGTGCATGTGTGATTGTGTGCGTGCGGGCGGGTGTATAATACGTGCATAAGATAAAAACAATATATATATATATGGGCTAGGCTTCAAAACGTGCTGGTTTAGGCTTCCTTTGGACATGTTTACAGGAAGGCTTCTTTTCGACGTGGTTTGGCGCGTGCGTGCTGCAGGGTTTCTTAAGGGCATGTTCCTTCAAGCAGTGGCGCAGAGAACCCCTTGCTTTTGCTACTTGTGGCTTGCTTTGTTATGACAGTGGTTCGGCGGCTATTCAGGGCTGCCCAAGGCTTCTTTTTGGCACGTTTCCCCAAACAGCGCCAACAAGGACCCTAGGCTTCTTTTTGGCATGGACCTGAGTGCGGCTATTACAGGCTGCCTTAAGGCTTTTTGTTGGCATGTTTTTCCCCGAACAGCTCCAAAAGGGACCTAAGGCTTCTTTTTGACATGGACCTGCGGGTGGCTACCTGCCGAAGGCTTCCCCCCGGCTTCTGTGTGTCATGTTTGCCAATAACGCTTTCTTCTCCGCGGCGTGTTTTTAACGCAACAGGCTCTCTCAGTGAATGAGCTAGGCTTCAAAACGCACCGGTTTTAGGAAGGCTTCTTTTTGACATGGACCTGCGCTTGTGGGTGGCGTGCAAGCAGTGCCAAGGACCGCTCACTTCGGCTAGCATACAGTTTCTCTTTCCATTGCTTTCTGAGAATAGGGTCCTGCCCACCAAGGGTCGCCCAAAGGCTTTTTTGTGGCATGTTTTCCCAAAGAGCGCCAAAAAAGCAGCCACCTGCCACATGTTTTCTGGAGGGCTTCTTTTTGACATGGAACTGCGGGCGGCTGCTTGGGCTTCTCCCCGGCATGTTTGGTCGAACAATGCCACAAAAGAGGTGCTATAATTTCACCATTTTGGGAATGGAAACTGTTCTTTCTTATGACAGAAAATCACAGTTTTGCTTCTATATTGCCCAAGGTTTTGATCATTTTCTTTTCGCTTTGCATGCAGGCTCTTGTTTGCTTCCAGTTTTCGGTTACCTGTCTGTTTGTCCTAAATTTTGCTCCTTGTAGATTTGGTGCAGCTTTCCCCCACATCACCGCGTAGTGTTCTAATTTTTTTGCTCGTGATCCGCCTCCTTCACCTCCTTCCTCCTCCTCCCTCCTCCTCCCTCCTCCTCCCTCCTCTCTCTATCAACTTGTCTCTATCATACTCGTCTTTATCGAGTTGTCTATCACATTCATCTCTATCAAGTTCTCTCCATCACACTCGTCTCTATCACATTCATCTCTATCAACTTGTCTCTATCAACGTGTCTTTACTTGGCGTGGCAGGGGCGGCACTTGGTGATTCTCTAGGCTGTCCGTCCTCAGGGGTGCCCGCGTTGGCCGCCGCTTGGTGACTATCTACGCTGTCCGTCCTCAGGAAAAGCTTATGTGTGTGTGAAAGCTTCTGTATGTAAAAGCTGCTTTATTTAAAAGCGTCTGCGTGTANCTACGCTGTCCGTCCTCAGGAAAAGCTTATGTGTGTGTGAAAGCTTCTGTATGTAAAAGCTGCTTTATTTAAAAGCGTCTGCGTGTAGCTCTGTGTAAAGGCTTCCCTATGTAAATGCTGTTCGCAAACAAGCAGTATATTTCGGCATTCAGGATACAAATGTGGCCATGAAACAAACACCATTAGCAGAATAAAACGGTTTCGGTTTTTGGTGAAACTTTCTAGCAGGAACGGGAGCTGATTACATTATATTTCCGTATATCACTGGCCAAAAATATGCTGGCAGCATTGCGTACGATTTCCAGCTGCTCCTACCTTTGGAAAAATCGAGGCATATTCTTGCTTTTCATTTCCCTCAGAATTTCAGCAAACCTTGGCAGGCACTCACAGAATCAACAAACAAAAAAACTGGCGACTAGGCAGGGGCGTAGATTGGGTCGAGATTGTTTTCTTTTTTGAATCTGTTGATGTTTTCCCGAGAGCGTCTGAGCGAAGGGTTCTTCTAACAGTGAAGGTCTGTCATACATTTTCACATCTTCACATCTTCACATCCTCACATCTTCACATCTNTGAAGGTCTGTCATACATTTTCACATCTTCACATCTTCACATCCTCACATCTTCACATCTTCACATCTTCACATCTTTACATCTTCACATCTTCACATCCTCTCATCTTTACATCTTCACATCCTCACATCTTCACATCCTCACATCTTCACATCTTCACATCTTCACTGTGTGTAAAAGCGCTTGTCCGTAAAAGCATCTATGTGTAAAAGCGCCTGTGTGTAAAAGGGTCTGTGTGTAAAAGCGTCTGTGTGTAAAAGCTTCTGTGTGTAAAAGCGTCTGTGTGTAAAAGCGTCTGTGTGCAAAAGCTTCTGTGTGTAAAAGCGTCGGTGTGTAAAAGGGTCTGTGTGTAAAAGCGTCTGTGTGTAAAAGCGTTTGTGTGTGTAAAAGGGTTTGTGTGTAAAAGGGTCTGTGTGTAAAAGGGTCTGTGTGTAAAAGCGTCTGTGTGTAAAAGCTTCTGTGTAAAAGGGTCTGTGTGTAAAATCTTCTGTGTGTAAAAGCGTCTGTGTGTAAAAGTGTCTGTTTGTAAAAGGGTCTGTGTGTAAAATTGTTTGTGTGTAAAAGCGTCCGTGTGTAAAAGGGTCTGTGTGTAAAAGCACCTGTGTGTAAAAGCTTCTGTGTGTAAAAGCGTCTGTGTGTAAAAGTGTTTGTGTGTAAAAGGGTCTGTGTGTAAACTTGTTTGCGTGTAAAACTGCCTGTGTGTAAAAGAATCTGTGTGTAAAAGCGTCTGTGTGTAAAAGGGTCTGTGCGTAAAGGTGCCTGTGTGTAAAAGCGTCTGTGTGGAAAGGGTTTGTGTGTAAAAGATTGCAAAAGCGTCTGTGACGTTTTATTTCTCTGTCCATCTTCCCATTTTCTTTTCACATATTCACATCTTCACCTCATCGCATCCTCGCATCTTCAAATGCTCACATCTTCATCTCTTCACATCACACATCTTCACATCTTCACATCTTCANATCTTCAAATGCTCACATCTTCATCTCTTCACATCACACATCTTCACATCTTCACATCTTCACATACTCCTCAATTTCTTTTTATTTGCGCCTTATTTAGTGACATCTTCTTTCTTTGAGACATCTTCTTCTATTTCTCTCTCTAAATTTCATGCTATACGATTTTCACAATTACATATCTCACTATACTTCTCTTCGCTCTCGGGCCATCCGNTCTTCTTCTATTTCTCTCTCTAAATTTCATGCTATACGATTTTCACAATTACATATCTCACTATACTTCTCTTCGCTCTCGGGCCATCCGTCGTCTAGTATGAACTTAGAGTCACGAGACCGCTGCACCCAAGAAAAACAAACTAACATATACTAACCACTAAATGAAGCAAAACCCGACACCCCTCACATAATTTATTTGTAGCAACTATAGGCACTAGTGCTGGACCCATGTGTTGCGTTTGTTTTGAATGTATTTTGTTTACGGGGAGAAGGCTCAGTTGCGCCCACACTTGCGCCCAGATGGACATGTACACTGTTTCAACCATTTAGGGTTTATATTTGGGGGACTTTGGGGGGACTGGGGACATGGGGGGGGACCAGGGGACTTGGGTGGGGCTTGGGGGGCTTGGCACTTGGCATTGGTGTTGTGAAAGCATCTTACTTCACAATGCTTCAACCAGTTTGGGTGAACCAGGGGACTTGGGGGGGCGTGGGGGACTTAGCATTGGTCTTGTGAAGCGAGAAAATCCCGCGGGCACAAGCGACACAGCTTCCTTGTTTGCGGGTGTTTGCGCATGAACATTCCACTTTGTGAAGGTTTGCAGCCTCCACTCCATGTTTGGTGCATCNACAAGCGACACAGCTTCCTTGTTTGCGGGTGTTTGCGCATGAACATTCCACTTTGTGAAGGTTTGCAGCCTCCACTCCATGTTTGGTGCATCTCATGGCTTTTGTTTCAAGCCTTTGTAAGCATGATCAAAAATCAATCGACTTTGTGGAAAAACAAATGCTTTATCATTTTCTCTAGGAATATCTTTTGTGTATACGTAGAGGATTTTCAAGCTTGCGAGCTGTTCAGCCCAAGTAAAGAAGTCAATGCAGAAAGGCTGTCCAAGTCATGTGTGCAAATTCAGTGATTTTCCAGCCCAGGTGTCTTATGGGTTTTCAAACCCAAGATGCAACCTTTCTTGTCCTCCAAGCCTTGATCTGTGTCCTTCTTTCTTAGGAAGGGCTTCATCCTCCAACACCTGTTCTTTTTCCTGCTTCCTTTGGAAGGGATTTCTTTTCCAACCCCTGCTCTCTCTCTCTCTCTCTCTCTCCCTCTTGCTTTTTCTTTGGAAGGGGTGCTGGCTTTGCTGGTTTCCGGCTTTCCTTCCAACCCCTGATCTCTGTCCTGGTTCGCATGGATTCCAACCCCTGATCTATTTCCTGATTTCTTTGGAAAGGGTTTGGATTCCAACCCCTGATCTCTGTCCTGGTTTCTTTGACAAGGGTTTTGCTTCCAACCCCTGATCTATTTCCTGAATTCTTTGGAAAAGGTTTGGATGCCAACCCTTGATCTCTGTCCTGGTTTCTTTGACAAGGGTTTTGCTTCCAACCCCTGATCTATTTCCTGAATTCTTTGGAAAGGGTTTGGATTCCAACCCCTGATCTCGGTCCTGGTTTCTTTGACAAGGGTTTTGCTTCCAACCCCTGATGTCTTTCCGGGTTTCTCTTTAAAAAGTCTTTCTTTTCCATCCCTGGGTGTTGTTTTTCCACTTTTTGGGCAAGGGTTTTCTTTTCCAACCCTTGGTTTTTTTCAATTTGTTTAGAACTGTTTTTTTCTCCGGCCCCTGCTGTCTTGCCTGGTTTCTTTGGAAAGGGTTCATCTCCAACCCTTGCTCTTTTTCCTGCTTCCCTGATATTTTGTCCTAGGTCCTAGTTTCGATGGAAGGACTTTCTGTTCCAGCCCCTGATCTCTTTCTCGCTTTCTTTGGAAAGGGGTTGGATTCCAACCCCTCATCGTTGGTTTCATTGTGGCAGCTTTCATCTTCTAGCCCTGAAGAGAGGGGACCAAAAGGAACCTTACCGAAACGGGAGTTTGGGGAGATCTCAGTCCTGGTTTCTTTTGCAGTTTTCTAGTTTGAACTGTCCTGGGCAACATGTTTTCTGGTCCAAAAATGCTGGCCTCCAGGCCACTTGTTGCATGCAAGAAAAGGAAAACAGGTTCAAAGGACATAACTTTTGTTTTGAAAGCAATGTGACTTTCAAAAGGTCCCTCAAAAGGTGCAATGTCTCTGTATACAAAGCAGGGTATTGCTTGAAACAGTGCAAAACAAAAGGTTTGCTGTAAACAAGTGCTACATGTCTCTGCAAAGAGTGCAGTAGCAAAACTATTTGCANGTGCAAAACAAAAGGTTTGCTGTAAACAAGTGCTACATGTCTCTGCAAAGAGTGCAGTAGCAAAACTATTTGCAATATCTCTTTCAAACTAGTGCAGCAATTGCTTGAACAGATTGCACTATTACTGCAAACTGTGCAAAACGTTGGTCAGAGCATGAGTCTACAGCAGATTCCATCGATGATGCAGCAGTGCTTGAGA
>BGPT01000080.1:494631-506111 GCA_003297045.1 Symbiodinium sp. clade C Y103
TCGCTGAGCCAGCTCGGTCGAAAGCTCCTCCTGAAGGGACAAAGCGATTCAGTATGATCTTCAGAAACTTTAGTATATAACATGTACAGTTTTTATAGTTTTTTCCTCTTTTCTTGGCAGAGTCCTACTAGAATCCTATTGGGTCCTATTACAATCCTGCCTTCGCTTCAAGAAAACGCCTACGTAATTTACCAGAGTGCTTCAGCGCCCAGGTTCTTTCTCAAGGTCAGCCAGCAGTGGTGCGGAGCAGACGTTGCCGACGTGGTTGGGACCCCCATCTTTGGTCAGTAGGAAGTTNGTCAGCCAGCAGTGGTGCGGAGCAGACGTTGCCGACGTGGTTGGGACCCCCATCTTTGGTCAGTAGGAAGTTCCAGTCCTCAGCACGGTTGGGTCTGCATAATCTGTCCTGAGCCACCTTCTAAAGGCAGCAGCATGTGCTAAGTGTCTGAACATGGGATATACCATGATTTCTCCTTAGAACCTATTTCTTTACAAGGAAAATTATGATTCTGATTAAGAATTGAATTTGAAATACTTTCTTCAGACCACTTCATAATTCAACATATCAACATGGGGATGACTGAAATTGTCCCCAACATCTCCACCGGCCAAGTATCGATCCAGGCTTCACACCAATTATTGAAGTCCCTAATGATAACTCGATGCCGATGGGGAGCCCTGCCGGTGTCTGAGCTACGAGGATCAGTGCTGGGAGGTGCAAATAATTACCTCCATTAATGGAAGTTTCCTAAAATGGGGGTACCCAAATCATGCAAAATTAGACCCTTTTAGTATTGAAACAAATGGTCTTGGGGATCCCCCGGGTAAAAAAAAGTGTTCGTCTGGAAACTTAGGGGACAACAGGCTGAAGTTCAAACCCTGGCAAAATCGATTTTTTTCTACCGCTCTGTGTGCGTCCCGAAAATCACGTGTTCTTTGCACGGGAAGCTTCGCGAGTAGAAAGCATCATGTGGAAACGTTTCTTCCACAGCTGTTCGGCATCTTGTTCTTCCCATTTCACTGCTGCTCGGGGGCCTCAAAATGGTTGGAGCCAAGATAAAAAAAAATCACCATGGTCGCCGAATCATCGCTGAAAATGTAGATGCAATTGGGTTTCTGCTGAGCCACGAAGTGACCAATCCAATCACAAGCGTATTTTGGATCATTTGGATCCGGGAATGTCGTAGCCTTCCTTGCAATCCCGGACGGCCAATGGAAAAATGTGTGAAGCAATGACCAGAGAATGGCACAGTGTTGTATATTGTGAAGCCAATGGTGGAAAGAATCTTTTAGCCCCCGAAAACTGCTCTTGATCTTGAGCTGAGGCTATGACGAAGGGCTGCTGCTGCAAGATTCGCGCTGGTCCCACGAATCCCGGGACGACCACCTCAGAACACCGCCCTAGCAGCTTGAGTGGGTTGATCGCGGAAGGACATTGGGGACTACTTTGCTTTTGCATGGATGTGAAAAAAGCAATAGGATGCCGTTGGTTGCAGCTTCCGTGGCAACCATGAAATAGTATGNGCGGAAGGACATTGGGGACTACTTTGCTTTTGCATGGATGTGAAAAAAGCAATAGGATGCCGTTGGTTGCAGCTTCCGTGGCAACCATGAAATAGTATGCAGCCAACTATCCCAAACAATTGTCGTTGAAAAAATGGTGGCCTGAAAGTAGCAGCCTGANCGTTGGTTGCAGCTTCCGTGGCAACCATGAAATAGTATGCAGCCAACTATCCCAAACAATTGTCGTTGAAAAAATGGTGGCCTGAAAGTAGCAGCCTGAGAACGAACGTCTCCTTGACATGTTTGGCACGTTTGGGTAAATTTAAGAATTCCCCCTCCAAGATCGAAATTGCAATGGTCTATCCCCATCACAACGCATCCAACCAGAACATCACAAAGAATTTACAATGATAGTTGTCGAATAAAGCAATCTTGCTGTGAAATATTGTTAATGGATGTCAATGTGCTGTGCTTTTGAGTCATCTGAAGGCTCAAAATGATTGATGGTTTCCATTCATTTTACCATTCTGGCCCGTTACAANATGTGCTGTGCTTTTGAGTCATCTGAAGGCTCAAAATGATTGATGGTTTCCATTCATTTTACCATTCTGGCCCGTTACAAAATTCTTGCGCACAAAAACGAGCCAACAGAAAGAATTCTGACGTTTAATTGGCTTAATACGTTCTGTCATTGCAATATATGTATATATATATATATATTGTATCTGTATATTTGGCATTCTATCTGACAAGTATCCCATTGCCTCTGGCATTCTATCTGGCATATTCTGTCATTCAACCTCACTCACAAGTAATTCTGAGAATTCCTTTCTGCATGGCATTTTATCAGAGACTTGTTGCAAGTTCCAATCGCAATAACACGGAAAGCTAATACGCTGGCACGCTGGTACATTGACCTCGCATTCTATGTGACATTTTGTCTGGCATTCGATTCTACCTCAAAAATATAATCTAATTTTCTATCCGGCATAGCTGCATAGCGCTCGAGTCCCGCAACGTCCCAGAGAGTCTGTCACATTGCGCTTGTGCCCAGGTCCATTGAGCCCCNTCTATCCGGCATAGCTGCATAGCGCTCGAGTCCCGCAACGTCCCAGAGAGTCTGTCACATTGCGCTTGTGCCCAGGTCCATTGAGCCCCTGACAAACTGCGAGTTTGTTGTAGCTTCGCGGCGCGAGGTAAACGCAGAGAATGCGCAAAGAAATTGGGTATATAGCGTGGAGGAAGAGGAGCAAAGCCGAAGAGCAGATTGACATAAAAAATCAGAGACTGCGAGGGGAGGTGGGAAAAAAATACTGCTTTTTGACACTTTCTGGCGGGTCCTTCTGGCATTTCGTGTGGCATCTTATCAATCTGGCATAGCATTCGGGTCCTGCAGGGCAGTTCGGGTCCAGCAAGGCGCCGAGAGCTGGTGAGCTTGCGATAGAGGGCTGTGCAGAGGCTGGCGAGCTGGCGAGGAAGCTGGTGAGCACAGCAAACAAGGAGGAAGGAAGAAGGAAGGACAAGCTGACATAAAATCTATAGAGACATTCACCTGGCAGGTGGGGTCTCACTTTTGAAACTACATTCTTTTTGCTGGGCTCGTTCAATAGTTTCAGGCCCTTACTCACCGGCCACCCACTTCAGGTTGCGGACAGTTTGCAACTTCAACCAAAGCAAGAGTATGCAGCCAACAGTCCAAAACAATGAAGCGTTCACGATTAAAAAATGAAGACTTCATGCCATCCATTCCCCCGTTGCATTGCGAGAATGTCATGCAGTCGCACCGCAATCTGAGGCTCGTGCCAGTTTTTTTTGTCACCTCGCGGCCCCGCATGCTGGTGGTTCCATGAACCTCCTCTGCTTCCATCCCTTGACCACCTCAGAGCAATGCATGCGGTTGATTCCCCCTAGTCGACCACTCTGCCTTTGCATCGATTTGACAAGAGGCTGCAGTTGGTTGTTGCGTCAGTGCCAACCAACTGTGACAGAGTATGTGAATATACATCCTTTTTGTTTTTTTGACCATCTGATGATATCTGATGAATCTGAGGACTTCATGCCATCCATTTCCCCCTTGCATTGCGAGAATGTCATGCAGTCGCACCGCAATCTGAGGCTCGTGCCAGTTTTTTTTGTCATCTCGCGGCCCCGCATGCTGGTGGTTCNTTTCCCCCTTGCATTGCGAGAATGTCATGCAGTCGCACCGCAATCTGAGGCTCGTGCCAGTTTTTTTTGTCATCTCGCGGCCCCGCATGCTGGTGGTTCCATGAGTTGCTCTGAGGTGGTCGAGGAATGGAAGCAGAGGAGATTCATGGCATGAATCTCCTCTGCTTCCATTCCTCGACCACCTCAGAGCAATTATTGATACGGCTTCGACTGTTGGTCATTTGGACGGCCCGACACCACACGCGACGCAAATCAAAGGCACTGCTTCCAATTATTTAGGGCTTTGCCAGGAAAAAAAGGACGATTGGACAAATGAACGCCAGCAAGNGCCCGACACCACACGCGACGCAAATCAAAGGCACTGCTTCCAATTATTTAGGGCTTTGCCAGGAAAAAAAGGACGATTGGACAAATGAACGCCAGCAAGACTGCGACCCATTGCTAAGAGACATAGGCAATGAAATGGAATAGAATTGCTGCAATTTCTATTTCTACACTTTGTTTTTCGCCTCTTGTCTATGGTCATGCTTGTTATCACCGATACGGTGAAGAAAGCAGCCCAGTGCGAAACACGCTCATCAACGGCTGGAAAGTCGCTGGAACAGGATCAACCATCCGGATGTTGTCATAGTCAAAGTTGTTCACATCGTCCCAAGAAAGCACGTGGAAAAACATGAAGAACTCAAACACACCCCGTAGTACGTTGATCAATAAACCTTCCATCAGGCGAGCCCTGACCATTTGTNTCGTCCCAAGAAAGCACGTGGAAAAACATGAAGAACTCAAACACACCCCGTAGTACGTTGATCAATAAACCTTCCATCAGGCGAGCCCTGACCATTTGTCGATGAAGGGGTGGATTGTACCATGTGAGCATTAATTGGGACGATACGTGATGATACTACCTGATCTCTTGGGGATCATGACGGCCCACTGTTGGATTAATTGTCAGCTGCGTTTTGACATGGCAGTTGTCTGCAAGCAAGAAACTGATGTCCGATGGAACCATGATTCTGGTTNTCATGACGGCCCACTGTTGGATTAATTGTCAGCTGCGTTTTGACATGGCAGTTGTCTGCAAGCAAGAAACTGATGTCCGATGGAACCATGATTCTGGTTGGAAGGCAGCACATTGGCAGCTCTGAGCTGCCAATGTGCCTTCGGCTCCTTGGGCGGAGATACGAACGAGCCAGCAAGCAGGTCGCAAGATGNTCTGGTTGGAAGGCAGCACATTGGCAGCTCTGAGCTGCCAATGTGCCTTCGGCTCCTTGGGCGGAGATACGAACGAGCCAGCAAGCAGGTCGCAAGATGCCGCAAGTAAACCTGGCATCTTACTGTGATGGCTTATATGATCAAGGAACAATCAGGCTTCAATCCGCTTCAACTTGATATGCTTGTGAGAGGCGGGTCATTCAACGCACACTGACGAAGAACTTGTTGCACATGGTGAATGTTTCCATGGTCCATGCCCACAAGTAGCATGCTGGCACTTGCCTTACATCATCAACATATGATATATCAACATCACTTTCACCTGCTGCTACCAGCAAGGCTCGCTGTGGTCCCAGTGTGGCGTTGGTGAGCAACAGAGCCACAGGTCTAGCCATCTTTTGTTTCAAACCAAACCCGGTCTATCTGTCTGCCTCTGTCTGTCTGATCCCAGAGAATCGATCTGCAGCTTGGATTCTTCACCTTGCTGCAACTCTGACGCTGCAGCTTGCTCAAAGAGAGGCTCTTTGCCACCTCAAATTCAAGAGCCACAGGAGAGTTGCGGAAACGAAACATNCTTCACCTTGCTGCAACTCTGACGCTGCAGCTTGCTCAAAGAGAGGCTCTTTGCCACCTCAAATTCAAGAGCCACAGGAGAGTTGCGGAAACGAAACATCTACGATTTCGAACAACATCACAGTATTTCACACTCAAACTCCATATGAAAGTTTCTACAGATCCTTTCCAACCCTTGGTTTTTCCCAAAGTTCTCCAAAGTGGGGACAGGGCTGGATTCTCTAGCGTGTGTTCGAGCTTCGTAGATGTCAATTTTGGCACATGTTGGGTCGCGATCGTAAAATTGTCGCTATGGCCACTTGCATTTGTAAGATTTCTACATGTTCTACCTACACGAATACCTGGTGACGGGCAACATCTATCACCCTGTACAGCGGCAAATATTGCCAGATAACTACTGCCAACCGGCTGAAACGAGATTGGGATTGTTGAAGACCAAAAGTAACCAGAATCTGCTAATTGGAGGTTCCCAGTCATGACTCTATACCAACGTGTCCAAATCTCGCCCATCTCCAACCTTCTGCATCCCAGATCCAAGCCACGGTTCTTCGTGAACGTTCTTCTTGCAAATGATGTGTGAGACTTCCACCACCTGCTTCGCGTTCAGAATCTCGCCTGGCATGGCTTGGAGCCCCGTCTCTTGAACATTTTGACAGGTTGATGATAGGTGGTGGTGGCGACGTTCTTTTAAGACGCATCTCGACCGAAAAAAGAAACGTTTGCTGGTAATTTCTGACTTTTTGTTCGCATTTCTTGCTAGATTCTTGCTAGTGTATGTCTGATTGCTGCGTCAACCATGGCAAGGCGTCAAAAAGGCAAAAGCCTCAAAAGCCACAAAAGCCAAGAAACCGCAAAAACCGCAGAAGTTCAGAAGCCGCAAGAGCCGCAGGATTTGATTCAACAACTACCAAAGCCACAGAAGTTAAAAAGCCGCCAAGGCTACAAAAGCCACGAGACCACCAAAGCGAAGAAGCTACAAGTGCCTAAAAGCCAGAAGCCACAGAAGCTGCAAAAACCAAGAAACCACAAAAGCTAAGAAGCTGCAAGGCGAAGANCCACCAAAGCGAAGAAGCTACAAGTGCCTAAAAGCCAGAAGCCACAGAAGCTGCAAAAACCAAGAAACCACAAAAGCTAAGAAGCTGCAAGGCGAAGAAGCCACCAAACCAGCTAGAAAAGCCATTGAACATGCAAAAAAACGAGAACCCACAAGCTGAGAAGGTAGAAAAGCTACTGAAAGCCACAAAAAGAAAATTGCCGCAAAAGTCGCGAAAACACACCAACAAAAAACAATCCAAACATAATCAAATATGTATATATAAAACAATAATTTGAAACGTATATATATATATATATATGTACTACTGTACAAGTATGTGTGTGTATGTTTTGGACACTTATTAAATACCACCCGGAAACAATGGTTTAGTGCTGGACTTGTTCATTTTGGGGTCCCACATGTGGTCTTCTTTCATCTAAGGGGACGGGATAAAAATATATAAAAACTGCAACCTGGTCCACATCTGTCGAGCAATACCAACACCCAGCCTTCCCCAGCGCCAGCCCCCACCTGTCAAATTCTTCTTTTCGTATTGTGGATACTGGCGAACATGGAATAATTGCAGTGCTCGCCACTTGGTCTGTTCTTTGGATACCTGACACATAATGGATC
Source organism: Symbiodinium sp. clade C Y103 (assembly GCA_003297045.1). Lineage (NCBI taxonomy): Eukaryota > Dinophyceae > Suessiales > Symbiodiniaceae > Cladocopium > Cladocopium sp. clade C. The sequence continues at coordinate 501,755 of BGPT01000080.1, forward strand.
CGTTCTTGGCAGTCGTCACCAATATGGGCTTGTCTAAAAATTTGGGACCTCCAAAGTGGTCATGTTTAATGAAAATAGAACAATAAGCTTTTAACCGATGGATTTTAGGGCACTCCATGAAAAGACTAACCATGACCAACCCATATCTCGTTGAAGTTGCAACAAACGCACTGCTACCTGTGGAATAACATGAATACATCTGCTGCGCTACACTGTCAATCCTGGGCCACAGGAAAGGTTGAGATGCATTGCTACCCCCTTTNAAACGCACTGCTACCTGTGGAATAACATGAATACATCTGCTGCGCTACACTGTCAATCCTGGGCCACAGGAAAGGTTGAGATGCATTGCTACCCCCTTTTTGGGACACCCCAAGATGGCAAGGTCTTAAACTTGGGCGCCGTACCCCCCAAATCCAATGGTTGATGATTCTTTTAGCATTGTTATTNGCTACCCCCTTTTTGGGACACCCCAAGATGGCAAGGTCTTAAACTTGGGCGCCGTACCCCCCAAATCCAATGGTTGATGATTCTTTTAGCATTGTTATTGTTGGGTGTCACCCTGTTTGAAGAAAACAGAAAAACCCAAACCTCTTCAAAGCCAATTCGCCCTACCCTTGGCTGAATCTGTGCAAGACACGGGTGTCTCAGTCTCTCTTGATTTTGGCCAACGTCTATGTGCCCACTCCTGTTGCTCCTGATGCGTGGCGAAGCTAGCGTTAGACCAAAACCACCCAAATAATCTTATAATCAAGTTGAAGTAGGTGCGTATGACACATGAGCCTTTTCGAAAACCTTCACAACCTTTGTCGTGGTTGCTTTTCTGCTTTGTCNAGTAGGTGCGTATGACACATGAGCCTTTTCGAAAACCTTCACAACCTTTGTCGTGGTTGCTTTTCTGCTTTGTCATCCCTTTCGCGAAACTTTTCGCGGCGTTTTTTCCCGGCATCAATGTCTGAAACTTGCTTTCTCCAAGCTCTTGCGGATTAGTATTTTCATGTCACGAGGTGTGACTTTTTCTCCTGGGTATTCCATGAAGCACGTCACTGACCAATTCATTTGGCTGTGTACGATTGTTTGCTTCATCAACAACGCATTTCAAAAGTTTCATTGTCCTGTAAAAGAGTCCTGGATCCCTGACGTTGGCATGATCCACTGTATCATGCCAACGTCAGGGATCCAGGACTCTTCCAGGACCCCCAAAAAGCAGGTGTAGCAGTTGCAACATGTCAAAACCACTGTGTAAGACCATTCACGTTCGTTAGCGCTAGTGAGAAACAGTCACATCAACCACCTTAAATATCCTCCTCCTTCTCCTCCCCATCACCACATGGTCATAGACATCATCATCGACGTCATCATCTTTGTTAACATCAGCTTCATCATCAATACTGGCCACTTGAATGAAGTCTGGGAGCTCATGCCGCATCGAGTGCGTCTATGTGTGTGGGGTTTGTGCGCGTGTGTGTGTGTGTGTGTACTTGTAGGCGCGGATGCCTCCAACCATGCCAAGCCGATCAGCCAGCAAATTGCAACATCCTTGGTGGAGTCGTCCTACCTCCCGTTGACCATATCAGCCAGCAAATTGCAACATCCTTGGTGGAGTCGTCCTACCTCCCGTTGACCATGACAGCCACTATGTGTAAACAATTAAGCTAGCTGCCAAGGTCCCAAAACCACAAATGCCTATGCTTGAAAGGAGGAACCTGTTGATATGCAGAGGGCAGCCGCCGAGGACACACAATTGGTTTGACAATCTTTGAGATATCTTTTAAGCAAACAGAGTCTTCCGAATTACAGAATCACTCTTGGGTACAGGCCACAACAGATCAACAGTTGCAAAAGTATGCGAATGGGTCAGGTAAACAGAGCTATGCGGGATTTGGTTCTTTCTGGTCAAACCCGAGGTGTGAAGCCAGTTGATGTGCTCCTTGTTCTAACCTGTTCTAACTGAGAGTCCGCTTTAAACAAATGGCAAGAGATATCGGAGCTTTCAAGTAAACTGTCAANTGAAGCCAGTTGATGTGCTCCTTGTTCTAACCTGTTCTAACTGAGAGTCCGCTTTAAACAAATGGCAAGAGATATCGGAGCTTTCAAGTAAACTGTCAAGAAAACCTTATGCAAACTTCCCATCATTGCCCTCCATTTGTCTCCATCTATATATATCTCCAAATGGATGTTCAGCAGAATCTGCAAACACAAAATTGCTGTGCAACAAAGAAGGTCACTGTCTGTCCTCGGCTGCCTGCTCCAGTGCCACAGGTTTCTCCTTTCAAGCATGAACCAAAAATCGCTTGACGGAGGCGGCTTCGGCTTCTTTCAAGAACAAACATGACAATGTTTGAGATCTCTTTTGAGCAAACAGAGTCTTCCGAGTTACAGTATCACTCTTGGGCACAGGCCACAACAGATCAACAGTTGCAAACGTATGCGAATGGGTCAAGTAAACATAGCTGTGCGGGATTTGGTTCTTTCTGGTCAAACCCGAAGATTTGAAGCCAGTTTGTTCTAACTGAGAGTCCGCTTTAAACAAATGACAAGAGATATCGGAGCTTTCAAGTAAAATGTCAAGGAAACCTTATGCAAAGTTCCCATCATTGCCCTCCATCTATCTCCATCTATATATATATATATCTCCAAATGGATGTTCAGCAGAATCTGCAAGCAGAGAATTGCTGTGAAACAAAGAAGCCACTGTCTGTCCTCGGCTGCCCGCTCCACTGCCACAGGTTCCTCCTCTGAAACATGAGCAACCATGTCGCTTGACGGAGGTGGGCTTCTTTCAAGAACGAACATGNCTGTCCTCGGCTGCCCGCTCCACTGCCACAGGTTCCTCCTCTGAAACATGAGCAACCATGTCGCTTGACGGAGGTGGGCTTCTTTCAAGAACGAACATGGCAATGTTTGAGATCTCTTTTGAGCAAACAGAGTCTTCCGAATTACAGAATCACTCTTGGGCACAGGCCACAACAGATCAACAGTTGCAAACGTATGCGANTTTTGAGCAAACAGAGTCTTCCGAATTACAGAATCACTCTTGGGCACAGGCCACAACAGATCAACAGTTGCAAACGTATGCGAATGGGTCAGGTAAACAGAGCTATGCGGGATTTGGTTCTTTCTGGTCAAACCCGAAATTTGAAGCCAGTTGATGTCCTCCTTGTTCTAACCTGTTCTAACTGAGAGTCCGCCTTAAACAAATGACAAGAGATATCGGAGCGTTCAAGTAAAATGTCAAGAACACCTTATGCAAAATTCCCATCGTTGCCCTCCATCTATCTCAATCTATATATCTCTCTAAATGGATATTCAGCAAAATCTGCAAACACAAAATTGCTGTGCAACAAAGAAGGTCACTGTCTGTCCTCGGCTGCCCGCTCCAGTGCCACAGGTTTCTCCTTTCAAGCATGAACCAAAAATCGCTTGACGGAGGCGGCTTCTTTCGAGAATGATAACATCACAATTGGTTTGACAATCTTTGAGATCTCTTTTAAGCAAACAGAGCCTTCCAAATCATCACTCTGTTTAAACCACAGCGCGTCCTCATTTTGAACCTGCAGTACCCGTCGTCTTTGAACCCTTAGAAAAGCACCCATCCGTTCAGNCTCATTTTGAACCTGCAGTACCCGTCGTCTTTGAACCCTTAGAAAAGCACCCATCCGTTCAGACTGAGTTCCAACATGTTCGAAACACAGTTTTTTGAACAAAAATGGCAAGTGACAAGCTCAATCAACCATGAAGTGCTGAACCACAGACATACCAACATATGCAACATATGCTGACTCCAGCTTCAAGACGTTTCAAGGTTTGAAGCCTGAGTCAGAGTCCTGATCCAAATGGGACCTCTGAGACGCCCACCACGTTCCCACAGACGGTTTGAAAAGGAAAGAAGGGTCAGGCTGCACCGGCTGCACCTGAAACGACAAGCAAACCTCATGCAAAGTTAGCTGCCATCGCAGTCCATCTATCTCCAAATCGATGTTCAGCAGAATCTGCACAGAGTGTTACACTGTGAAACACAGAAGCCACTGTCTGTCCTTGTCTTCGGCTGCCAAAACAGGTGGGTCCTTTCAGGAATTGACATCAAAGTGCCTTTGACAATCTTTGAGATCCCCTTTATACAATCCCGGTCTACCAGATCGTTGCTCTTGGGTGACGAGGTGATGGCCACAACAGATCAACAGTTGCAAACGTATGCGAATGGGTCAGGTAAACAGAGCTATGCGGGATTTGGTTCTTTCTGGTCAAACCCGAGATTTGAAGCCAGTTGATGTGCTCCTTGTTCTAACCTGTTCTAACTGAGAGTCCGCTTTAAACAAATGGCAAGAGATATCGGAGCTTTCAAGTAAACTGTCAA
>BGPT01000081.1:0-48350 GCA_003297045.1 Symbiodinium sp. clade C Y103
GAGAATCTGCCTGCAAGTTGCTTTATCAGTAAGGGCAAGGGGTACGGTCATATTATACCAGAAGGTCCCTGCCACATATATATATATATGTATATATATGTATATATATATATTATGTATATTATATATGTATATATATATATGTATATATATATATTATGTATATTATATATATGTATATATATATGTATATATATATATATGGGAGATCCCCAGTATAGGTCATTCTCCAGTCATGTGGCTCTTCAGGTGTACATCCAAATAGATGTGTCATGTTCATTTCACCCACGTTGCTGGCCTGGGTGTCCTAGTGACCTTCACCTGCAAGTGTTCGTGGATCGGGGCCATCTAAATTGGGGATGTGTGTGGAGTCTTCATTGGCAGCTTAGCTTACCAGAGGGGAAATGGTGAGTTAACCAGCAAACATATGCAAAAACAATGATTGCAACAACAAGAATGGGAGTCATAGATGATTTATGATAATAATGGCTAACTTAGTTTAGCCCAGTAGCTTAACTAGCAGTTTAACCAGCCGGTGAAACCGCAGGAGACGTACGACAAGCCACTGGAGATCTCCCATCATTTTGCCGTTTAAAAACATGTTGAACCAAGCCACATACCCTCTGGTAGACATACAAAAAGCTATTGACAATGGCCATAGAAATAGTTGATTTTCCCATTAATAGCATGGTGATTTTCCATAGCTATGTTAGTTTACCAGAGGGTAAAGGTTGATGGTTGTATCCCCATATTTCATCGATTTACATCTCCTATCATCATATGACTTCGCGAATCTTTGCTGGTTGAAACATGTTAAAACTAGAGTTCCAAAACCCATCAATTCGATAGTTAACCTCCCCTAGAATCAACTGGTGGCAAAACCCATACATATAATAGTTACACTCCAGGAAACTAACATGGAGTAGAAAACCCACGATTTGTAGATCATTTTTGGAAGGAAACTATAATTTTTCCACATCTATGTTAGCTTACCCCAGGAAAAATCCACAGATTTGTTGCTTCCATCCCTATCAACGCAGCTGGACGTCGCCAGCATTTTGCAGTCGCGAGGCTTTGCAACTCCTTTTCTTACCATGAGACCTGGGGGTGCCACTTGAGGAGTTGGCTGAGCGCAGTCTCCAGGGATTGTTTTGCCAAAGGGGATGACATTTTGGTGAAATCGAGGAACTTGATGCATGCTGAACAGGGATGTTTTCATGTACTTATTGATATTTTGAGTAGATTAAACATAGGCATCTTTTTTCGAGGTGTAACTTCTTTCATCGCGTTTTAGGGAGTCTACCAGTAAAAAAAGGCATTCTACCTGAACAATGTTTATAATAACTTGACAAAAACTGTGATTTTGCCAACAAACTTGAGGATATCCTGCAGCGCAATTGACAGTTGAACCAACAAGACATGATATTGAACCCGCAAGAAGGATAGGCGTTCAAAAACACAGTGAAAGAAATGGCTATGGCTCAAAATTGTGGTACCAAAAATGGTCATTTTTAATAGTAAATTAACAGAAACCAACCAAATATAGGGTCAATAATTTTGAGCCATACCCAAATAACTGAAACAATTTTCAAGATGTTAGGGACTTACTGGGACTGTTGCGTGATTTTCTTTCTCGCTGGAGCTTGGCATTGTTGTCACCTGAAAAAAAGGCAGTGCAGGGAAAAACATCTGGAGAACTCAACAAGCGTAGTTCAAGAACGAACAAACCCTCCGGGAATCAAATGTAGCCATGGGAAATCCCCCAATCAATGGAGGTTTCTAGCTGGCAAAATCATCTAGAAATCGGCCGTGGCAGCGCAAAGTGACAGGAGTTGATCAGTGACCGCTATCCCAACAAGGTTTGTCAAACAACCAGCATTTGTTGATGACATAAGGGCAACGTAAATGACTTCCCAAATGAATAGATCCAATACCATACCGCGGTGTCTAGGGGTATCTAATATGTGATGCTGTGGTTGTGTGTCAGATATTGGTATTGTTTCTAACGGACGTATTGCCAATATCTAGATATGTAGCATTATGAAAGCATGTTGATTTGAAAAACACATTGTAAACAACTTAGATTTCCCAGAATAGAAACCCACCAACCCAAACCGCCGATCAATTTGAGTGTGATCGAGGGGAACCCTCTTAGTTCTAAAGGATATGTCACAAATATCTAGTACTAGATATTGCGAAGGGATATATGACGAATATCTGCTAAGGAACACATCACTAAATATTACCCTCTGGCAATTTAACGCTATTGCACATGGCAATTTTTGGTTGATTTACCCATTGGACATAGTGATTTTCCGTAGCCATGTTAGGCAATACCCGAGGGTATTTCTGACACCAGGAGTCTCTGTGTGACCTCGGACACCCTGCGTGGCAATGTCCGAGGGCCCAGGGTCAGTCTGAAAATGGGGGATCAACATGGATCAACCTCGGTAAAATGGCCATTGGTTATAGGGAAAATGACAACTACCCTCTGGTAAACTAACATAGGTATGGAAAATCACCATTTTTGATGGGAAAATCAACTATAAATGCCAATTTTCAATAGCTATGTTAGTTTACCAGAGGGTAACCAGTGGTTCGAATGGGTTACACTATTTGAAGTGTGGTATTTTTTCGGCAACAGCAACTGTTTCTGTCTTGTTTTTCTCGCCCGACAAGAAGATGGATTTGGGGGGTTTTGAGAACGAAAATTGGATGGTTGTGCCAGCAAATGCGACATTTGCCCATACAAACGCAACAATTGGGTCCTCGAGATCGGTTTCCTAGCAATTCTGGGTGCAGTTTCATCTGTCAGATCAGGGATGCCCACTTTTTTTGAGTGTAAGCTGGGCTTAATAAGCTATAGCCTGATTAATGAAGGCCTATACTTCAACACACACACACACACAAACACACACCCACACACACACACACATTTATGGGAAAAGACGATACAACTTGTGGTAATTTACATGGCTTACATTTCCCGGACGTTTTACTGGGAAAATCCTCGTAGATTATGCCAGGTAAGATTCCTGGGAATGGCATCCCCATGGTTGATCAAATCTCGAGGTTTGGGTGTGGAACCCGTTAACATGTTGTTTAAATCACCATTTGAGTCGTTTGAAATCCCATATTCTGGTTGATGAACTCTTTACATGTTCCATATTTTGTTGCTGGCTAAGTAAACACAAAAACCACATTTTTTGCTGGTCAAGTCTAACAAACACACCCCTTTTGCTGGGTAAATAACAATTCTTGCTGGTTCACTCCCATGCAATCACCATTTTTTCTTGGTTAATTTCCCTTTTCTTCCCGATATTTCGTCGGGTTTTTCTTGGCTTCAGCGTTTGTTGCCGCAGATCTGGGAAGACGATGATAGCCGCTGGGTGTACTACAAGACCATGCCGCTGCCTGCGAGGCAGCTTGGGCAGACCACGCGATCCCTGCGAAGAGATACTTGGAGGATCATTCACCTATTTTAATTAATAGATAGATATAGTTATGGGGTTTCCTAAAACGGGGGTATCCAAAAAGCTAGATGGTTTGCAATTGAAACTCCCAACAAAAAAAGGATGATTTTGGGGGTACCCATATTTTAGGAACCCCGCTTATAGTTAAGGTCCTTAAGGTAGTCCCATTATCAAGCAATATTGGATTTTCAATATCAGAGTACCATCACCTTACTTACCACATAGTAAGTAGGTAGTAACCAGTTAGCTCGCCCATTTATGTGTTGTTTAAATGTAAAACGGTGTGTAATATGATTATACCTCAGGTGTGAAATTAAAACTCATGCGCGACTATGTATGTCGGCGCCGCGGGCGTAGGCAAGACATGCAACAGAAAAAACTGAGGTGGAGGACCAGGAGACGGTCCAAACCAAAGCTGTGTCGCCTTCGACCGCCACCTTTGGGGGGAGCACCTCCCGAAGGCTTTTGAGTGGCCTATTGTCAGACTTTCGATGCCGACACCATTGCAAGACGTGGCCGATTTGTATCTCACTGAAATTGAAACCGCGGAGGTTTTCAATGGGTAACCGTGTTGTTCACTAAACGCGTTTTGGGGAAATTGGTGTCTAAACCTCAATGGTTTTGAATCCGCGGTAGTGTGTCTAGGGGAAGAGTTGAACTTAACATGTTCCGAGGTCAAGAATAAGGCGTTCTTTGGGATGTGCAGTAGTTTCCGACTTCCCCACCAGGATTATTACGCAGTCAGGATTCGTGTGGCGATCCTCCGAGTATGAACGTACTCTGATGCCCCATAGAAACGCAGGACAAATCATGATTTGACCACGAACATGGTGACGTTTGTGGGATTGATGTGTTTTTTGTTCAGGAACGCTCTAATGTTGGTAAATCAATAATAAACCATCCCCTAAATCACCATAAATAGGTGGTATACCGGTATACCCTATTCCCAAATGGGTGGTTTATTATTGTTTTACCCACATTATTTTAAAAACCATGCTTTCCCGTACAGGGCAGCCCGAAAAAACCACTCCATGAATTCTGCGTCCGAACTAGGAGACGTAGGGTTTAGCAATGAAACATGGGGGCTTTGGGATCAAACATGGGGTTCAGCGATCATATCTAAAACGGGGGGCTCAACTATGAAAAGGTAGTCTCTCAGTATCAAAAAAAAGAGAGATCAAGTATCAAGAACGGGGGAATCAACTACGACGTATTAAACTATTTAAACTATATAGTATATTGAACTTTATATATCACAAAAAATATGGTTTATGCAAGTATCAACTTAAATGGGTGTTTAACCATGAAAACCTGGTGGTTGACTGTCAATCATGAATCCTTAGTATCAGAAATGGAAGTTTAACCATCAGCTGCGATTGGTGGGTCATGACCAGATTGCTACCCAGTTCAGGATATGAAATATGGGATACAACTGATACAACCCACTCATCACACTTATCTATGGGTTACTGACCAGTAACGTGGATGCACCCCGTAGTGAACGGTGTCATCTTGGAGCCCTTGCAGAGCCACAAGATTTTGGACACGGAAACAGGTCCCGAAACTGGTAGCGCGTCTGAAAAATGGACGTGTTGTAGGTCCCCCATTTGAAAAGTTACTCGTTTAAGGAGGAACATGGTGATAAAATATAATAAACCTTGGAATTTCTGGTGCCCTAGATAAGACGACAACCCCTCTATCCGACCCAATCCAGTTGTGGGAACCTACAGTACAACCAGGGGTTGTCATCCGATATGGAGGTTTCCCAAAATGGGGGGTACCTCCAAATCATCCAAAAAATTGGCCATTTGCGTATTTTAAGAAACCCCTTATAAAGATACAATATATGGGTTTGTCTAAAAACATAGTGTATCTCTAAATCCTCATTATCCCCATTAAATGGCTATAATTGGGGGGTAATACGATATTTTCAGACAAAACCCATACCCTCTGGTAAACATACAAAAAGCTATGGAAAATTACATTTTTGATGGGAAAATCAACTATAAATGGCCATTTTCAATAGCTAACCGTTAAATTACCAGAGGGTCGATTTTTCCCCAAAAAACCGAGTCCACCGAACCTTTCAGCTTGGTGAAGCTCTCCGCCAGAGCCAGGTGCGCGGCGGTGCATGACTGGTCTGAGGCTGACAGGACTTGGGGGCGGTTGGGGCTAGGGTTGTCCGGATTTTGTTGCCTCTGTAGCAACACTAGGGATACCCTCTGGTAAACTAACATAGTTGTGAAAAATCGCCAATTTATAGATGGTTTACTTGCTGGAAATGGTGATTTCCATCGCTATTTGAAATTACCAGGGGGTAAAGTAGAAATGTAAAAGCAACAATATCATGGGAATACATTCGGATATATAAGGAGATATATTGGGATATCTTGATGAGAGTGATTCACAGTCGCATATACTGTTATATATAATTGGGATGAAGATTTTCAAGCAGAGCCATAGCACATTGGCTTTGATTCAAGACTAACAATGCCAATAATTATTCCAATTACTGGAACAGACAAAAAGGCTTTGAAATATTTTGGGACGCTGAAATCCATATCTTGCTTGCTTCAAGTTCTCATCAATTTTCTGCCTGTGATTTCCCCCATTTTCATCCATCTTTCAATGGATTGGTTAAACATGGGGTTTCCTGCAAATTTTCCCTTAAACGAATCCATTCAAGCTTGAACTTTCATTTTCCTCCAGTTCTTCTGATTTCTGGCGCCTTCTTTTATTGAGTGCACGCCCTGCCGATCACGCCCTGTGACGAACAAGGACCAAAGCTTTCTTCCCCAGCGATCCCTTTGGCAGTTCTACCAGCCACCTTGGCAGAAGGGCTGGGAGTATTGTAACTGCGATATGTGCTAGGGTGAAAACATGGTTTATATATAGACATGTGACATATATATATATGTTTATATTATAAATTACCACAAAAGGGAATTGTCATCAATCCACGCAGAAGGATTTATATACGTCTTATAAGTATTCCCATGGTTTCCGCTTAAGATTTGCCCAACAAAACCAATCCAGTGATATACCCTCCGGTGAAAAATCAAACGTGGCTAGCTGGAAAATCCCATTTCAACGGAGGATTATAGCTGGGACAATCATTGAACTAAGTGGGGGATTGGAGTTTTGGAAGTCATCGAACTAAACTTACTGGTGCTTAGCAGGGAATGGGGGAATGACCTATAATGACCATTAATAATCATCCCATTCCCCTATTCCCTACTAAGCACCAGTAAGTAAATGGGGGATTTTCCAGCATGCCATGTTTGATTCGTAGAGGCTAGGGGACCCCCCCCAAGACCGGCGGTTTTGAAATCAGAATCCCTTCATCGCCTGCTTTTTGGGGGTGTATGCACCTCACTTTCAGACACACCCATGTAGTGATTTCGACTGGAAAAAACATGTGATTCAAACAATATACATCCCGCCCCCAAATGATGGGAACGTGGTCACATAACCAACAAATTCATGGAGATTCATAGCCAAGATTTACATGGGGACTAATCTAGTTGATGAGTGATGGGTAGTTTGGTCGATTTTTAGCTGGGTTATCGATTGGATTTGTGTTGGATATATCTACTTGGTGGTCACCCCAGTTAGTAAGTTTGTTGGTTCACCTCATTTGCAACTGGACGAGCACCCTACTTACCCTGCTAATTTGGGTGTTACAACCCACCAACGTAAGTGGAACACCTAAGTACAGTAGGATGGGGAAATCAAAACAAAATATAACTGGCGCCCGTTCTTGCAGGTGTCCGTTATTTTTGTCGGTCAAACTCGAAAAATTTGCCTGGTTCACTCACCATTTTTGCTGGTTAGACTAGACTTTTTGCTGATCAAATCATCATTCTTGGCACTTAAGTCACAATTTCCCTTTGGTCAAGTCACCATTTTTGTTGGTTAAGTCTCATTTTTGTTGGTTATATACCCATTTTTGTTGGTGAAGTCTCATTTTTCTTGCTTAAGTCACCATTGTTGGTGCTTAAGTCACCATTTTTCTTGGCCATTTTTGGTGGTCAAGTCATCCCCATGGCTTCATGGCCAATGACTGCGCCGAATTGGCGAACCCGTCCGCGCCCCCGAGGCACGATCGCACAGGCCTACCCGGGCCGGCGCCGTGGCCGATGGACCCGATACAATCTGGGCCGCTGGGCGAACGGCCGAAAGCCGACGGAAGTTCGGGACGGGGCCGGTTTCGATCTTCAAAAAGTGGTGGGTTTAATGTGGGGCCACTTTGAATGGTGAGTTCGCTGGGGAGAATGGGGATATAGTCCATTCAAGAGTTTTTTGCAGTGTTTTACAATAGTGGCTATTGGCTCTACTGGAATTGAAACAAGAGTTCTTTGCAGTGTTTTACAGAGGTGCACATTTCATAGAAGTAATGCCCGTTTCATGGAAGTTATGCCCGTTTCATAGAACTAATGCAAGTTTCATGGAAGTTATGCACGTTTCACAAGCCACCTAATAACAATCTTGTTCAACTGCGGTCCAAATTAGTGAAACTCTTAAAAGTAATATATTGATATATATATATATATACACTATGTATATATTATATACACTATGTATATATTATACACACAATGTATATATATATATATATACATATTATATGTATATATATATATGCATATTTATCTAGGTATTGTTGACGGTAAAAGCCAATGCTACTGATTTCCGCTCGTGTTTCCTGAAAGTAACCCAAGGACCGGAAAGAAATTGTGGGACCCCCATATCTTTCCACATTTCGAGATGTTACAAATGGTTGAGAACGGTTTGAAATGGTGGCTAAATGTTAGATATCAAATGTCGGTTGAACATTTTACAGAAATTAAGCACCACATTTCAATACCCCCCAACAGTTAAGCACATTCATATTCCAGTCCCCATACAAATACCATGATAGTTGCTTAGATTCCCATCAGATCCCATTGGGGCAGCTGGTCAGGGCGCATCAACGACAAGCTGTAGCTCCCTCGGTTCGCAATGTGGCTGCCCTCTTAGGACAGGCAGTAAACGCATCAGCAGACGCTTTCAGGAATGGCTTCTTGATCCCAGAACCAGAAGCAACCGAAGACATTTAGCGAACACGACCCGGGACCCGCCACGGTCCCTCCAATCACAGGGTTCTGGCTGCATAATCGGCCCGACGGTTTGGGTCGGAACTCTATGTACTTGACGACTCAGGTCCCTAAGGAAATCAACGCAGATGCCATTGCTGGCCTCCTCAATCAGCCGGGGAGTGGCTTCGTCTTCCAGTGCCATGTAAGGGAGGCCATGATGGATTTGCCATCTGGGACAGACTACCTGGTGGCTGGTCTAGCAACTTGGGTGGCAGCTGAAATGGGATATGCACGGAGGTCTTTCGTCGTCAGAACATTGTCCGAAAAGATCGGGTCGGTCGAGAGGGGAAAGCAGCAGCGATCACTGACTTTCTTGAAGAGACAGGACTGTCGGAAAGCGTTTGCTATCTCATTGACGACGCTGCTGAAGTACTCGACGAAGTCAATTTCTATTTGCCTCAGGTATCGTGTGCACAGATCAAGCTTCCCAGGAAATCTGCAGTTCTAGGTATTTCCAATCTGCTTCCATTCACAGCGGAGCTTCGTTCACTTGATCTTAGCGTAGTTCCAGGACGTCTGCGGAAGGGAAATTGATCATTAACCATTGGAACACTTTCGACGGTGTGCCCAGGTGGATTGCTGCGGACGTCTTACTCCATGGTCAGCACGCAGGACTTGGTGTTGCCACCGGTGAGTTATTAAGGTGGGAAATTGGTAACTATATGTGACTCAATGATTTAGTGTGATTTAATGGGATTTAATGTGATTTAATGGGATTTATGTGATTTAATGGGATTTAATGTGATTTAATGGGATTTAATGGGTTTGAATGTGATTAATGTGATTTATCAATATTTAACACGTCATTCAATGGGAGTTCCATTCGATGGTTGATTTATCTTCATTGGTTGGTTGGTTGATATAGGGAGTTGTACTACCTCATTTCTTGGGGACTATGACCACCCATAGAAAGAAACTTATCAACCAGAGAGTATCATGAGATGGGATAGGGGATATGTCATCCCCAACCTTGGATAGGGTTTAATCCTTTAGTTTCTTGCTATACGTAAAAAATAACCATAACCAACAAATTATTACTTTTCTGTGGACTACCAAAGATTGCCTATGATGTGATTTCATGATGTTTCATGTCATTTCATGGGATTTCAAGAAAGTTAATAGGTTTGTTCGCAACGGTATCAACGAGAATACAATGCGAATGTAATGTAATGATGGAATATTCCTAACCATCCGATATTGTCGTCACGACTGTTTGGGTGATGCAGCACTTAGCTTTTGATGATGTTGGGGGATTGCCCCCAGCCTACTTATGACTAGGGTGAAATAACCCACTTACGATTCCTGGGATGAGCCACACCAAGTAGGGGGAAACTGGTTTGTTTTTTGGGTTCCTTCATTGTAGTTTACCACCCTTTTTCTGTTGCTTTTGATGGTGGGGTGGATTTTGGTTTTGGGCACTTATCAAGATCCTTGTGGTGGGAATGGTCTCAAGAATATACGACAATCTGCTGCAAAGTGCGAGGATTCTGGATTCTTGTGCCAGGATTCCCAAAGTTGCTGAATTTGCCCCACAAAAAAACAATGTTGTTTTACCTTCTTTCTCTGAGAGTTTATTTTTCCCCACACTTCTGTCATGGTTGAGCTACTTGGTTGGCTGATGTGTCATGGTAGTGTTGTTTTCTTTCACCCAGGAGGCCCCAGCATTCGAAACATTTGGATGTCCAGGATTCAACCCGGCGCTTGAGCGACCTGTTTGATGAAGAAGATGATGAGACGTCAAGGTGGGTTTTGGCATGGTGTGACATGGGAACATGTGGGGAGATTTCAACAAGAAACCAATGAACCCCCTATCTTTAGCCAACCAAAAATGGGAATGCGATGAATTGGACCAAAGATGGGATTTTCGATAGATTCGAAAGACATAGGATTTCGACAAAAACGATGGCGATTGTAGTTAACCGAAGTCTCAAAAAAGATATGGGCCAACATATGGTCCCCATGAAGATGTTGGATACTTTGTTTGTAGTCAAAATGGTCAAACATATCTTAACCAATTTGGATGTTGCACACCAAAGATGGGAACTCTACACGCACATGACCCGTGGTGCCTGATGCTTGGGGCTTTGACATTGCTGGATCCCTGTAGAAGGTCGGGAAATGGTAAAAACAAATTGCTTCAGGTTGGTGAATTCTTATCGTCCCTTACCTCTAGTTCGAAATACCCGGTAGAAATCCTTCTTTTGCGTTGGATCTGTCCATTTGGGGTCCCAGATATATGGGTGAATTTCATTGAGGGGAAGAGAGTAATTCAGCCAGAGGTAGCCACGACTTGAGCACAAGAAACCATGGATCATTTGTAGACATATGTGTGGGTCAGACTAGAGTCGAGATTGGTATGGTGAAATAATGACAACTTGAGGCCCTTTTGGATTTTGACCCATATGGCCTTCCAGACCTGGGAGGCGTCAATCAAAAGGATCGCCTGAAGTAGTTGTGTGTAGAACCAGCCAGCCATATCACCGCTTGGTGGTTCACTACAGGAACCGGAATCGTAGGTTCGTTCACCCCATTAAAACATGGACCAATCTTTACTTGTCCTATGAAGAAATGAGCTTACTTATGAGCCACTTTGTCACTTTGTACCCTAGGGTAAACTAACATAGATGTGGAAATCCCACCCTTGTAGGGCATTTTCGTAGCGGTGGGGTTCCTGCGCAGCATGGTGCAGCTGAAAGGGGAGGTCCTCCCGTAGCGCCAGAAATTGTGGGCCAGGGAAATGGTCTTGATAGACATTAACGACGCATTCCCGCATCTGGCCGTGCACTCAAACTCGAACATTGCCTCACACCTGGAACCGAGCAGGACCAGTTTTTCCGCTTCAGGTCGCTGCTCTTCGGCTTTCGCACGGCGCCACTATTGTGGTCCCGTGTGGCCGCATGGCTTGCAAGATTGTTGCAGTCAGGTGTGCCATTACAAGATGGCCAGCACCAAGTTTACCATGTTTACCTCGACGACTCATTTTGGGTGCTGCAGGGATCGCTCAACCGTCAGAACCTCGTCCTGGCATTCATCCTGTACACGATGGCCGCGTTGGGGTTTCCCAATGGACGAAACATGCGCGCGGGTGGTTTGTGGACATGTTCCATCCTTGCTACCTTTCTGGAAAAGGTCTCACCAGAAGTGACGGTCACTGTTCGGGAGAAGGGTTGGATTCTCTTTCCCAACAAACAAGGTTTGGGATCTAGCATAGATCGTTAATAGCTGCTATCCCATTTTTTGGAACCACATAAACTTGCTGCTGGTTGCACCGTTACTGTATTATATCAAAAACGTCCCAGTTTTAAGTTCTTCCAACATGTTCACCAACTCTTGCTCATTGAAAGCTGATTTTTGGGGTTTGTCTGAAAATAGGCTACTTTCAAATCAAGTTGGTTATGGTATGTCATGATTTTCCCTATTAAAAAGTATCATTTTTGGGTATCCCCCATTTTCAGACAGCTCTCCACCGCCAGCTTCCGACGTCTCGACAGCGTCTGTGAGCAGAACTGCACGGACTTCTGCAACAACACCGGGCAGCTTGGCCATATGCGCTGGTTCGGTGCAGTTGAGGTGAAATTTTTACAACCTGGTGCCCCCCCACTTACCACTTGGTTTATACACTCCATTAAGTTCAGATATATCTACCATAAACCTTAGTTAACCTAGTTAGAAACCAACTTAGCTATCTATGGGGCACCACCTTGTATGGATATGGATATATTCTCTGATACAAATGGTGGGTTTAACCAACAACCATGGAGATTTCGAGGGATATCATGGGGATATATGGGATATAACCCTTGTTTATTGGCCAGTTTGCGAGCTGGCAAACCACCATGTTCGATAGGTAGATATCGGTAAAGAATTCGTAAATGGAGACACATGGATAGAACCATTGGGTGAACTAAACCCCCATGTTTGTTGGGATATCAGCCGAACTTACTATGGTGAAATCTCTCCACTTTGTGAAGCCTGGAACTTCCAAGCGGGGAGGAGGGGGATGTGAACCCATCAAGAAAAGGCGGAGATTTCACCCAAAAATGATATAAGAATGAATTGGCAAAAGATTCAACATGATGAACAAATTGGATTTAAACGACTATGATAAATCATTTCGCATAATTTAGTCGCCCAAAAAATTGGATTTAAGATTATGTAAATGATTAGACGACCTAATATCACACTCGACAATAGACATTGGGTTCCCTCTTTCCATCCCCAACTTCAGCTCCACGTTAGTGCCACACATGCCCCTTGGATGATCTTGGAAGTGGCGAACCCCCCCCCCCGGGAATCGGAATGGTTGGGTCAAAAAAATATTAGTTTCACTGCAGCGGTGGACTCACTTTGCCTACCAACAACTGACGAATGCTGCGCTGCAAAACTTCCTACCGCGTGTTGGCATGGTGAACTAATTTGTGGAAATAATCCAGCGACCTAGGAGCATCTACCCCCATGGCCGAAGTATTTAGGATTAGCTTTTGTTGATAGCTGGAGCACACATTTTTTGTGCCCCAGTTTGGTGGTCCAGGTTTATGGCTAGATTTGCTATAAATTAAAGATGGGTTTATAAACCACCAAGAAACCTAACAGGGGAGGACACCACCTTGAGGCTTGAAGGATCATACCACTTATAGTAAGTGGTTAGTAAGCACAGTTAGACATGGTTATATCTCATCTATGGTTACTATAGATGGGAGTGCCAAGTTAGTACTACAAGTTAGTGGTTAGTAACCATAGTAACCATAGTAACCGCAGCAATCATAGTAACCATAGTAACCATAGTACCATGCTAATTGGATGGCTTATAACCCATCTATGGATGGGACAACCCCCACAACGAGGGGATCGCAGCATTTCTGCTGGTCAACCCTCTCCTTTTATACGGCGCTTGTTGGTTCATACAACCTGGTGCCGCCCCTGGTTATGTTTGTTGGTTTATAGTCCCCATGAATGATAGATATATCTACCATAAACCAAAGTGAAATTGCATTTACTTGCACCCACCAGCTTAGCTATCTATGTATGATCAATATTTGGCAGTATAAGCCCCTAGAATCATTAACCAACCATCATGTAATCAAACATATCCCCATATCTTTAGTATGTGAACCGCCATGAACCCCCTACTTTTTCATGGTTAAAATATGTTTAAAACATGTGAACATCCCATTAAGAATCTCAAAAAAAAACACCAGGTATATCCAAAAACATATCCCCCCAAAATCTCATGGTTAAAATCTCATGGTTAAAATCTCATGAAAATCCCGAGTTTTTTCCGAAGAAACCAAAAGGGCACCCGCAACGTTCGTCCCAGGGACGAGTCGGATGCGTTGGGGGACGATCTGTCCTGCCTGGACGACTGTGTCTTGGCACGTGGGGAAGTCTGTGGTAGGTATGCCCACTGGTCATTTAACATATAGCTATTAAACATGGCACATTTATAAGTGGATAGATCTATAAGCATAGTAAGTTTTTGGGCTTACCCTCTGGAAATTTAGCAGTTTGCTATGAAAAATGGCCCACTTATAGTTGATTTACCTATTAGAATCATGGTGAAAATAGCTATTGAACATGGCCATTTATAGTTGATTTACCTATTAGAATCATGGTGAACATAGCTATTGAAAATTGCCCATTTATAGTTGATTTACCTATTAAAATCATGGTGATTTTCCATAGCTATGTTAGTTTACCAGAGGGTATAGTATCTATGATTCACCAACTTACAGTAACTTACAATGTCTCCCAATAACTGGGTGAAACTAAACCACAACCATACTTGTATAACACAACTATATAGATACTGCGGATGGAAGAAATCTTGCACTAGTTAGTTGGTAGGTGAAAAAAACCCTGGTTATAAATGGTTGTATATGACCCATTTCAGGAAACCGCCATATCGAACTAGTTAATCTGTGACACTAAACCACCTTATAATAACTCAGGGGCTCCACCTTGCAACCAATATGGGAATTTATCGGGAAGATCATCGGCAGATTTCATAGGATTTTTCCTTGGACGGCTTGGGTTTCAGGCAGATCTATCGGCACTGGGGGCCACCGTCTTGCCAGATGTCCCATCCCAGGGACAGTTCGACCCCCGACATGTTTGAACTGTGGCAGCATGGATCCCCATAAACTGTAAACCCCGATGGTTCCCCCCATGGTGGATGAAAGCCCAAGTGTTCCTCGATTTTCCCGGGGCGGAGCCATAACAAATCGAGGTTTGGTGAAGAATTGCGGCATCTACGTTGCGCCTCGGTGAACGAATTTTGGTGGAAGGGTTGAAGGAAGGGTTGAACATACTTGGGGGTGCAGGACCGAGGTCACTTTTATGGATATAACAGTGGTGAACAAAACCCCGGTGTTTATTGATATATATATATAAATATATGCCCTATAACTATATGATTACAATTACATATATCCACTTAGTTCATCTCAGTTCACTGGAACTGCACTTCCAAGTTGCCAACATTTCAGACCATATGGATCCATATGGAGCATATGGGTATGGAAAACAGCCATTTTCATAGTTGTACCACGTTATTTGCGTCAACTGAGCGATTTCGTAGAGAGGGACCTCACCTTGGAAGTGCCATTCAGATTCCTGGGGGAACATCGAAATCCCCAAGTGCCACTAAACAGTTACCGAGTTTCCAAGTTGCTCATGTATATCCATGATATCCCCATAATATTCCCAACCCAGTGATTAGTCACTCGACCAGTTAGTGAATTTTTGTTCAGCCTAGTGACGAAAAAGCGTATGAATCTGACGTTTGGTGAGGCCCGTGGACGCCATCGTTCAACACTTCGCTGACTTAGCTATCTACAAGACCTCACCTTGCAAGTCTCATGATCTCTTCATCATATCCCCATTCTATCCAATGTTGGTGAACTCCCCAATACCCTCTGGTAATTTAACATAGCTATTGAAAATCCCTATTTTCATGGGTAAATCCACTATAAATGGTCCATTTTCAATCGCTATGTTAGTTTTTTCTTGGTGAAACTCAGCCTAATTTTCGATGGTGAAACTGGCACCACGAGGTGGCCACCAACACCAGCACCACGCGCACGATGACCTCCACGACCACCACCACGTTGCCACCGCCACCGGTGCGCCTGGTGCAGCTCTCAGGCAGAAGGGTGACATCCATGGTAAAACATGGGGAGTTCCGCGGGAAAAATGGAAGATTTCACCGGGAAACATGGGGATTTATGGGGATTTCATGGGATTTCATCATCAATGTGGCATTTTAGTATCAAGAATTCTGATGTATGAGAATGGAGATTTAACCATCAAACATATGGGTTTTGTATGATTTTTATGATCTCATCTCCTGATATCCCATACTGTTGCTGATGATCCTATCCAGTTGCTAAACATACACTCCCTTCCCCCTCAAGGCTATATACCCTGAAAGGAATCCCTGGCGATTATTTAGCCGTGGGTCAGTGGGTCAAATCATTTTGAGGGCCCGTTGAAGGGAACCATTATGGCACCAAACATGGAGAGTTGACCCCCCACTGATCAGCAACCTGCCACCAACACAGTGGCTGGAAAATACAAAAACTGTCATTCCACCGCTGGGCTCCAGGGAAACTCTATGTGAAACCATGAGTTTACCATGCAAATATAAATCTATGTATGTGTATATATAGGTATATGTATATACATACTCGGTAGTTCACCCAAGGAATCAGACATGTGTCTTAGTTCACCTTAGTTGGTTCACTGGACGATAATCCTACCTCCCGTACAGGACTGGGGTGAAGTAAACCACCATTTCCATTCATTTGTTTACAACCCATCTAACTATAGATGTATCCATCATTATTAACTATAGATATATCCATCATTATCCATCATTATTAACTATAGATATATCTATCATTATTATATCTATCATTATTATATCTATCATAAACCCGAGTTGAGATCCTGAACTCAATGAACTGAGCTACAAGTTGAGGCCGCAAAACGATAGCCTTTGTTGGTGCAAAGGACTTGGTGAACCGTTGGGTTTATGGCGACATGATGTGAAACAACAAACATCACCTGGGAACACCTCATCTTGTAGGGATATGATGTTCTAAATATTACTCATGTACCCAGAGAAATACCCTCTGGTAAACTGTTACATAGCGAACTGGAAAATCACCATGCTATTAATGGGAAAATCCACGATTTCTATGGCCATTTTCAATAGCTATGTTAGTTTACCAGAGAAATATGGGGATTCATGGGAAGATCATGGAGATATTTCGCCGGAAGGCGATATCTTCAATGTCGGAGACGCATTGCCAGATGCCCCTTGGCCATATCCGAGCCTCAGGGGGACCTGTGGGGACCGGTGGGGAAAACCATGGTTTTTGAACGCACACAGATTGGATGAAATTGAGCATTCTTATGTTGACATCGTGTTTTTGGTAACATTTCATGTGACTGTTGGGAACATCCACATTTTCGTTGGTTGAAATCACATGTTTGCTGACTAGATTCCAGTTTTTCAATGGTTGAGCTGAGCTGAATCAACTCCAAGGTTCTGTTCTGAAAGAAACCTGGGTGTATCTTGAAATGAGGTCTTAATGCACCATCAAGTGGCCAGTTCATGGGAAATTCTCATGACCCATGAGGTTTTCTTGCCGTCAAGTCCCTGCTTGGAGGTGGATTCTCCCATTTATATCTGGGTTAATAACCTCTCTGACTAACCAGTTGCGATCCGTGGGATGATCCTCCAGGTACGAAAATTCATTCAAGCCTTTTATATGTCCTCTCTTAAGCTCTATAAACCTCTCTTAAGCTCTATAAACCTCTATAAACCTCTATAAACCTCTATATATATATATAAACACAACTAACAACTACAAGGGACATAAACACTATGTACCACTACAAGGGACACTCCAGATCCTCCACTGCTCCCAAGGAGGGAACTGTATCTGGACGTGTGGAGGTCTTCTACAACGGCGAATGGGGAACGGAACTTTGGTGGCGTTTGATCTGGTGTTCAGAACCCTTTTTGGTTGATGATTAGTTTGGGGATTATACCACCAATATACTGTCTTGGGGATGATAATAATCCAATAGGGGAATCCTGTTCTTAATGGAGTTTATACCACCATTATCGTCATCCCGGAGTAGAATCTGGAATTTTTATGAAATTTCACAAACATCCTCACTGTTTTTGAAAAAAGAATTCATACTCTATCTGCTTCAGGATGGATTTTACATCTATAATACCCATAACTATACTTATCAGTATCATATACCATAGTTATTGGAGTTATAAACCAACTTAGCTATCTAGGGGGCCCCACATTGTAAGTACTTATTTTCGCATCCTGAGGTGTGTAAGGACAACTTCGGAGACGTCGAAGCGTCCGTGGTCTGCGGTGAATTGGGCCTGACAAGTTGGGGATCCCCAGGTGCTTTCGTGGCGTGTCTGTCTGCCTTTGGGCCACTTTCTTCCAGCAGTTTGGGGCAATTTTTCCATGGATTTCATGGATGATTTTCAGGTGACATTTCTTGAACAGATTGGGTGGGGGGCCGTGGATTTTCATGGATTTTAATATGATTTTATGGATGAGTTTGGGGGAGTTTTCGCAGCTTGGAGGTACAAAACAGAGATCGGTGGTTGGGGTTCCACCGCGTTTTGCTGGATAAACCTTGAGCAATTGGGTGGAAGGTATTTTTGGTGCTGTAAACGGAGGAACAAAAATAGTAGTTCTGTGGTGTACCGGAGGTGAACCATGTTCAGATACATGAGGACAACAATGATGATTCCAAGGAAACATGAATCACAGACAAATTTTGGTTATACAGTAGATCCACTGCACGGTGTTTCTTTCACTACTGGGGGGTAGGGTTAAGTCGTCTCATGTGGAAAGAAGTCGCCTCATATGAGCGTCTGCCTTGCAGAAGTCTATCTTGGGACGCAGGTTTTCTGGTTTGTTCAACTTCTGATTCATTGTCTTAAATGAGCGTCTGCCTTGCGGAATTGCATGTTGGGAGAAGATATGTTCAGAATTGATACTTTGGCAGTTACTATCCCTAATATGCTATTACCTTTGTAAATTCCATGTGGGGAAGGTATTTTTTTTTGACGACGACTACTACTACTACTACCACCACCACGACGACTACTACTACTACTACCACCACCACCACGACGACGACTACTACTACTACCACCACCACGGCTACTGCTACTACTACTACTACTACTACTACTACTGCTTCTGCTTCTGCTTCTGCTTCTGCTTCTGCTACTGCTCTGCTACTGTTTCTGCTTCTGCTTCTGCTGCTCCTGCTCCTACACCTGCTGCTGTTGCTGCTGCTGCTGCTACTGCTACTAGGTGTCTGATCTCGTTTTGATCTCGTTTAGATCTCGTTTTTTTCTGTCACTTGACCCCTGACAGGAAATGTGCCGCATCCACTGAAATAAGCCATTGGGAAGTTTTGCATCATAGTTCAGAGACTACCGAAATCATTGGTGAACAGGGATTCCCTTCATTGAGCGTCCGACAATGGGATTTGGTGATGCATAGGGGGCCTGAACGGGGATTTGATCTGGACAATTCCATGCGGGTTTTATCTTTTGACTCCTTCCCCACACCCCATTGAATGAGCGTCTAACAATGGGAAATCCCATTTAAGAGATCGATTGAAAGACATTTGGAACAATCGTTTTCNGCGTCTAACAATGGGAAATCCCATTTAAGAGATCGATTGAAAGACATTTGGAACAATCGTTTTCTTCGGTGGGCACAGGACAAAATGATGTTTTTTTTTAGCATGTTACATCAAATTGGTGCTCTTGTGAAACCAGCGTTTCCATGCTAAAGTCGATGTTGTGATGTGACTTTTCCCCTGTGATGTGACTTTTTCCTAAACCAGCGTTTAGAATGGGATGATGTGACTTTACCCCGTATGATGTGACTTAAACCCGCCGCTTGTAGGTACATATAAACACCAAAATTTCGCATGGGGTTGCTCTGATTGCAAGGGGGACGTCCAACTATATATTTCAGTTTAAACCCAGGGCCAATGTTTCCCCATGCTCCTTCGGCGTTTTTCTCTGGGATCCTTGTGAAATCACTCGATTTGTGCTGGTGAAATGTTTGTTTTCGGTGGATCAACCATGGTATTTTAAAAGCAACCAATCCACACCATTGGTGAAATCACCATATATTCATGGTTTTTCCAGACAATCGCCATCTTTGTTGGTTAAATCACCATTTTTCCTGGTAAAACCAGCATTTTTCGTGCAACAATCACCAGTTTTTTCGGTGCTTCAACTGCCGATTTAGGCACCTTCGCGCGCGCCGACACATCTGCCACGGTGCGCTGGGAATGTTGCGGGGGAGGGGCCGTATAAAGGGGGCAGGTTATGGGGGCCCTCTATATGGTGAGGGAGTGATGCTTATTTTGCCAACCAAAATGATGATGTAACCACATGTAACCACGAAAAATATGGTGATTTCACCACGAAACATGGTGTTTTTTTTTGGTTTAAGCTGAACAACAACTATATGGAAAAATTGTGATGTAAGCAAGACATATATGAGGATTCATGATTGATGTATTATGAGGAATTAAGTTGGCTTAGAACTATAGGCCAACTCGAATTCATGGGGTACACTTCGATGGGCTTCGAAACCAACTCATATCTATCGGGGCCCTTCCTGTAACCAATGGGATGACAAATTGGTACAAGAACGGTCAATCAATGGGGATGTAGTGGGCATGGAAGTGGGTACTGTAATGTACCGTAAGGGCTATAGAAGCGTACCAATAATTATTAATAACACAAAGCGACCATTTGGGGATGGTTTAAAGTTTAAACATACCCGTTTCTGATAAATTTGTGCATAGTTTACTATTGGGTAAACAACACATTAGTCACTAGACTCGATCATGATAGCAGAGGTTTTCTCGATCCCGATGGCAGCAAACATGTTGAGTTTGGTGAAACATTTGCCGGTGACAACACAAAGTGAACTGTGGCATGTAATGCGCCTATAGATGAGGGTACCGTCAGCAAGGATTCATATAGAAGAATGCATATGAGATACTTTGAGCATGGGGAAACACCTAGGGGCGGAGGTATATGACTTGAGGGATGGTCATTCACCTACTAACTATCTTAGTGTTCAGCAGGGCAGCGCCTGACCTGAAGATGAGCCGTAAACCTGCGATGAAGCAATTCCCTGTCCGATCCGCGAAGAGGCACATGTTTCATCCTTTTTTGACACCTTTGGAGAATTTGAACCACTTTTTGGAATATCCTCGGGGCCGGTGGCCATCTGGGTATGGGTCCAAC
This sequence comes from Symbiodinium sp. clade C Y103, assembly GCA_003297045.1. Classification (NCBI taxonomy): domain Eukaryota; class Dinophyceae; order Suessiales; family Symbiodiniaceae; genus Cladocopium; species Cladocopium sp. clade C. The sequence goes on from BGPT01000081.1 coordinate 20,943, forward strand.
TCGCTCCTCTCAATGACTTGACCATGTCAATGAAGTTCTCCCAGTTGTCCCAGTTCCTACTGGTTGATATTGATTATGTAAACTTGTAATGTGGGTAAAACAATAATAAACCATCCATTTAGGAATGGTTTATGCCACCTATTTTTGGTGAAACTGGGGATGGTTTATTATTGTTTTACCAACATTACTTCGTAATATACCCGTTAACTATTGGTTCATGTGGCTTATGTCATCATTTTTGCTGCATCAGTCATGCTGAATCTGGCCAGTCTGGGAGTCCGGGCTCGGAGACTCAACCCATTCTGCTGGATGATGTGAGCTGCACAGGCTGGAAGGATCTGGGTACAGGTGAGCCATTGAAAATCGCCTCGTTGATTGGTTGATTTTTGGGGACACATACCACCGAATTCATGAGGGATTATGATAACCCATAGGATTGGAAAACCTATCAACCAACTAGTAGAATGAGATGGGATATAGGGGTATTTTTCATGGCTCAGGTTGATTGAATGAAGTGTATAGATATTTTATATTCAAACAAACATCAATAATCATCGATCTATGTCATTAAGAAATAGATGAAGCTGAAAAAATACATACAGTAGAGATATGAATGAATAAAATGACATATTATATGTATATATTATATATGCAATGCACATATGGAAAAGGGATTTACAGCTGTAGAGCCATACAAATGCCAGTAAACTGACTGGCGAAGAGTAAGTGAAAGTGGCTTCCTTTTAGCTATTTTGATGGAGGCATCTTGATGTAGCCACTTGCAGATTGCACACTTTTTTGCAGGGTATCCAACATTGGCCATGTGAAAGGGATTGAAAATCAGAGGGAGTCCCTAGGGGTATAATTGTACTTGGGGAGAAGTCCGGGTCCGAATTTTGTTCACGCTTCTGGAGCTAGATCTTGACTAGTACACCGATCTAGAAGAAATATTGGCTTGTCTGAAAGGATAATACTCCAAATCCAAATTAAACCTCTACTTTTCCCATGAACATACATTCAAAATAGCATAACCAGCCACAACTTGGAATATCACATTTCTGGACCCACCCTAAAATATGTTCCGTTATTCCCCCACTACATAAAGTCACATGATCAAATATATCCAAATAGCCATAACTTGGAGTATCACAACAGAACACTTCCCCGAAACGCTGCTCAGCCAGGGACTGAGAGCCATTTGAGTCTCTGCGACTCCTCTGGCTGGGGCGTGCACAATTGCTTCCACTCGGAGGATATCAAGGCCTGAGTTGAAAACCGAACAAGTTTGGCAGATTCCCCCACGATTTGGATGGCATTCCCATCAAACGCCTGGATTTGGTTGTGCCTAAGATGTGGGGTTTTGGGAGACAATCCCAATGGAAAATCCATCATGACTAGGGAAGCCATAGGGACTATGTACTTTTTGTTGGTGGGAAGCTTCAGCATAATCCAAGTAGGTTGGACATAAGCGGCTGGGGGTTGTGCGGCGTTCAAACAAAAGGACTTTTCTGTAAACCCCCATGGAATGTGACCAGCTCAACAGTTGGGTGCTTTTCTTTTCGGCAAGAAATGGTGATTTTCATTATCAAAGCATGGACGTTGAATTCAACACGCATGGGAATTATATAACACCCCAAAATAGGGAGATTTCATCAAGTAAAAGTTTGGATTTCCACTCAAAGAAGCTGATTGGAGAGTTCAAATGGGATGCCACTCCCAAACATGGCTTGCTGGAAACTCCCCCAGCAGTTCAAGGATCTTGACCTCTCAAAAATGGGGATTTGAAAGTTTTTCACAGCAAACTGTTAGTTGACCACAGGGTACCCTCTGGTAAACACACAAAAAACTATGGAAAATCACAATTTTCATGGGAAAATCCACTATAAATGGACATTTTCAATAGCTATGTTAAATTACCACAGGGTAACCACCAGAAAACTGCCAGATTTTTATGGCTCACCTGTTTGGGGGGCCAAAAAATATCACCGCAGGTCGTCTGTGATAGCACTTCCAGCACACGAACCACTCAGCACCTCGGGCGGTTTTTGTGTTGTTGGGCGGATTCCTGAGGCAAAATCTGAGGAGTTCTTGTCTTTCCCAGATTTACCCTCTGGTAAACTAAGAGATAGCTATTGAAAATGGCCATAGAAATAGTGGATGTTCCCGTTAAACATGGTGATTTTCTATAGCTATGTTAGTTTACCGATTTCTCCTCGCATGTCAATTTTGGATGGGTACCAAATAGTACGAACTGATCTCTTGCTATTTCTATGTAGATAGGGTTTTCCTCACCAGCAAAAACTTCACGTGTTTTTGCAGGCTATCCAAGATTGGCAATGGAAATGTGATGCGACTTCAATGGAATATGAACTAGGATAGAATAGGACGTTAACAGCATATTAGTGGAGCATTGATGCAGATAGAATGGGATACTGTACTCATGGAATTCAGTGGGATATTGATGGAATATCAATGCCATATGATATGTGAACCAAGGAAAGTCGGATGTGTATTTAATAGGATGATCATAGGCTTGAACCATATGGAAATGTCTAAATTTGATTCAGACTTCACGTTCGGACGTCACTGGAATGACGGAAATTGGATTAGGGTAATCATGGCAAAACAGTCGAACATTACTGTAACATTTCAGGTCTGTGAACTATTGTAATTTATTCACATTAACGGGATAATCGCAAAAAGTAATTCTACGATTTTTGGACGTAGATGGGCGATGTATACAATCGGCGATATATATATATACACATAATATTTGGATGTTTGTCCAATAGGGATGTTCTCCCATGGGGATGTTCTCCACTGACCTAAATTTAATGTCATTGGTTTGGTTTGAGGCGAAATGTACAGGAAAAGCAAAGAAATTTCATGGTAGAAACCATGGTTTCCGGTGAAGATTCTCCCTTCAACTAATCCAATGATAGTGACCATGAGGACCGCAACCTCCTTCACAGTGACCACTTCGACCACGACCACCACTTCCTTCCAGACGGTCTTTGTGACACCCAGGAGCCGAGCCGGGACGAAGTCGTGGCCAGTCCAACACATGGGAAAACAAGGTCGTTTTCAGAAGGAAATCCATGAACATGAGGCCTTTTAAGTTCTTTCAACACTTTTCCCATTCCTTCATCATCCACCATTTTGTCAATCTACGGGGAAGATTGCTTGTTTCTGGTCCACAAGCTCGCAAGTTTAAGTATAGAATCCCCATGAAGTCCCCTCCAGCGAGTTAACAGTTTGCTATGGAACATGGCCTATTTAGTTCAATGATTTACAGTTGAAACAATAGTAATTTTCATTTTCCATAGCTGTTTTTTAAGTTTCCAAAATCCAGCACCCGTGGTGAACATCAACATAGCTCGGATTGATGGATCTTTGTCCCACTCAAAATTGTACTTACAGGTATTGATCCATAGCCAAGTATAGAATACCCATAAATATTCCATTCATCCAACTGTAGATACATTTGCCATGAATCCAAGAAGAGCTATTATATCAAGTTGCTTAGGTATTCCATTCACATTCCGACAGAAATTCCATTCATATCCCATCAAAACCTCCAGCACAGCCCTGGTTTTCTGCATCCACTTGGCCAGGACGAGCCACCAAGCACATGATAAGTTGCCAGAGGGTAATTACGGCTCCGTCGAAAAAAAGGTCTGAGATTCGTACAACTCCATGTCGCATAATCATTGTATAATTATGTATTATTTTTATTGGTTATTAATTTCATGGTTAGGTATCTTGCCAATATTGATATCCGAAAATCAACAAGTATCCACTTAACTTAACTCATTATATCCCATGATCCACTATCAACGATCTCTACCAAAAATGCTTGGTATATCCCCATGTTGTCCAAATACCCTCTGGTAAACCAACACTTTAAGAACTGGAAAATCACCAGGTTTAATAGGTAAATCATTAGCAAGTCCCTAAATGGGTTATCCCACATATAAATGGCTTGCAAGTGTGGTTGTTACTAACCAGTTGCGATTTGTGGATGATTCTCCAAGTATATACATCCATGATTGGTATATCTCCATACAGTCACCCCAACTGCACTCGCAAGACGAGGTTTTAATCTATTCTATCGGATTCTAGCGGATTCCAGCGGGTTAATTGACAATGCATCTTATTAAACCGCGAAATATTCAACATGATCTTCTCAATATTCTTATGTATAACATCATAAAACTATGGTAGGAGGTTAAAATCCCCTAGTGATTCCCCATTAACAATCCATTATTAACCATTCTTAACAATTGATAATCATTAATCACCATTAAAAATCATTAATCACCATTAGTAATCATTAGCCAACATGATTATCCCATAGTGATTCCCCATTTTTTTCACCCCTGGGCACCTGGCAGAAATATCTCCCACCGCACCGTCCGCGCCGCAGGAGTGGCCTCCTACGTCAGGACTTGACCGGCCGCTGCGTGAGCCCCGTGAGCTGCGAGGAGGAGGCGGCCCTGCAGGCGGAGGCTCCCGGCTGGGGATCGAAGGGGATGGGGATGGATGGTGGATCCTGGGGGAAGCAACGGAAATCGCGGATTTTCCCAGAGAAAACCTGTGTTTTTTGATGGTTTAACCAGGTTTAATCTGGAGAAATATGGTGAATTTCACCCGCAGAAAATGGTGATATAACCACTAAGAGCCAAGGATGAACATTTCAGCAAGAAAAAACATGTAAATTGGTTGAAACTGAGATTTGAATAGGAAAAGTTGGTGATCCAACTAGCAAAAATTGGAATGCAACCAAGTGAAACTGGGAGTTCAGTCACAAAAAGAGGGATCTGAGCAATTTGCCAAAGATTTTTCATGATATTCCAAATTCCAACAGCTCAAACATTCTTTGGCAGGCCACAAGTATCTAAGATCAACAACGTAATGTTTGGTTTGTTGGTGGCCATTATTCGTGGCTATACTGCCATTTGTTCATCCCAGAGATTCTTCGGTTTGAATGCGGAGGTTTCCATACAAACTGCCCACTGGTCCAGATTCAAGGAACCTAAAGACTGCATATTTCTAAGCCGTTGGGCCTGCTTCAAAGGGAAGACTTCCAAGCCGTTTTGGCTCATTTGTTCGGCCCACTAGGTGCCAAGTCCAATCAATGGTTTCTGACGGCGCCGATCACGCCGTACTCCTCAGGAGCGATGGCGATGCTGTAGCTTGCGGAAGGAATGATTTTGGACAATGCAACATTCCGCAGTTACCTGATGGAATGACATACATTCAGGTTTCTGCCGGCTGCGATCAAACAGCACTTCTTAGAAGTGATGGCATGGCTGGGGCTTTTGGACGGAATAATTGTGGACAATGCGACATTCCGCCGTTACCTGATGGAATGACATACACTCAGGTTTCTGCCGGTTACGATCACACAGTACTTCTCAGAAGTGATGGAAATGCTGTGGCTTGCGGAAGAAATCATGGACAATGCAACATTCCGCTTTTACCTGATGGAATGACATACATTCAGATGTCTGCAGGCCTTGTTCACACAGTACTTCTCAGGAGTGATGGCGATGCTGTGGCTTGTGGACCGAATCAGTTTGGAACATGCGACATTCCGCCGTTAGCTCACGGGATGACATACACCCAGATTTCTGCAGGCAGCAACCACACAGCACTTCTTAGCAGTGATGACCTTGCTGTGGCTTTCGGAATAAATGATTTTGGACAATGCAACATTCCGCAGTTACCTGATGGAATGACATACATTCAGGTTTCTGCCGGTGACGATCACACAGTACTTCTCAGAAGTGATGGCGATGCTGTGGCTTGCGGAGGGAATGAATTTGGACAATGCAACATTCCGCAGTTACCTGACGGAATGACATACATTCAGGTTTCTGCAGGCATGCATCACACAGTACTTCTTAGAAGTGATGGATTTGCTGTGGCTTGCGGACAGAATATTTTTGAACAACGCGACATCCCGACCCCTGATCCAGGGACTTGGTACGTCGCAGATGCAGAACTTCGTGGAGACCTTGTGTTGCAACTGGAGTGTGCTTGTAAAGACGATGCTATGCTGCTGACTTGCTCTTATTTGACTGGGGAAGAAGTGATGCCCCCCTTGANGTGGAGACCTTGTGTTGCAACTGGAGTGTGCTTGTAAAGACGATGCTATGCTGCTGACTTGCTCTTATTTGACTGGGGAAGAAGTGATGCCCCCCTTGAATGCAAGTCCATCTGATCTTGCCTGGAACACTCACAAGCGAATTGCTCATGAATTGAAGGTTCCACTCCAAAGTCTTCGAGTGGTTTTGCCCGATGGACAGTTGTTGGCCTCAGCCTGCCGTGCAAACCCAGGAGCCAGCCTTGCAGATGTCATTGAGACTCGCAAGCGTGGGCGTCTCACCTAGGTTCAGAGCAGACAGAATTGGATTGGAAAAGTTGAGGTCCCAGAGGAAGGGCCCCTCTTCATAGGAAGTTGGTTCGTTTTACCTACGGAACAACAAAGGTATATATCCAAGAAAATCAAGAAATAACCTCCAGTTAACCTAGTTGTGAGCCAACTTAGCTATCAAATCTAAAGAATCTAAAGTATAGATCCATGTTTTTCTTGTTCAAAGCACCATTCACCCATCGCTTATGCATCCTGCAAGAATGACCAGTGCNAGCTATCAAATCTAAAGAATCTAAAGTATAGATCCATGTTTTTCTTGTTCAAAGCACCATTCACCCATCGCTTATGCATCCTGCAAGAATGACCAGTGCCTTTAAGTGGCTTGGGTTTGCAGGGTCCTGCGTGGCTGAGAAAGATGGTGGCAAATGACGGTTGCCATGTACAGGTATGGGTTTAGGCAAAGTATAGCCAAATTTATAGATTTAATTTGCCTGAGCCCAGACCGACAAACATTCATATTGGGTATTTAATCTCACTTGCACTTTTTTGACTTTGCCCAATTCACACTTTAGACCAAGAAAAAATCCAACAAAACTGCGTTTTTTTTTGGTCTTCCCAGTCTTCCCATGGAACAAATTGGGCTGTACATATCTGAGGGATTTGTTGCCCCACTCTCCACTTCGGGTTGTGCAATGAGTTGGATAGGGAGGATCCCGGACAGTAGCCATGGTTCATAACTCGCCCAGGAATCTGGGTGGGAGCTCCGTTTCTTTTTTCGCGTTACCTGGTTGGTGCCAAAGATCTCTGATTTTCAAGCATCTTGACCATGTTTGGGATTTGGGTAAGTCTGAACATGTTGTGATACACCTAAATCCAGTGGTTTATCATCATTTCGTCATCACGATCGCCTTGGAGGCCATCCCCCACTTTCAAATATATCATCAAACCAATTTCAGATGACAATCTCCCATGACATTCATAATCTTCGGGCTGAAAGACACGAATGGACACTTTCTTCCCACCTTGTCCCTGGATCCCACCAGCGAACCCCCCAGTTTACTTTCACTGGTTTGCGATCATCCATCCAATAAGAGTCACATTTGTCTCCACCACTGGTTTGCCATGTTCCTTTGTCTTGTGAAATACCAAACTAAGTGCGATAAAATCCAATGAACATCTGTGTGACATCCCGCAATTTTTATTAATGTTGGTAAAACAATAATAAACCATCCCCTAAATCACCATAGATAGGTGGTATATACCATTCCCAAAGGGGTGGTTTATTATTGTTTTACCCACATGGGATACCCCCTAGTTATGGTCAATTTCATGGGGGAAATTAGGGATTTCAGCCAGTGGATGGGATGTGTTTGTTCCCCTGGTTGGTGGCGAGCCAACCAGCTAGTAAGTAGGTCATAACCCCGACCTATCATTGCGTTAACCCTACTTATATACCCTACTTATAATAAATCGGGTTATAACCCACTTGCCCGGGATGAGCCACCAAAAGTCGTGGATGGAATCTCATTCGCAGGACTGCAAGCTCTACCTGCCGGACCACAACAATCCTCAGAAGTGGATGGTGAACATGTTGGGGCACCAAAAGCCGGCGCCGTGAGTGGAAGATGGAAGGGGGGAAAGTTGGCTTTTGGAGATAGAAACTGGTCCTGGCTTGGGAGATCCGTCTTTAAATGTTTTTAATAGATATAATATATGTGCAACTATGTATCATAGGTACATCTGTAGGTTTCCCGAGTCATAGGGGGACCCCAAATCATCCAAGTCATTAAACCATTTTAGTGTTCAAACATGTTCAAACCCATGGAGACTTGGGGATCCCCCCCCCTTGGATGCTATTCCCAACGGGCAGGGAGAGCACCACAGATGGTCAAAATCATTCGAGTCGTGTGGTTTTTGACAAATGATTGGAAGAACAGATTTTGATTTACAATGACATCAACTTACATCATACAGACATCCATAGTATTAGAAGAATTTTATACATTCAATGTCATTTAAGGTTTGAGATTCGAACTCTGAGACAATACAGGACTACTGCAATGCACTCTGGTAACCAATGGATCCAGCGGCTCACCACTATCCCCCTTGCGCCACGCGGTCCAACTGAGTGTTCAACCCCCCCTGGTTGCTTGATGAGCATATGTGATATGGCCAACATTTGGATTTAACCATGAAAAATGTGATTTAATGGGAGATTAAACATGATTTAACCATCCAACATGTGATTTAGTGAGACAACATCATCGCTGACCTTTTCCCGCCGTCTCTTCAAAACCATGTTGGCGCACACTCTGAAGCAGTACTCCGAGTACGAAACGGTGCACGGTGCTTGGAAACGACTGCGGCACCTAGCCATGACAAAGCCTATCTGGCTATTGGCGGCTATGACCGGGCGTGTCATCCCACTGGTTTTCAAGATGTTGATTTGCACAGCAGACTGAAGGTGATGTGCGGTGCCCACAATGCGCCGAGGTTTCAATGGTTGGAGTGGACCCACCTCGACAGAACACGAAGGCATACCACCACCGCCGCGAAGACCAAGTACTGCGGATCCTCACTGCCCTGGAAGGAACAAGATGAGGAGAACAGAGAAATAGGACACAAGAAGCAACAAGCTGGCCATGGAGAAACTGTGAGGATGCCAATGGGGATCATCTATGGGATATGGAACCAACTATTGGATGACATTGGAATATACCTATATTGTGGGGATGGACATCCATCCATTTTCATAAGGTTTAATATACCAATTAGATTTCACGGATTCACAATAGTGGTGGGACGACGATAACCTCTATAGACCATGTTTTGACCATTGAACAAATGTGGTTATATTATACTGGCTGGTATTGAGGTAAGTATCGTCATCCATGAAGTGGAAATCCCGATTAGCCAACGAGTACAATGGAATGACAGGTCAGGCAAGCCCAACTATTAACATCAGATTTCCTCATAGTATAGTTTGGTTATACTGTAATATTCCCACTACATATACCCTCCGCAAATCAAACGTGGCAATGGAAAACCCTCCAGTTACACATGATTTTCCCAGCTAGAAACCTCCATTTAGTTCGTGGATTTTCCAGCCTAATATTAAACAGCCTACATAATCATGGTTTAGCAGCTTAGCAGGGGATGAAATCGCATATTACTGGTTGTATCCCCACTATATATATATATATACACGTATATGTATGTAGTATCCCACGAACTATTCATGTGGATTCAATCACCCACCCTGGCCCAACCCTGGCGCTCAGGTTAGGTCAGATGGAAAGCACTGGTTGCCCCGGCATGTGCCTCGGCATCCAATACTCATTGTGAGTGGTGGATTTGGACACTAGCCCTTTGGTAAACTCACATGGCTATTGAAAATTGCTATGGAGTTTGTTGATTTACCTAGCTATGAAATGGTGATTTTCCATAGGTATGTTAGTTTACCAGAGGGTATCCTTGGAATGTTAGAAAACTAAAAGATATCCTCTGGTAGACTCGTATAGATTTTCATTTAGAAATGGTACATTTTCCATAGCTATGGTAAATTACCAGAATGTACATAGATCATCCAATCCTAAAATTGAGTGGCAAAGTGAACCTTTTCGTTTGTTTTGTTTTTCTGGACACCGTTGGGTCTGGGGTTTCCCGGGGGGTTCGGCAGAAGGGCTGGGATTTCCCAGCGGTGCAGACTGGAGGATCAATTGGTGAAGGATAGTTTTAACATGTTTTAACCATCAAAAAACTGACAGTTTGCAAAGTTTGCTCTGGACTGCCCATTCAATTTTCGATGATTATTTATTCGTTTCCAAAAAATGGTGTTTGTTCAGTTCGCAAGAGTTTACTGAAGGGTAACCCTCAAGAATGGGGCTCTTCCCATCCAAAAGAAATATCTGGCCCTGGGTATAAATCTTGGATCAGTAGTTTAGTATCAACCTGTCTTGGAGGATCATCCCACAGATTGTAACTGGTTGGTACGTGGGATGAGTTCACCCACTTGAAAGGCTATAACTTGGAGAGCCCCAGGTAGGGGACATAATGATACTGTAATAAGTAGAGTTACTGACCTCTTACAACGAGGGAAGATCCTCTCAGTGGATGCATTGAGGTGGGATAAAATCCCAGGCACCCAGGCACCTTGGTTTCAAGAAACGAACCGTTTCAGTTTTGCGGCTACCCTCCAGTGATTTTACATAGCTATTGAAAATGGCAATTTAGTTGGATGATTGACCTAGCTATGAAATGGTGATTTTTCCCTAGTTACGTTAGTTTACTGGATAGTGTATTTACTTGAGTGTATACATATTAGATTTCACATTTCCCAGCTTGGAAAATCTCCAGACTTAGCTTGAAAGCAAAAACAGGCCTCAAAGATGATGACTTTCCAGGCGGATCGGGCCACTTTGCAGGTCTTTATCGTGAAATTTCAGTGATGTATATCTATCTATCTACTCGTATGTATAAGTGTAAACACTAGATTACTGTATTGATATAGATTTTCTGTACTTGTATGTACATATCAAATGATTAATGTCTATATTTCGCCCATTTCAGGAGCCTCCTGTACCTTGTAACCATCATTTTTCCGCTTTCCAGCAGTTCCCAGGTGCGTCTCTCCTACGGGGGATTCCATGTCCTGGGACGACCGGAACTTGGTCCTCAAGTGGGGAAGACCCAGGGGATGGGAAACCGAGGGCTGGGGGCGCCCCGGGCCGGCCGAAGTGGAAGTAGATCATGTGACAGTGGCATCTAAGGTTGGGTTCAGGGACATTTTTAAAGATCATTTTAAGTAATGTGGAATGCACCCAATGCCATCATCTATATCCCGAATTTCAGCATCACTTTTGATGGGTTGGATTCAAATCATCCCCAAATGGTAGGTTTATGATTGGATTGATCACATTATTGGGTTTGTTTGATGCTAGACCCTCTATCTTGAAGACGATGATGATGCTGGTGATGATGATTACGATGAGGATGCCATTGAATCAATAGTCAGATGGAGTGAACGCACAAAACAGGTATGCTGCTAGTAAGAGGCCCTATAACTTAGCTGCCATTGGGGATTTATGGGATTTAATGAAGTGGATGTTTTCCTAAGTCATGGGGGTACTCCTTAAATCATCCAAGTCATTAGATCATTTCCGTCTTGAAACCCATGGTTTTCCTATGGGATTTTTTATGGGATCCCCCATGACTTAAGAACCCCCCCAAGCGCTGGTAGCAACATGGCAACATGACCGACTGATGCTGTGCACTTGGCACAGAGATGCATCCGGTTGCTGGCAGTGGAAGCTGATTGGTGTGTCTGAAAACGGGGTGATACCCTTCAACAAATGCCTATCAATGAGGACAACAACATTTAGAATAATGATGACGAAACGGTGATTTCAGTGAGTTACCAGTTCTTTTAATTGTTTTTCAGACAAACCTGATGTATTGGTGTCCCAATTTGATGATTCTACTAGCGTTTTTTTTCGCCTAACCTAAACTTTGTTTCTATGTAGGTGTTGTATAATGTTGTAGATTCCCATCGTCGATAAACATCGCTATGGATTGCTGCTGTAAAATCGAGGGTGTGACCCACTCCACGGTAGAGTTCACCATGGGTTTTTCAACGCTGCTGGCATGCCAGACTGGATGGTTTTTAGGATCATAGGGGGTTGTCTGGGACACCTTCAGAATTTCTGAAGCCAATCCATCCAAAAATCGCCAAAGCGAACATTTTCTCGGACTTGCAGCCAACCAATCGGCTTTACTTGGGGTGCAGGTCCACTTAATAAGTGGACATATGGCCATAACTGTAGAGGTTACCTCCCTTTCTATTTTTCGGGGTTACGACCCTGATTATACATGAAAATACCCAACTTAATGTAAACCCGACTGCACCTGCACCTCCAAGAAGCGATAGTTGGTAAAATCCACTTTTTTTTGGGTGGGGGTTTCCGTCACCATCCTTGACCCTCAATCACCCCTCAACCTCAATAGTTAATTTCTGGTTGCTCATCAGCTTACAACCCTTGGTTGTAATCATCACCAGTCCCAACTATACCTTAAGGAACCATAAGTACATAAGTCTCAATTTTTGATGATTTATTCACTTATAGATCTATCAAGAAAAAACATATCAATCCATATAAATCCGTATAAACCCGTATAAACCCACATAAATCCAGATAAATTCGTATGAATCTCAATATTTTTGATGGTTGTATCGCCCATTTTGGATTGTGCTAAGCCATGTTGATTTGTGCCAAGTCATCGCTGCAATCGCCTAGTCCAGGCCTTGCGAAGCCAATATGACCAGCGGGACCCTTTTTCGCACATGGGAAGACAGGGGTTAACGATGGTGGGGTTCTGAACCGACAATTTTTTTCCGGTGGTTTTTCATGAGGATCAAGCCGTAAAATGAGGTAAAAAACATGGGAAGGTATCAGCAACAGACATGGCTGGTTGAAGCAACAAAAAGTTGGGATCTTAGCCATCAAACATGGGACCTGAACCAGCAAAAAAGTGATGTTTTGGGTGGACACATCCATGAGGATTGGATGGTGATTTTACCAAAGAATGGTGCTTTGGCGAGGATGGAAGAAGCCACTTAAAAAATGGTGATTTCACTGGGGATTGTTACTGGAGGGTATTACCAACATACACAGGTTTCATACAGTACATACTATGAAGGGGTCTGGCATGTTTTCTCCAAAAGCAGGAGCAATGAATTGAATGTAACAAAAAAAGACATCGGAAAAAGTAGAGGGTCTGTGGCAACGATTCCTTCACAAGCTCATGAATCAGTCAGAGTTAACGGCCAATATCAATGCCACGGGTCGATCTTTGACCGTACGTCCAGATTGCGTGCTTGGTAAGGCCATGCAACGCCTAAAAATGGTACTCCTTGAGTAGAAGATGTCCAAATGGTACCCTCCGGTAAACTAACATAGCTGTTGAACATGGCCCGTTTATAGTTTGTATTCTAAGTGGTGATTTTCGATAGTTATGCTGCATGCTGTTTACCGGCGGGTAGTCCGACTAGAATGGCCATGAATTGGTGGTAAGTCCTTCAACAAGCCGCCAGTTGGGGACGTATCCCAGTTGGTCAGTGGTAATTTACGCAGAAGAATCAACGTGGTGTCTCCCATGTGCGATTTGCTGAAGATGATTTGCTTATCTTCCCACTGGGAAACCCACTACTTGGGGAAATCTATAGGACATGTTTGATATTTTTTGGGTCTTCGTTCAGCAAATCCAAGTATACAATTGGCTGATTTCATACCAGCTATGCTGTGAGCAGAAGCGCCATTTGGCTGGTCATGACCTGAAGAGAGGGTTTTTGGATGATCAGCTGGAGTATGAAAATGGACCACTGAAATGGCCATTTAGTGTTGGAAAATGAGGATTGTCGCTATACCCTCTGGTAAACTAACATAGCTATGGAAAATGGACCATGTATAGTTGATTTACCTATTAAAAATGGTGGTTTTCCATAGTTATGTTAGTTTACCAGAGGGTAACCAGTGTATTTGAAGGTCCCCATTTTCAGAGCATATGTTGGGCTCCTGCTGCCAGCCGGGGTCGGCACCTTCAGCCATCTTGGACCAGTAAAGGGCTCGTATTTTAAGTGGTAACAACGCGCTATGGTCTACTCAAATCCGGTTAGGATGCGTACCCCAGATATCCTGTGGTAAGACCAGGCCATCCAACATTTACTATGTAGTTCTATCTATGCGAGTCTTTTCGTCTTGAATGAATGTTAGAAAAGCAATAGCATCCACCATCCCCAATTTTAATATAAACCGGTGGTATAAACCATGAAGATATGGGTAGTTTACTTTCCAGCCAGCTTTACCAACATTTTCCAGCCAACTTTGGTGGGTCAACCAGGACAATGGAACAAGTCCAACAACGCTTCTACTTCCATGCCGATGGCGGGCAGTTTTTCGATTCGTTGGGGAAAGGGGTGTGGTTTCAAAGTCCCATGGTTCAAAAAGGTCCCGCTCGTAGCACGTAGGACATTCATTGTTAAAAGAAATGGAACCAGAACATGTGTGGATCATCTTGGATCATCTTTCATAAAGGGGAAAGTGTTGCGCCATGTTGCGCCCCCTCCTTTTGACATGTCAAATTTCCGCATTGATCTAGAATCTAGCCCAATTCCTCAATCGGGATGCGGCTATTTTTGTTGTATGCACAAAGGATTGTTTGGAGTGCAAGTGATCACTCACGTCTTGATTAGTTGGGAGCGCGCCTTTTTGAAGCTTAAACTGGGGATTGTGGGAGACCTTTCTTGGACACCATCTCACGTGTTAGTTGCTTCCTAGTACATTATTGAGAAGCAGGATGATCATTGTTTTTATTTTCGTTGCTGGAAAAACACTTCCATTGCTGCTTGAAAGTCACATACTTAAAAGTCACATACCCTCCAGTAATTTTTCACACAGATATGGAGTTTACAAGACAACCAGGTGGTCTCCCTATATTTCCCTAATTTCTGTAGAGAAAATCAACACACATTTCGTTTGCCTAAAGTACTGGAGACAGTGACACTGAGGGATCACAACCATGGTTGTTGCTGATTTTGAACTATCACATGGCTTTGTTTGACTTTTTTGACACCCCACGCTAATGGTTTGAACATAAACTGAAAAGTTCATAGCTTCTGAACTTAGACATGTTTTAAGCCTCTAACATCCTCATTTCAACATGATTCAGAACCTCAGTTTGCCCTCTCTCTGTGATTAGCCAAAACAGGTTGAAATCACCCAGCCCTGACACAGGCGCCCCCGGGTTGGTGCAGAGCCAGTTCAGCGGCAAGTGCATGGCATCTGGGATGACTGGCGAGTCTGGTTGATGGCGGTGGTGGAGAGGGATGGAGTGAACTGAACTGTCCCATCCCCTTGTAAGAAGCCAACCAACACAAAGGATTGAAAAGGGATATCATGGGCATGGGATATTGAACATATATCATATATACATATAGGTACATGTTGTATATCTACTGTAGTGGTGCTTTTTCATGGTGGTTTAACCAACAACAATGGGAATTCAGAAGCGGCAGACATTAACCGGGTTTCTTTCAAGGAATCCACCGGGTTTACACCGCCTACCCTCCGGTAATCAAACGTGGCAAGCTGGAAATCCCCTATAAATGGAGGTTTCAATGGGAAAATCATCTATAAATGGTGGATTCTCCATTGCCACCTTTGATTGCCAGAGGGTAAATCTAATCATCCCAAATATGTTGTCCAATCCCCTATGAAACCACGGCTTATGGGGGGTGTTAAATATTGTGGAGATGGGACTACTACACGGTCTCTGCGTCGTGGTGATATTTCAGGCTTGTCAAACCGATTTGGGACGATGACCCGCATGTTTTCAGATGAGTTGAAACCAACAATCCGAAAAAAACCCATCTGAGATCATCTTCATTTTTTCTGGGGTACCTAAGATTATGATAGCTGAACTGGACTTCTTTTTGGGTATCTGAAAATTCTTGGAGTTATATATAGTTATATCCATGTGTCATCCAAAAATGCCACTGATTCTTGGAGGGGATCATCCCCAGCAATTGGCGGCCGCCATGGCCGCTGACCCTTCACATGATCCCATGGGTATGGGGAAACATTCTCGGAACACCAAGGATTCGGGGTTGAAAACCCCCTCATGGTTTTTTGGTTGGGATTTGCCCAACAAAACCCAGTGATTTTTTCCGGAAACCCCAACGGTGGCAAGCTGGGAAACATCGAACCGCGGAGCTGATTACCGGCTAAGAGATAGCTATTGAACATGGCCATAGAAATCGTGGATTTTCCCATGAAAAAATGGTGATTTTCCATAGTTATGTCAGTTCACCAGAGGGTAGTGATCAAGGGTTGGTAAGGCCTCACCCCAAAGACGAAGTTGAGGAAAGTTGGGGTTGTCCATTTCTGCACACGCAGCGCCGTCTGGCCGAGGACACAGACGGCAGCAACGGTCGTGACAGCTCAACGATTATGTTCCGGGAATGCGAACATGAGGTGCGCTGGTACTTGGAAGTGCAGGTCCAGTTCTAGCTGGATAGATTTCACCGTAGTTATATTGGTCAGACCCTAATTTATGGGCGTTTGTAACCATAGAGTTATATCATGTTATATCCATGTGTCACCTCAATTGAACCCCCAAGCACTGATGCCCCCCAAGAAAAGTCTGTGGAGTCAGGAACCAGCGCTATTCAAGCAGGGGGGGTCTCCCCCAAAAAATGGAGGATAAGAAAACTGGTTTTCCTCGATCCAAACAGTTCTTGGGCTTTGAGTCCTTTCGATACCCCATGCTCTTTGTGTGCGACTTTGAGAAATGATGGACTACTTGGAAGGATTCTCCGATTTCTCGCATGAAAAAAATCGCCTCTTCAAAGGCAGTCCCCGATTCGAAGATCCAAAAGATGTGGGAAACCTAAGCCCACAGCAGCAACCAAAGGTACCCAACTCTTGGATTTTTTTTGGTATTTTTGGGGATCTTGGGGATGGCCACAGAAAAACCGACGACAACACCTTCCTATAGTATGTTCCTGCACTACATATGACCATATATATATATATATACTTATATATATTATATATATATATATTATGTGATAAATGTTAAGGAATATAAGCCAACTCCAAAGCTAGTGATTCCACCATTTGTTTCCTGATTATCCAGCCACGAAAATCTGGCAGACGCTTTGCTACAAGAAGGGCATGAAGTGGGAGCCGCTTAACATGGATGGTCAGAGTCGGGTCCTCGATTCACCGGGTGGGTGAAGGGTTTCAGTGGATGGGACCGTATTCCATAGATTTGGCATCTTCAATGAATTACTTAAGAGATGTTAAGAGTCGTTTTGTTGGCCATACCAAGTACTTGCTCCTTTCAATGAATTTTGGTTGGATGTAGCCCATATGCTAAATCATCTATACTCACCTTCAGTCATCCTCCGAATAGACTGGATTGCAGTCTGCATCAGGGCAATTTAGTGGATGGCATTTGTGGATTCTACATGTTCTGTGCCAGAGAAAAATTAGGACCTTGTGTTCCTTTAAAAACCAATGACCATCTCAGAGTGAAAACGATGGTGTTTATTTTCAAGATCTTAGGGCTGCAGGTCAGGTGAGCGTCTTGTCCCTAGTCCCTGGTTCCCGGTCCATCTAACATGATGACAATCCCCCAAACATTTGCAAGAGAACTTAAGTGGCCGGTGAAACAAGATGAAACAAGTCTGGATCTGCATGTGGGCAAGCATTCCAGGTGCTAGAGAGGATGTCTTCTGTATATCTTTTTCGTGAGGCTACCCTACTGTGGCCAGGCTAACTCCAACCTGCTACGTTGCTTGATATTTCCCTCGCATAAGGGATGTTTTTGATTGTTGAGGATTGTCCGCATGTTCCTCGGTCCCATCTTTGTTGGTATATCCCTTTCTCCGAGTTGACAATGAAGCCAATTTTACAAGGCTCCTGACATTCTCTGATTGGAGGGTGAAGCATCACTTTTTGATCATTTTTGATTTGTATCTCATCAGCGGTTCACATTTCCTTGGACAATGCAGCGATTTTGCTGCGGCTTTGTCCAAACATGGGGTCCCAGATCCACGGGTTTTCGCACCAAACATCCCAGTTATAAACCTCCTTTCCTGATTTCCCACGGCCATGTGGTAGTGGAGGGTAACATTGATTCAAGTTGCAATTTTTTGGGGCAGTTCTGGACACACTTCCATGATATTTTCGTATGGCACCCCCTCACATGCCCATTATTACACAGTCCCGTCCCCCTAATATAGAGATAAAAAAACATACCACTGTATGGGCCCCACAAAATAAATATATATATATATATATATTGTATATATATATATATATATTCATATTTATATATATATATATATATATATATGCCCAAGGATACCGTTTTTTTTTTTGTTTATCAGGGAGAAGGGTGTATTACTTGGTAGTTCATCCCAGTGGCTTATGATTCCAGTCATAATTGGCCTGACTAGCCCTACTTCTCGTACTTATAGTCAGGGTTACAAATATAACCCAAGCCACTTACAAGGTGGTTCCCCCACAGTTGTAAGTTGGTTTATAATCTCCATCAACTATAGATATAACCCGGCCCGATAGACATAGACCCTAGTGAAATTGGACTTATTTGCACCAACTTCGCGATGGATCGTTCACTGGGGCAGCACCTTGTGCTACGTGGAGTGAAGCCCCCCAAAAAAAATCATCCTTGGGGCTAGCAGTATCCTACATGTCACCACTGCCGAGGTAAAACTACGGTGGGAAGAATCGAGCAGTGTATGCAACGTTCTTCGGAGCCATTCGGGGGATGGGACAAGGTGGCGATGGAAGTAGCAGTGATGCTGGTCCAAATGGCTCCATCACTGGGGACTTTCTGGTAAAAAGTACAACTTGCTATGGAAAATCGCCATATATTTAATGGGCAAATCAACTATAAATGGCAATTTATGGCAATTTTTACTAGCTATGTGAAATTACCACATGGTATGTCTAATGGTTACATGAGTTCTACTTCATTTTAAGATTGGAAATGCCACCAACTCTAGGGGATACGTACACTTCTCGTTAAAAAGTGGGGGATCCAACATCCCGAAATGGGACAGTTCGATTTCATAAAGATTGTCAAGTTGATTTATACCCTACTCTTGAGCCGTACATGCTTCAAAAAGGTATGTCCAGGGGCCTTGACTTTTGAAGTTTTGACCCATGTTGTTTCTTTTTTTGCTCACATTTTTTTTTGTGGGGGCCTGAAGCAGATCCAAGTCATTTTTCCAAGATCCATCTGGGGTTGTCTGAAAGTAGAATACCCCTTTATACCCCATTCCATCCCATGGTTTTGAACCCCAATTTCCGTTTTCTTTTTTGTAACTGACCATAAATTTGGGCAAATCCCAATTTTCAGACAGGCATCATGAGATATCATATGTGTTGGTTGTGAATGGTTATGATATCCCACTACATTCCATACAAATGTTGGTTTTCTACCCTTCAACAATTGTTGATCATCATTTACAAATGGGTTTGCTGATATATCCCCATGATTTTCCAGCACTAAATGGGATGATCCCAGTATTAAAAAAGTCCACATATCACATTCCGATATCCTATCTATCATCTATCCATCTAACTATCTGTCTGTCTGTCCGTCCGCCTGTATATCTGTCTATCTGTCATATTATTACTATATATATATATATCTATACATGTATATTATATATACATGTATATATAATTAATATATATATATATGTATACATGTATACACATATACGTACATATATATATATATATTATAAGTATGTACATATCTTCCAATGATTTCCGACAAAGTCGTTGTTCTTTTACCCAATCAAGCATGAAAGGCCGCTTCCAGCCGTACTCGCCTAGCTTCGATCGGCTCAGGCTGTGCTTCGGTGCAAGGATGCGCCCATTTCACCTGGTGGAGTGGTGGCTCCTGCTATCTGCAGAACAGTCTCGTGGCTGCACGGGGCACTGGGTAGGCGGGACACCAGCTGGCAGCTGATTGGTTAGAAAATAAAAAAGGATACACTAGACTTTTTTTACGAAACAACATGAAAAGTATAAATTGATATGAGATATGAAACCATAAATGTATCAAAGTCAGCTGGTTATCAAGTATATCCCCACTGATAGTTTGTATCGTTCCGTAAATGGGGATATATATAAATATACATATACATATATAGATAAACCTAACAAGCTAGCCATCGTTTTGTAGGTCTATGATTGGCCATGGGTTCTTGTCCAGCTCCTTCTTCATGTTGCAATATGATGAAACTATGGGACTAAACCAGCAGAAACTGTGCACCATGAAGATCCCACATGAAAACTTAAGGCGGAAATGCAGCAGTTGGTCTGGAAGACAAGCAAAGCCGCACTGGGATAGCATACTTGGAAGTGCAGTTCCAGTTATACGTGAATATATAACATAATATACTCATAGTCATACGGGTTATATCCCATCTTAATCATGGGGGTTTGTAACCATGGTTATAGCCATAAAAGTAACTTCAACTGCCCCCCAAGTATATGGGTTTCATGTGAATTTCAACATGTCACGGAACCATGGTCCAGAAACTCATTGGACATTTTTTCTTGGATGGCCACGGAAAAAATGGCTATCCGCAACTCTCCTCACAAATGAAAAGCTGACCGGCTCGTTCCACTATCTCTCTAAAGTACTGCGCCTGCGACGAAAAAGTCACGCCAGGTCATACAAAATGCTGCACCCGTCACGCAAAAGCATCTTAGCAAACCTGAAGAGCTGATGCAGCAAAACGCAACCCCTCTCAGGAAATCAGCGCCCTGACCTCTTAACATGTCGGAGGGATATGTCTCTTGTACTGCGCCTGCCACGCAAAATGCATCTTTGCAGATCCTCTTGTGATGGCGCTATGCGGAGTTGCAACTGGACGTTGCAAAACGAATTTGTGCGGGCTGCGCGAAGGGAAGACTTGGGTTGCAGAAGCTACAGAAGAGGTAGCTGGGAGGCATTTCGGAGCAGAAGCGGGTCAGGTAAGAGGTTGCTCAGAGAAGAAGTAGCTGAGAGAAGAGGTACTTCGGTGAAGAGGTCGCTCGGTGAAGAAGTAGCTCAACAAGGAAGTGGCTCACTCATCCATCCGTCCATCCATCCATCCATCCATCAATTCGTTCATCATTAATTTAGTCCTTCATTCACTGCTCCATTAACTTGTTGATTCAGTTGATTCATCGCTTCATTGATTCATTAGTTCATTGATTCGCTGACTGGTTGTTTTGCTGATTCATTGATTCGTTGGCTCATGAACTTCTCGTCTCATTGATTCATTGATTCATTGTTTCTTCTGCATCTTAAAAACTTCAAAATGCGCCTCACATCTTCAACATTTCGTTTCTTCTGCATCTCAAGAACTTTTCTATAGGCCATTTTCTTCCGAGAGTGGTTTTATTTTTTCTGAAACTTCCACCCCGGCGCATGCCGGGCATTGTCTAGTGCACATACACAAGCGATGTTTGATTTTCATGAAATTATCTTTTGCTCTGAACAGACGGAAGAATGTGAGAATAGTTTCAGATTCAACGTTGGTCATTTCATTGCCGTTGCCATGCTTGACCTTCAAATTGATGACGTGATCCATGTGAAGGTAGTCGCTGTCGTCATGGCGAGAGCTGATGGAGCTGCGCGGTTAGCGGAAGAGCTGCATCGGCGCGGGTATGAGGTTTCGGCCCTTCCGGGGCTGGTCGTGGAGCCGAGGCGACCGCCCAAGCACATATCTTCGGGAATTTCTTGGAAAAGTATGTCCAAAAGGATCGCCAGTCACTGCGCCAATCTCGCACTAGGGTGGTACAGAAGGTTTTCAATTAGATTAGTTATTGATTGCTCCATGCTGACCAAAACACGGGGCCATCCGGCGCTCGCACGGCCCGGTGCCAAGACGGCCAGCGGTCAAGATGCCACCCGCATGGCCGGCACGAGGCGGCCGAATTGGGATTCTGATCAAAAATCAGTGCGTTGGCTGTTTCTCAAATCTTTGTTCCCCCCCTTTCCACCATTGGTCCACCTACCAGGTGGTGCTCTCCCAGTAACTCAGTAGTAATTTGGTTTACAAATCCGAGTAACTATAGATATATGATATGTTTACCAAAAACCTTAGCTCACGGAGTTATGAACCCAGTTGGCTAATTACGGGGCACCACCTTGTGCTATATAATGGCCTATATAGGTTGGATACTTTCTTCTTGGGGGTCCCAAGAACCCCCAATGTGTGGAGGATCGCCCCATGGATCGTAACTCATGAACACATGACCCTGGTGAGATCGCAAGTCCTTTAAGTGTGATAAGTAATGCCACTTGTATCTCCATTATCCCCACTATAAGTCGGATAAATATCCCCATTGCACGCGTTATCTGCCGTTATCTCCATTGTTTTCCCCCATTATAGTCTGTTATTACTATGAGCAATTTACATTACCCTCTGGTAGAATATAGTTATGGAAGAACATCATTTTCAAAAGCGGTACATCATCGAACCAAATGGGCCCTCTATACCATAGCTATCTTAATTATATTTCCAGAGGGTAAATCATTTTAAATCTACATGTCCATATAAGATCACCATTTCTTGATGGCAGATCCACCATTTCCTGATGGTAATTTCACCAGTTAACATACAAATCACCATGTCTTGATAGCAAATCCACTACTTCTTGTTAAATCCACAAATTCAGATATAAATCGCCATTTCTTGATAGCACACCCACCATATTTTGGTGTTAAATCCACCAACTAACATAACAAATCACCATGTCTTGATGGTATGTCTACCATTTTGATTTCCATATCCATTCTCAGTCAAACATCGTGGGACACCCAGGTAGTGCCGTGACCATCTTTGACAACAACGCCTACTCTGGACCTCCAACTTGTACCGAGGCAATGGGATCCCCCAGCTGGATGATAACGAGGCATACCCCCCATTTTTGAACACCTCCATATCATGGGGATATAGTAGGAAATTATTGGGATATTATGGTTTGATACGCAATAATAGTGATATATATTTATATTACATGGGATTTCAAACATCGTCCTAGATTTGCTGAGGCGATGATTCTTTACCTTCCCAATGATACATACACCATTTGCGGAATCCAATCCGGGGATAATTTTTTCTTTCATGGGGGCCTTAACTTAAGCAAGTCCAAGCGTGGGTATTGCAGTGGGGGCCTTGGGTATTGCAGTAACTACTATAACAAAATTTTGCCATGACGAGGATATTTTTTTTGTCCTGGAGTAGATGGAACATGGACATTTCAGGAAATCCGTACTAAGATTGAAGAATCATTTGAACAACATTTGAAGCTCATTTGAAAAAAAACATATTCATCTACTTCAGGGTGATACATATATGTATATATATATACATACATACATATATACACGAACACAGATACCTTTTACGCGTCTGAATCCTCACCTATATATGCATGTGTACAGATAGAAAAACACTTTTTTTCCTTCAGTGTATTCAGGATGATGGGGGCTATCCAATATGGCAATATGGAATACACAGACACATAGTGTGTATATATGTATAATATAACATATACACTTAATGACGTCATAAATACGAATGGCCGTGTTTTTCCTCAGTAAGGGAATGGTTTGTTTGGGACCCGTATGTGCTGATTTGGTGAAGCAGTATCCGTATTGCAGCCTGTCACATTGGGTCAACCCGGGTGTCACATTGGGTGTCACGTTGTTGTCAACTACGAATTGCAGTAAAAACATCGAACGGAATCGATTAAGGAAATGTCACATACTTGGCCAACTAAACATCAAATGACATCACGACTGTGCACAACTCCACACCACGCGAACGCAATTACACAACAGCAAGAATTTGCAATACCCTATCTTACTGGTGCTTAGTAGGGAATGGGGGTTGCTGGGATGATTATTAATGGTTATTGTAGGTCATTCCCTCATTCCCTACTAAGCACAAGTGGAGGTTTCCTAAAATAGGGGTACCCCCAAATCATCCATTTTAATATGATTTTCCATTATAAACCATCCAGCTATTTGGGTACCCCCATGACTTAGGAAACCCCCAAGTAAGGTCTTCTCTATTCTGCAAAATTGTTCGTAGTGATGAGATTAAAAAAAGGCTTTAAGAAGTAAGAAACATCGAACTCTCGAACTCATACCCTCTGGTAATTTAACAGTTTGCTACTGAAAATGGCCATAGAAAGTTGGATATTTTCCCATTAAAAATTGTGATTTTCCATAGCTATGTGGCTGTTTACCAGAGGGTAATCAAGAAAGGGATTTGTCAAATGATAATAATACAATAATACAATGTGGGGCCCCCGTTCGATAGCTAAGTTGCTGCAAATAACTCCAACAACTATGGTTTTTCTTATGGTTTATAGTAGATATAACCATAGTATTCATGGGGTTTATAAACCAACTTATAACTAGGGGGCCCCACATTGTAATAATAGTGATAATAGTAATAATAATAATAATATTAATAATAATAGAAATATGAAATATGATGAACTATGAAAAACCACGAGTTTGCTCGGGTAAACTATAACTAAGCACCATGCCACCATTTCCCAGGCAAAACCGCCAAAAAATCCACCATTTTTGCATAGGACAATTCAGCATTTTTCCGGTTCAACCCCATTTTTCCTAGGATAATCCAGCATTTTTTGGGTTCAACCACAGTTTTCCTAGGAAACTCCATCATTTTTCCAGTGACACGTCCGTTTTTCTCAGGGAAACTTCCGGCATTTTTCAAGCGCTTTGAAGGTGGTCAACGATCAACGCTTCGCCTTTGTGGCCATGGATTTGTCGGTGGCACCCACAAGGGGGTTGCAGCTTGGTGACGCGCGGTGGTTGGTTCAAGTCACTTGAGCCATACCTTGGTTCATGCAATATCCATCAGTACGGGATGGACAAATCCATGGTGTATTTCGGGTTTTGGAATCACACATAGGGGGATGTAGTTGGTACATGATGGTTTTGATGTTCGAGATATACTGATAGTAGAATAGAAACCACTGATAGTGAAATAGTGATTGTACGGTATTTTTATAATGACACCATTCTGTATGAAGGGATCAGCTATACCCTGAAAGTTATACCTTGCTTGATTGGTTTTCCTGGGTTATTAAGGTGGTTTTTTATTTTCCCAATGGAAAATCCACCATTTGGGGAATGTATCGGGAAGATGTTGTATTTTTGTTGGGACCCCTCAAGCAAATCCAAGTTATTGTAGGGACTTATGCCAATGTTACCCGTAATGTTAGAAAAACAAACAACCACCCGTATTTTGATGGTTATACTGCTAATTATACCGTATGTATACCACCCATTTGTGGTAAATTTGAGGGTGGTTTACTATTGCTTTACTATCAGTTTTTTGAACAATCCTTGGTGTTTCACCCTGGTTAGCCAGTCGGTTGGTGAAAACATCAGGTAGAACTGGGCGCCCATCCTACTTACCGCACTTCGAAGTGGGGTTCTAGCGCAATTGCCAGTGGTGAAAAACCCACGCAGGGTACCCTCGGGTAATTGAACAGTTTACTATTGAAAATGGTCATTGAGTTTGTTGATTTATCTACTAAAAGTGGTGATTTTCCATAGCTTTTTGTATGTTTACCAGAGGGTACCCCGAAATTCAGGAGTTGATCATCGTTTTTTTCTGAATGCCAGGATTTTCATTCCTTGCCGAGGTTGCGCAATGCGGAGACGAAGAAGTGTCTCAACCCACAAGGCCGGGCCTAGGCGAATGTTCGTCGGGATATTAATGTGATTTATATAACATGATTTAACCATTGAACTCAACCAAACTGGGGTAACCAATCATTATGGTGATGGGTAAGCATGGGTATTAATGGCATATACAACCAGCTTAGTATGATATTTGAGCCTGTCTGAAACTGGGATACGTATGACGTATGCATTCGTATTCATATATTATACCACTATTTTCAGTTAAACCTCTATGACTTTCAAACATGGTCCAATGGTGAATCATCTTTCACACTTTTCGTGGTTCCATCTGCAGTTTCCAAGGCAAGGCATCTTGGAACAGACCCAACGTGGGATGTTGACCTTCTGGACCCTTTTAATTGGTATCATCCCAATGTACCTGCTGGTCCGCAGGCTTCTGATAATGGTTTATAAGTAAATATAAGTAGGTAGTTTAATCCTTGCCCAAATCTACCATTTTGAGCACCGCCAAAGTGGTGAAACACGAATTTGTTGTCCCGCCTATGGCGAATAACTTGAGTCAGCATCACCCCACTGTTTATTCCGACAGTGTCTGGGCAAGTTACAACTACCTCACAACCGATCGAGCCCCGCACATGATCGTTGGGGGGGACACTCAAAAAATGGGTTCGGCCAGCTAGTGTTGATGGGTTCAGCCCCACACATTTATTTTTTCACTGTGGTAGGGGGGTTGCAGATACATAGTCCTTTCATGTCCATAGTCCTTTCATGTCCCTTCCATTGCGCAGATGATGCGGCATCTTTATTTTGGATATCCCCGACTTTAGACCATATCACATATATTTGGTTTTGATTGAGAATGCTCAATTGTTCTGTCAGTCTTAATGTAAGACTCTATATAACTGTTCCCGCGATACAGATGGCACCACCCCAATTCTACATGAAGAACGTATGGCACCAGAAAGTTTGAAATGCTCAGGGTACATCTGAAGTTGGCACCCCAAAACGTCACCGAGAACTCTCCATCATCCATCAAATCTTTTTCTGACCCATCGTCATTTCCCAGGTTTTTTTCTAGATACCATGGGTCAACCACTAATTGCCGGTGGTCTGAAGTATATTGATATCTCAGTAGCCCTATCTGAAAAACAGTGTCATGACGGGGAATGCTAAGGATTCCAAAGCTTCCTTTGGGCTTGTCGGAAAATCGGTCGTATCATGATACAGCCCCAATGCCATTCTCGTTATGCTTTCAAATTGGAAGTATAATAAGTTAATTTACAATCCTAGTCAATCCGGTGGCCAAGACTGCGCCTATGCCACCTCCGGCTGCTCCTCCTCGGCCCATCTTGTCTCCCGAGGGACACATTCTTCCGACCCCTGCGGCGCAGCTGCAGCTGCGATGCCAATGTCAGAACCAGGTGTGCTTTTTGTGATTTGCCAGTCGGTGATGCGCAATGATGAGCCTCGTGAGGCACTTTGCTGCAGACACACATTTCACCAGTCGTGTGTGAGGGAGTGGAGGATTTGCGCCAAGAAGGGCCCTGATGATTGCCCTCACAGATGCCGTCCAACTCCTGGTCCAGCTCCTCTGCTTCTTGATCTTGGCTTCCAATTTAGACTTGACTTAGGTATGATTTGTTGACTCATTCTTTCAAGCCAAACATGTTGTTCCCCACCTGCCAGGTGAGGGTTACTAGATTTTATCAGAGCGGCGCGGGGGGGGGGGGGGGGGGGGGGGC
>BGPT01000081.1:48768-71807 GCA_003297045.1 Symbiodinium sp. clade C Y103
GCCATAAAGTTTTGCCAGAAAAAGAATGTCAAAATCTGTATCACACTATATTCCAAAGAAAGTATCGTGGTGGGGATCACTCGAAGCAAAGTAATTGCTTTTTTGTGAGACAGGCAAAAGGCTCATCAGTAACATGATGGTAGGACTACAACAGACTACACCAGTGATTGATGCGTCTAACTGGAGAGATATTTGCCATAGACCCAACACTTAACCTTCTGAACCAAACCAACTTAGCTAAGGATTGGGGGGGACCACCTCATAGAAATCTGATTTTCGGCCAAACCTGAACTATCCTCCGGTGATCAAACATTGCTAGCTGGAAAATTTCCACATTTTAGATAGATGATTTTGCCATTACAAACTCCATCTATATATATCCATGTACAAGGTGGGGCCTTATAAGTTGGTTAATAGCTCCAATAACCGTGGTATATTGGGGTATATAGTAGATATATATAACTATAGTATTCATGGGGTTTACAAACCAACATTAGCTATCTTGTGGGCCCCACATTGTATATCCCAGTCAGCCATGTTTCATTGCCGAAGGGTCCCATCTCACTCTGGGTCAAGCTGCATGGCGAGATCTTGACAAGACCATCTTGGAGCTGAGCGACTGCGACACGCAGAGCATTGACAGTGTACCTGGGACGTGTCAAACATGGCCATTTTTTATGGAAAAGCATCCAACAAACATCCATGAATGGCGATTTTTCCATGTGCAATGGAGAATTTTTATGGAGATCTTTTCTGGGCACGTGATGGGGATAGGACTCATGGGATGTAGAACCAAATTAAGAACTTAGTACCTGGTTAGTAGCAGGGGTCGGTTCACCCAGCTGTGAATGGATTTCGCCAACAAATTTATCGGGACTTCTTCGCCTGGGTCCTGGGCCCCACATACCAATTTGGTTCAACCTGGCTAGTAAGTCCTTGATACGTTGGGTTATGTCGTCATACTCAAATGAGGAGGAATCAAAACCTGTAAATACCATACTTTTTCGGGGGTGCACATCCATGAATCCCAGCTTAAAGCTGGGGTGAATAGAAGCTTCCCCCAGGGTCAAATGACCAGCGATATGCTTGAACTAAGCCCTGCCACCCCGGGCATTGGGGCGGATCCAAGACGTTCTGCTTCTCTGGTCAAACCTTGGAGCGGATGGGTACTTTAGCACAAACTAATCTCTTCCTGTAAAAGGGAATGCAAAAACATCAAGAGGTTAGGCCAGTCCTTTGGGTGGTCCTTCTTGACTGACTTTTGCGCTGAAAAACAGTGGTTTTGTAAGACTTGGTTGTCATTATCTGAGATCTAAGCAAGGAAACAATGACAAAATGGAGACTTCTCATCAATAAGATTGTGCATTTCAGCCACATGTTATTCCTTTTTGCATCCCTTCAAATAGTGGTCCGAGAGCGGTTGCCATGTTTGCATGTATGAGCCACAGATTGTTTTCTTTACCAACAGATGATAGAGATAGAAGCCCACTTTCAATACAGTGGATGGTTGCTCCAGGATGAGGGTGTACAAGCACATTTGTCCGGCAATCAAACATGGCAATGGAAAATCCTCCGTTTACATTTATTTTTTTCCAAACTGCTTACAGAAGCGTTCAACGCTGCGGCACGGCTCGGAGTCGATTTGCCTCCGGGGAGCGACCCCGCTCAGAGGGCTTTTCTGTACAACAAATGGCCCGACGAGGTCAGTCGTGACCAATAAAACTGCCGAAAAACGGATTCGACATGGCTTTACAGCGGTCCATGAAGTCCGTCGGCAATGTGGATTCATCGCAATCCATGCTGATGAAATCTTCGCACATCGAAAGTGCAATAGCTTTGCACATCGACGGTGGATACTCTTTCAGCGGTGCGGTTCTAAAAGATCCATCACTGGCACGCCCAACTGAGATGCTGGAGGGGAGTTCAACGGTCACACGATGTGCGTGCAATGTTTTTTCCAACGTCTGCATTCCCAAAACCAGAAGGGTCGTGGGCTTGGCCGATGCAGAGCCAAAGAGGCCCTGAGCCAAATGCACGAGTCTGAAACCAGGCAGTGCAAGCAATAAATGCATAATGGGAAGGCGCCAGATACTAACAAGTTCTGGAGAGTCCGGAGCACGAGGGTGCTCCAGGAAGCCAGTGCCCGAATGCATAGACAGCGCGAGCATACACTGCAAGGCGAACCCCAAGAGCAAGGTACCAATGCGGACTTGGGCTAATTCACGCAAGCTCAGCGAGGGCAACCCCCAGGGCTCAGAGGGAGTGCGCACGACACGGGGTCCTCGGCCGGACTCCAATTGGTGATTTCGGGCCTTGCTCCAGGTGTTGCACGGGGGTCCGGCCACAAACCCTACAATGTGCCCCTGCCGTATGTGGTCCAACCAGTAAATGCGTGTTGACTCCTTCGTGATATCTCCCAAGTCAGCATCTATGATAATATCCACGGACACGACATGAATGAGAACAGAAGGGGTCGAAGCAGCGACACGGTCAATATACCACTCAAGATCTCCTCGCCTACGTCTGCCTGCGTAAGCATGAAGGATCACCTTCTCTCGGCTGAGAGAACGGGGCAGTCGGTGAAGAGTCAGCCACAAATCAGGAGGTGTATCAGCCAGCTCAGCACACCAAGACTCCCAGACAGCAAGTTCCCCAAAAAGAACATGCACTGGGCGCCTACATGGCGAAAGAAGAAACGGCCAAGAGC
This sequence comes from Symbiodinium sp. clade C Y103, assembly GCA_003297045.1. Classification (NCBI taxonomy): domain Eukaryota; class Dinophyceae; order Suessiales; family Symbiodiniaceae; genus Cladocopium; species Cladocopium sp. clade C. The sequence continues at coordinate 51,476 of BGPT01000081.1, forward strand.
TGACCTCTGCTAACTCTCGGACACATGTTACAACTTCATCATAAGGCACTTCCAAAGGCTGGGCATCATCCTGTGTGAAAACTTGCTCAAAGTGACGCAAAGTGCGTTGACAAACTGTCCAGCTAACCGCCTGTGTACAGATTTCTTCACGCAATGCTGCCTGAATATCCGCACCAGGGGAAAGGTCAAGCAATCGGAGATACAAGGCTTCAAATAACGTCACAGAATGAGCATCAAAATCACGCAACTGTGCAGCTGGACGAAGGGGTCCCTCACCTTGCAAAAAGGGCAGTGCACCATCAGTCTGATCCTGCAGCTGTCGGTCAGATGAGGATCCAACTCCTGGCATCACAGGGCAATGACATCTCTGACCAATGAGAGTCTGGCGACATCTATGAGCCGAGCGAAGATGTGCAAGGACCTTTGTACGAGTGTGAAATTCCTTCAGGCAGGCAGGACAATTCGTGCCGTCAAAAAGACGTCGGACTGGCGTAATCTGCTGATGTCGGCGACACATATGCACACACTCACCTGCATGGGAAAGATGTCGGGTGCGACATTGCATGCATCCAAAGGAAATCAAAGGATCAATCATCTGGTCACAATTGGGAAGTGCAGACACCCATCCGTGTGCACGAAGAATCTCACCACATTGGCGATGCAAAGACAAAGCTACCAAATGGTTTTGTCGTTGGCTAATGGCGTGGGCCACACCACGTTTGATGAGCTTCTTCCAGTAACCACCATGAAAAACCATAAGATCTCTCCAAGCTGGAAAGTGCTGCTGAGGATCACCAAGCGTCGTGGTATGGTGCAGTTGACCCCAAAGCCAACGCAAATCATTTTTTAGAAGCTCGATCCAATCGGTATCCTCTTGGAGCAAACCCCACTGGGCGGAAGAGCCACAATTGTGAAGTGTCCCGAAGTATCTCAAACGGCATGTACGGAGCAATTCATCCGGCAGCGGAAGCTCTGCATGCGACAAGAGCTCAAGATCAGTCAGGTGAGAATCATGAGGAACGCGGAGAAGCCTCTTGTATAGTCGCATAACACCCCCATAAAACTGGTCTTTGACTTGCTGGATCTGGAGGGTCCATGATTCCAATCCGTAAAGCAGTTTACTAAGCACCAGAGAGCAGAAAATTTCCCGACGTTTGGCCCATGGGATACGAGTATTGTGATAGAGGAGCCGTCGATGAGTGGTGAATGCTTGATGAGCAATTGCAAGACGACGGGTCACCTCAACTCGATCCACAGAACGGTGATGCAGCAAACCGCCAAGGTGCAAATAGCGGCTGACCACCGAAACAGAGAAAGTGCCATGCTCACCCACAACAGGGAGGGAATGGTCGGTCGAGAAAAATTTGCGACGAAAATCTCGTGCTCCAGAGCCTCGAAAAGTAAACATGACTTCCGTTTTTCCTTTGGCTAAATTTGGTTCCATGTGCATGTCGGAGCACATGTCCAGAAGTAGACTCAAAGCAAAGCCAGTTTTCCTCACAAGCGCAGAATTGGATTCAGCGGCCAGGCATACATTCAAATCATCCATCCACGTGGGTCCTAAAAAAGGAGTGGTAGGCAGGCCAGTGCGAGAGGGGCCAAAAAGATCTGGAAACTCACAGACTGGAATTACTTCCAACACGTCATGGCGAATCAGGATCTCTTCATATTGCCGCAAAAGCTTGGCCCAAAGCAGGCCAAAAACTACATCAGCGTAGCTATCACCCGGCCTTGATCCAAGCATCGTGCGCACTGTGTCGCCGGTTGGGCCAATACGGAACCAAGTATCTGAATGCAATGCTTGCAGGAACCTTTGCACAACTGGAGAGGCACCTGCCTGTTGCAAGGCTGATGGGCTCTGCAGCTGCTCGTAGAAATGATGGAGCGTGTCTGGACCAAAGCCCAAGCGTGCAGAAATGGTGGCAATATCTTCATCGGATAGAAAGCCGCCAAGTGCGAATGGTCGCACTACTCTGTAGAATGCCTCAGCTAAATCCAAAAAGACAAGTGCAGTGGGTCGGTGCAAACGCTTCTGCCATCTGAGAAATGCACGTGATAGATGCAGAGGAATGCCAACCGGCATTTTTGGTCTGCCACCTAACTGCTGGGTTTGCATGAATGTGGTGTACAAACCATGGTGCCGCTGTCTCAAGGCTCTATGCAAGGTCTTACCGATGTGACTAGACACAAGCAAGGACCGATGCGTCTTGCAATCTCGGACGTCCCCACGATGCTTCCATGCAACGGCCAACCGGCCTCCTTTATGCTCGATGGCTTCCTGGCCAAAAAGGAAGACTTTCAACAGCATGGGATACGTAAGTCGAGCTAGATCAACAGCTTTATATCGGCAAATTTCTGGGGGGATAGAGTCCTCGCCAATTGCTTTGCCAATGGCAACTCGCCGATACGCAGCCTCAAGCTCGACTAAACTGGGGACTTCTGAAAGCGGCAAAGAGAAGGGGCCAGTATCCCTGAAACGGGCAAGATTCGTCAACCATCTTTGACGGTATTGCACAGGCGTCAAAGAAATGCCTCCTTCCATATGGCTGAAGAATTCCGTCCATCGGGCTGTGGCCTCTGCAGGTGTAGCACATAAACTTCCATCTTGCTTTTTCACAGCCGGCAGACCAGAGCGCTTTTGCTTCTTTGGATTGGATGGGCCAATGTAAGTCTTGAGGAGATGCAATAAATCTCCTGCTGAAGTCTTATCAGTCGTAGCCTGTAAGTCTTGCAGAAGTTGACGGTTCTTACATTGTTGCAGTCCTCTTTTCAAAGACTTGGAAATCGACCAGTATTGGCAATTCAGTGCAAACATTGAACAGGTGATGGACGCTGCATGCGCAAAATGCTGACTCAGTGTCTCAGTAGACAGGCCAGAACGATGAGCACGATAGGTGGACCAGGACACGAAACACAGACGAAGGGCATCCCAATTCTGGTTTCTGCGTGCTTGATGCAATCGGCGGCCAAGCTGCAATTTGACGGTTCGCAAGTGCCATATCTCATCGGAAATATGCGGCTTCTTTTTGGCAGTGCGGTGTTGAGGGCAAGACTGGTGCAAGGAACCAAGAATCGAGTCATTAAAAGACCGAACTTGACTCTCAATGTCAACATCCCAAGCAGAGGAGCGCAAGTGTGACAGGTCAATGTGGTCGTGCTGCACTCTGATGGCTTCTCGATTGAACTTCTGACTTGGCGGTCTGGGCCGCACATGCGAAGGCGAAGAGTCAGTCCATTTCAATTCCAGAACCACAGCTTGATGGTCGGCAACAGCATTGCCTGTATCAAGGGTGTCTAGAACAACAGACATTGTACAATGTGGTAATGAAGTCTGAGGGACTGCGACATAATCGATTCTGTGAGTCGACATGCCATCGATGGCTGTCCAGGTATCAGTGTGGCCTTGATGGAGATCAGTGGTGCATGGCAGACACAACGCATTGTCACGCAGAAATTGGACAAGAAAAGGGGTGTTGGCAGAGGAGACATCGTCCTTGCTGTACACAAGCGGTTCAAGGCATGGGCCCGTCTTGGCATTGGCATCAACCAAAACATAAAGGGGGAACGCTCGGCACAACTGGTTGACAATCACTTGTGTGTCTTGCCACCATAGCTGGCGTTCAGTGAACGATCGGCCACTTTGTGGACCATGCAACACAAGGAAGAAGCAATCCAACCGATCATGTGCGAGGCGTACCAGCAAGCGACGGGGGTCTGCATGGAGCACTTGGAAGTGTTGTTTGTTCACATGAATGCTCTGTTGGCCATGATGGCCGATCGGTTGCAACAAATTTACCCAAAGTTCAACTCCATGATGGCCTTTGTCACAACCGCTCGAGAGGCGAAGCACATTTTCAGCAGTGGACATACCTGCAGGGCTTCGAGCCTCCTGGAGGCCAAGTACATTCAAACCCAAAGCTTGCATTTGGTGGCGAAGATAAGAGACTTTGCCACCGAATCCTTGTGGCCCAACAAATAGCGAACCAACATTCAAGGAGACAATGCTGAGAGTGAACGTGGCGTGGCGCATCGATGGGCTCGAGGTTTTGGCCATGGGATCAGCAATCTCGGATGCCGGCAATTGAGGAGGACACACATCAAATCCAGTCTCAGTCCATCGTGGTAGGCTGGCACTAGAGTCGAAAAGCATCCAGAGATACGGCAACAGCTGACTGAATTGTGCCAAGTTGACCTTTTGGTGAGTCAGTTTGTGGCCAACAGTAGCCTCGTGTTTGGCTAGAAAATCCACCATTTCATTCCAAACATCCCCTGCATGTCCTCTAACATGCTCGACAGCAAAACAGTCCGGTGGTAGAGCTGCTTGTAATGCCTGCATTATGCTTCTGAGGTGGCAAAAGGTAGGATGCATATCACAACTACCTGCACGGCCGGTAGACTGATCTGCTGAGGTCACAGAATCTGAACGAAAGATCGTAGGCGTGGTCAAATTCACAGAGAGACGCCAGAGAGCTGACCAAAATAAGGCTTCTCGTTCTGCAAATTCAGAGCCGATCTTGTCGGTACCAAGAAAATGCGACAAATCAGTTTCATAGGTGACACTCTGAGCATGCCACCCCAAGAAAACAATTTCAGGCGGGGCACCATCATGTGCATAACGCTCCCCCAAGACCAGGAACGCCCACGTGTCGGGCACATCATACTCTTGGACCCACAATGGGGGGTTTCTGCGATTGGCCGACTTGGAGCTACCGTCGGTGTAGACAATGAACCGGTCAAAACTGCGAAGATCATGGTCAAAGCCTTCAAGGGGATCGTGAATAGGCAAGCGAGAGCGAATAAGCTCAGGCATGTCAAGATGGGAATGCCATGGACATAAAACCCCTTTGCTTGACTCAAAGAAAGAGGACAAACATTGAAAGTCCACACCAAAGGTCAAGACATGTTCAGGGATCAAAGACGAGACTTGGCTGGCATCAAAAAATGGCTTGGCCACAATGCTTGGCATGGGAAGGGGCCACGGTGTCGGCGTACGGGCATCAGCACTGAATTGCTCTAAGGCAGGTTCATTGTTGTGGTATTCAATCAGGTACAAGCCATGTCGTGGATGAAGAGTGCGGACAATGACAGCACGCTGAAATCCAAACGAATACAGCAATTTCATCAAGTCCACCTCTTGCATCAAAGCACTGGTTTGATGTATAATGATGTCTTGACGGGCACAGCTCTGCAAAGGATGAAATGCATACACCACATCACCAGGAAGGGAGAGGTGCCAAGCAACTGGAAGACAAAAGGCAAAGCCGGTCGACCCAAGGAGATACACATGTCTCGGAAGACCAAGTTGAGCAAGGTCACGCTCCGCATCTGATTCGGTCACAGGATCTGGGAGCAGAAGATGATCTGGAGCATTTGGCTGCATGGCTCCATCAATGAGATACAATGGTACAAAGTCCGAAGTCTCAATGGGTTCAGCAAAGAGCGTTTGTTCAAGAGATAGACATCGTGATATAGATTCAGGGTCTTGCGGCCGACAGGCGTGAGCCACCGCACTGTCTGTTAGGCGCTCGCAAGCCGCTGCATCTTCAGGAATGTCTTGGCGAACAACTCGAAGGTCAAGCGAGAGGCCATGATGCGTAAGGAAACGTTCATGCATGTCAATGAGTTGGCCTTGGCACCACACATGACATGCAGCATCAGTGGTCTGCGGAGGACACAAAAATCGGTATCCCATGAGAGCAACTATCTCGAGACCGGTCGGATCAACGGATGCTCGAAGAGCCCATCGTCTAGGGTAATTGTTCCAAATTGCATCATCAAAAACTGTGACCAAAACACTTTTTGCATCTTCCATGGGCCGCTGAAGTACAATCAAGTGCGCAACGATCAAATCTACTTCATCGGTGGGATCCGGTGCGACAAGAAAAAACTCAACAGGCACAGTTGGGTCAATGCGATCCCGCCAAGTATGCAAAAGGGCAGGTCGCCACAGATTGATATCTTCAAACAAGCCAACATCGCGAGGAACATCACAGATGGGCCAGCGGTGATGGTCATTGTACCAAGTACGAATGGTAACTTGGTGCTCAAGGCCTCCTGGCCCAGCATGGGCAAACTGAGGCCAGCGACGGAGTACTTCTTGTTCGAAGCCCAGAATGAGGGGGATGGCTGCTTCTTCAGTGGGCAAATGCCGTTGATATTCTCGTACATACGTCAGTCTGCGCTCTGCTGGGTCATCCTCGTAATGATTGGAAACGGGTGAGACACGGTGACTGACTGGGGCCTGTTGAAGCAATGCAGTGGCATCAGAGGTGCGTGGAGGCACATGAAAGAGTACATTTTCTCCTGCTTGGACTTCACCAAGGCCATCATCATCTTGAGCATGTCCGCCAATGAAGGCGTAGCAACCTCGATCAAGGCAGATTCGTTCAAGACGCAATATCCGGACAATATCTGCATTGGACGTGAAACGAGGCACAAAGCTTGCATGGTGTGAGAGTCTTCTACCAAGAGCACTGAAATAAATGGCCGTGATCAGAGAGGGTACAGAATCGGTGTAAGCACCCTGCACCAACAAGAGATGGCCAATGTGTCGTTGCTCCGGGGCTCGTGGCGGATCAGGATCAACAACCAACACTTCAAGGTGCTCATTCGGAACGATCCGATCTCTCCACAATTCATAGAGGTCTTGGTACCAAAACTCCTGTTCAACATCTAACTCCAGAGTACGTGTCTCCTCACAGCGGGGATGCGTGGCAAGACGGAGATACCAAGTGACCCATTCCAACCTGTGCATATCTTCACCGACAGAAAAATCAGCATTTGTGAGAAACTGCATGCCGACTGGCAAATACCAGTCTTCTCCTGTTCTGGGACCGATGCGTCGGGATGCAGAGCCAGGAGGATCCGTAGACGGATGCACAGTGTTAAAAATTGGATCTGGTGCTCTACGATGCGTTGAATGCTGGATGGTGTCAGGAGGATTCATAAGCTGTTGTGCCATAGGTTCTTGGGGAACCTGCGCCGGCCGCTGATACGGATGCACACCAGGTGGCAAATCATGGCGATGTTGTCGTTCTACACGTTCAATGGTCTGCATGGTGCCGTCCACTTGCCAAATGGGAGGCGGAACAACAACACGAACATAGGTGCCGGAAATCACCTGCTTGGCTCGAATATCTTGCAAGGGCCAAAGCTGATCATTAATATGGACTAGACAGCGATCAAGCACATTGATGTGTCCACAGTAATGAAAAACACCCGCATGCATCAAAAGATGAGATCGAGTCACGTGTTGAACAATCTGACAAACCTTACGCAATACTTGAGGGTATGCAGGAAGCATCTGATGGCCCGGATGCTGATGAATTTCAAGATCCATAAGGATGAGTTGATCCATGGAACCCGCAGGGATGTCATGGATGCGCTGCAAAATGACACTTTCTTCATTGGGTTGTTGCCCTGCGACTCGTACAATAATGGAATGGACAGTGTGCAATTGCTCAAGTGGAATTTGCAATCTACCTGCCAAATCATTAAGGACTTGCAAGGGTGTTGACCAGGGAATTTGGACTTGCACTGGATCAACATTCAAACCATACACTGAGACACTACGGAAAGTGTGCACTTCCGGCTGGTCAGCATCAGCGGAAGGACTGTAGCCTGGTGAAGCATCGGCATCTTGATCTGGCGGCATATCGTGCTCATCAAGCAGGTGGTCAACAGATGAGGCTGTGGGGCTGTCCGTGGCATCATCACCAGGCACTACCACTACAGGTGGAGCTTCAATTGCTTCCTGCTCAGGCAAAACACGTTCAATGCCACGGCTCGAACTTGCAGCGGATGCATGGGATCTAAGCCGAACAGTGAAACTATGTCCCTCCTCCATCTGATGTGTTGGCTGGGCAGTGAGGGGGATTTCGGTCCAACCATAGAAAAGCATGCATCCATGTTGCTGACAAACTCCCTCCAAGTGTGCAGTCTGTACAAGTTGTAGTCCGCTTAGTGCGACAGGGAAGAATGCAGCAATTGTCCAGTATTCCCATGGTTCGTGTGATGACATGGCGGTGACAAGGCCGCTTTTGAAATTCTGCATGTTTTGGACCACAAGAACATCATATGCAACATGTCCCAAGGTCGATGGCCTAGGTGGATTAGGATTGGCAAGGTAAACATCCAGAAAATCAATCTGGACGATCCTGTCCAACCACAAGGCAATGAGTTGTTGTCGCCAAGAAAGTGCATTACCGACTAGCTGCATTAGCCGAGGCTGTACACACGATTGATGGTTTGGGAAATGAAGAAACCAGGTTCGTATAGTAATGCCAATGGTCCAATCTTCACCGATAGGCTGCTGGTCGCCTTCCAAGATTTGACGGGCAAAATTTGGAAGCACAGGGATTGGTGGTGGGCCACCTGGTTCATCCGGAGGTCCAGGATCTACCGGGGCATTTTCTGCATATTCTCTAACCACATCATCAACTTGCGTGTGGGAAGGAACCCGCATAGAAATGGACGGTGGACCTTGATCCAGAGATGGTGTCACAGGCTGTTGAGGTAGAAAATCTGACGATTGTTGGCTCTGAAAAAGGTTTGGCAAACCGGAGATACACACGGCCTTAAAAGACAGCGGATCAGCATCGGAATGCCCGTGAAACGGATTCAAAGTCGTGGTGTTCGTGTCAGAGCAAATCGATAGTGGTGTGGCACTTGAAAAAGAAACAGGCTCAGTCGAGGCATTGCTTTTCAGGCCATGACGGAGTAAATCAAGTTGGAACTGGGCATGCCACGGCATCAAACCACATCCTACGGCATCGGTGGCATCAAAACCCACATGACGTCCCTTGTGAGCAGGTCGGCTGGGCCTAGAAACAAAAGGTCGTGGAGACGTGACTGGATGTCCTAGATTCTGTGAGGAGACTTCAAGTTCTAAAGCAGTAGCAGCAGTGCGTGCACCCCAAGCAGACTGGAAGCTAGCTTCAGAAACTACACTATGACTCCATTGCTGTGCCAAAATGGCTGGGACATCAACATCCTTGGGCTTCGGGTCAATATACTCTAAGGTCATCATTGACCAGCCCTGCCAAAAGGCTGCAAGGCGGAAGGCTTGGAAGACAATCCCATGGCCTCGTCCTCTTTGGCATCCTTGGCTTCGTCTGGCGGCTCTTTCACTTCGATCCTTGGACGCTTGGCTACTGGTGGCACTTCGGCCTCGAGGGCCGCAGCATCGGAATGAAGCTGTTGCAGCGATGAAGTCAAGTTCTGAATGCTGGCGGTGACCTTGTCCACCGTAGATCCTGAAGCTGCAGTGGTCAAAGGCGTCTCCTCCTCGGTGAGATCTACAACTTCGCCAGCTTCCTGACGTGCTTGATCGACATCTTCCTTGGCCTTCACAAAGATGTCCCTGGTGAAAGAGATTCGTTCCTGCAGATGATTCTCGTGCTGGACAAACTGCTGGGCGAATGTTTGCCAGTCGTTCACTGCTTTGGCCAGAAAAGCCTTCCAGGCTTGTAGATGTTGGGCTCGGCCAAGGAGTGCTTTTTCGTACTCTTCGCGAGCATCGCTCATTTGCTGGACTGCTGTGAAGAGATCCTTGGTCACACGTTTGCCCTCCCTTTTGGTGATCTCCTGCTGGATGTCGGCTGGAAATTCTGCCTTGCGGTGACGGAGAGTATTCCAGAACTGAACATCGATTTCTGGTGGCTGCGGAGGTCCAGGTGGTGCCGGCATCGTCATAGGGCCTGGCATGGCCTGTCCTGTATGCACAACAGGAGTCATATTCGGTTGAGGCATCAGGTGCGCATTCGGATGACCGCCTTTGGGCATTGGCATAGTCATCGGCGCTGTCATCATCATTTGTCCAGGAGGTTGCATTTGCATCTGGGACGGTTGCATTTGCATCTGAGGTCCCATCATCATATTGGGGACCCATGAGGGCCCTGGAGGAGGAGGAGGGGGATATTGCTGTCCTTTCCCCTGTCCTTTCCCTTGATACGATTGGCCATAAGGTTCCTGCCATTGATCTTGTCCTCGTTGTTTCTTCGCACTCCGAGGTCTCTGACGGGAACGTGGCGATTTTCCGCGGGGTGTATTGTTCCCCCAATTCTGTGCTCCTTGTTGATAATCCCATGATTGACCACTCCAGTTGGCTGCATAGCTCTGCTGCTGCGGCTGTGTACTGGGATCTGCATTCTGAGATCTTGGCTTGTGCACATAGGATGTATCTATACATGCCTGCCATGGCATTTGGCAGATTGGGCATTCTTGAGCTGAATGCTTCCTCATCTGCATACACCGTCGGCATCTCCAAGGCACATTTTCTCCACCCTTCATGGCTTTGCGGATCAATCCCAGAAAGGTGTGATCGCGAGAATGATGGTTTTGGAGTGTGTGGAGGATGCTTCGCAATTGAGCTGGTCGCAAAGTCACAAGGCCGCAGCGGTGGAAATACCACTGTCGGCGTGCAGCGGCTCTCTGCCGCCTCTGTGCTCTTCGCTGAGTATCCAGTGTCGTAGTGAATCAATAAGATGCACACAAAGAAGAAGCAGCGCAAAATCCACATAAACCAAATGAATCTGGATCAGGAGAAATTCAGTCAAAAAGATCGGCAATTGCAGGGCGTTACCAGTTCACAAATAGCCGAAAAATTGAATTGCACCAAGTGTTTAAAAGGTACACTTGCAGAAACCCAGAAAAATTGTCAAAGTGTAACCAAAGGCCAAATAACAAAAGGGCAGCAGTGGTCCACCAGAGGAAGGATGACAAAGTTCAGTTGTGCCAGGTAATAGCCGAGGAGCAAGTCAAACTCGGTCAGATACCAGGCCAAACAATGAAGATGCCACCACTTGCGAGACGGGGTTTTGTGATCCGAGGTTTACCCCCAACCTCAAGGTCCGAGGATCCAAGCGACTCGCCAGCCACCGCTGAGTCGAAGGATCTATTGCGCGGACCCGCGGGCAGACGTGCCCGCTCCGGTCTGATGAACGGGTGCAAGCTGGAAAATGGGGGCTTGACCCAAAACCTTGTTTACATTTATATATATATATATATGATATTTTATTACTATATATGTGCATGATTTTACCATTTAAATGTCCATGTATAGAGGATTACCCAGCTAGCCACGTTTGTTTACTGGAGGATATCTGCTTTGTGGTTTCGAACATTTACTTGCGAAGATGTCCCCTAGCCGTCAAGCTCAGCGACTCGTATTTTGACGGACGGAACCCGACGAAAAAAAACAATCATTAATTATTACGATGTGACTAGATATTATGGTTGGTAAGGTTGATGGTAAGTATTTGAGCTCAGTGAAGTACTGTAGATTACCTACTTCAGTATATGTGACATGTGACCAGACCATATCTGTTTATATAAGTTATCATTCTTAGACCATGTCTTATCCCCTTCGTCTTTACTTCCCCCTAGACGCTGACGCTTGCAGCGCTGAGGATCAAAGGTTTGACTTGCTTACCACTGGACAGCTGCAGAACATCAACAGTGGAGGAACCCAGATGTTCTTGTCCAAAGATAGGGGATGATACCCCAAATCTATGGCAACTTGAATGGGGAACATTATGATTGGCCATCAAAATTTGTGGTAATTACCGTAGCCTATTTTAAACCCAGATGTTGGCTTGTTTATCGGGGAGAATGCTAGTTTCTTCAGGAATTCCCTAGGAAGGGCAGTGCCTTTGCCAATGGCTTAGGACGGGTCCGCTTCCGGAAGAATCCCAGTTATATCCCCGAATAAGTCCTCAATTCCTGGCGTTTTTCAATGGCTGTGGATTCCAAGATTCCTGGTACCTTTCTGTTCATCCCGATTCATCCATCCATTTCCATTTCCATTTCCGATGCTTGAAAGAGTCCTTGCTCTTGTAGCCTAATGCATGATATTCTCGAATTATCTCACCGTCCCTCTGAGGTCCGCACCGTAAACCAACAGATAATGACAAACAGCAGCTTTTGATTCATCCTTGGAAACAATTGGAAACATATCATCCACAAATTGGGATGAACTGACCAACAACATTTGGGGAGTTACCAGCACTCCCACTTTAGGCCCAAAAAATGGTGGTTTCTCAAAAACTGGGGGATCCCCATAGTGAAACCGTGGGTTTCAATACTAAGTTATGGTCTAATTACTTGGATGATTTGGGGATACCACCATGACTTCGGAAACCATTAGTCTCACAATATCTCACAGGGGTATTTCATATGGTTATTAGTTATTACCCACTCCTGCGATGCAACCCCAAGTACATGACCTCTTCGAAGTCGGCAGATGGAACGTATCAGCCCGCTGCGCTGGTGGTCCCACGAGCAGTCAGAAACAGCGCTGAAGAAAGATCGTCCCAGCACTTGCATGTTTACCCCATATACCCTCCGGTAATCAAACATAGCAATTGGAAATCCCCTATAAATGGAGGTTTTAATGGGAAAATCCCTTACAAATGGTAGATTTTCCATTGCCATGTTTGATTACCAGAGGGTAGTATAGATGCTGAACTTGTTTATATACATAGAACGCACATCAAAATAGCTAATGATCCAAGACTTGGTTACAGAGATCATCAAGAAGAAACGTTGACCCCTTGTTGGAGCTGCAAAAACACAGCTTTCCTGCCGTTCATATCTTAACAACCTGCGATTCCCTGGATGCAGATACAAGTTCTTGAGTTCTCCCTGAAAAAAAGGGGTTTGTCTCAAAATGGGGTATCTAAATCCACTGGTGAGTCATCATGTTCACCATTTAAGAAACATATCTATCAAAAACCACATTTTTCTTCGCCATTTTCACATAGACCCCAATCACCCAAAGCAGAGGGGATGATCTGTTTGGACCCGTTACAAGAGGTGGAAAACTCCCTGGGGAAAAACCGTAGGAGTTGATGATTGGATCCACATTTTTCATCGAAGTTTCCCTAAATCTGCCAATTTTGGGCTGGTAAAACAGGTGGCCTCTGCGTGAATGTGACCGACCCAGAGGCGCCCGGTCGGCAACGATCTGTTGAACTCGAACCAAAGAACTGTTCTTTCTTTTCGAAGAAAGATAACCCTCTGGTGAACGTTTACATAACTAGTGAAAATTGCTATTTTTAGTGTATTTTCCCATGAAAAAGGGTGATTTTCCATAGCTATGTTAGTTTACCAGAGGGAATATCATACAATATCTTTTGGATTGGTTTCCAGTGAACTTTCGTTTTCTGGATGGAACATCTCATCATTTTGGAAGTCTGTAGGAAAGATTTTCTTTCCTTTCGAGGGGGCTACTTGTCATCCCCTGGGATGTTAAGTAGGAAAGTGCGCCTGTTTGCTTCACCGATGATATGTGTCTGTACACTGTACAAGATATTGATGAATGCACGAATAGAAAATGTCATTGGACTGATTTAAGGGAAGAATTCGAGGAAAAAACATTTTTCCCTATCCCTATCAGTCATGGGGGTTTCTTGTAGATTTTCCTTCATCCAATTCTTGTAATATGCATTTGCAAATCTTTGCAGATGCGCAGATACAAGTCTTTCTGCTCTTGTTTGATTGTACACCCGCAAAAGACCACCAATCTTGAGCAAATGGAACAAGCACCATTCATGTATGTGCATTGGGCATGTCCCGACAATTGGCAATTTTTTTGAACATGGAGATTCTTTTTTTTTTCTCCACATGTCCACATTTTTTATTACTTGCATTGGCTTCTTGCTGGGTTTTTAGTTGGATGAAAACAACATGGTGATCCAGAAACAGATGGAGAAGTGTGTTCTCATGATATACCCTCCAGTAAACCAATATGGCCTTGGAAAATGGACCATTGAAAAAGATGATTCACTTGGTAGTAATGGCCATTTACAATCATTTACATCCATTTTCCATACCCTCCGGTAATTAAACGTAGCTATTGAAAATTGCCATTTATAGTGTATTTTCCCATTAAACATGGTGATTTCCCATAGTTATGTTAGTTTACCAGAGGGTAGCTATAGTTATTCCCCCTTCCGCAACCCATCTTTGGGGCCTCACCAAAAAAGCCAGGACGGGACCGACCCAGTGGTGCTCATGACACCCTGCGGAAGCACAGAGCCATCCTTCGAGCCAGGGGGCTTCAAAAGGGTGGGGCCAGGGTCATCATGTTGAGCATGGTGAAGAAATACATCAGCCATGTTTTGATGCTTCGCAGCCATTTATGGTAAGATTGAGGATGCTTTACTATTGCTTTGCGAAGCCTTTTCTTGCGGTTAACTATGGGAAGATCATGGCATTTAACATGGGTTATCTCCCAAAATGTCATGCTCCTGGTGGGGAAAGGGGATTGTGGCTTAGGGGGATAGGGGAAGTTGTACTGATCAACACGGACAATAGATATGCTTGAGTACACACAGTTTGATATACAAAGATAATCAAAGATACAACTTTGTTGAAATAGATCTACTTAGATAAACCCTCTGGTAAACAGCCACATAACTATGGAAAATCACCATTTTTAATGGGAAGATCCACCATTTCTATGGCCATTTTCAATAGTTATGTTAGTTCACCAGAGGGTAACTTTGTCAGTTATACGATCAAATCCAATAACTTGAGACTTCCATTTTTCCGAACGATACTTGGGGGTGCGGGATAATTTTCATGGGAATAACCATGCTAAAAGGCCCCCAGAAGTTGGGATATAGAAGAATAGCATCCAATAACAATGGGTACATATATGAATATACGGTGAGCCACCTACAAGTGGAACTGCCCCCAGTAGATCCGACTTTCAAACGGCGTTTCGGTTGACCCTCTCGACTGCCGAGGCTAGACAATTACTCACGACTAGTGGTCGGAGGTGGATGTCCTATGGGATGTTCGACCCATTTTTCGTGGAGGATTCGGCAACTTTACGTGATGATATACCCCGTAAATTCACAAAGATATCAGGAGAAAGCAGCATTTCTAGGTTTGTCGGGAAAAGCCATGGATTTCCGTCTTGGAAACTTTGCTGGAGGGTGCTGGTGCATTTGTGGATCCATTGCAGGGTCCATATGCCATGACCTTGCCTGAAGTTGGGTAGTTCAAGCGTCACCTCGTCAAAACTTGCACGCTCCTTATGGTACCAGAGCCAACACAATGTGGGAACCATGGGCCATATCCTCAAGCGGTAATTTTACCACCTAAAACGGGGATTTCATATGATATGGGAGTTATAGCCGATTTGATTGATAAACATGGGGGATTCAGCGCTATCCAGTGGTGAACGGAGGTATCCATTCTCCCCACCGCATTGGGAGCCAAGGAAGCATCAAGAGTTTCTCAAACACATGATAGTGTCAGGGTTTTTCTCATTTCCGTTCCTTGTGCTCACATGATTGCAACGGACACAGAAATCTGAGATGCGAGAAGGGACTTCTCGCAGTGGATGTTTGTGGTGAGCAAAACCCTGATTGATAGGTTTCCGCTTCCTGGCGCGGCCCTCTCATTTGTTCCTAGGTTTTTACCGTTTCTAACCAGATCCTGCTGGTGAAAGCTGGCGATTCAGTAACAAGAATAGGCTCAGAATAGGCATTGCTGGTGTTTTCACCGACATGGGCATAGAAAGTGAATATTTCTACTACCCTCTGGTAAACTAACATAGCTATTGAAAATGGCCATTTATATTGATTTTCCCATTAAAAATGGTGATTTGTCCATAGCTATGTTAGTTTACCAGAGGGTACTGATTGTGTGTCTTCATTGGGATTCTCGCCTTTGGAATGGGGAAACCAAGCCCAGTGAATTTGCACTTGGGGAATCATCCCACGGCTAGAAACGATTCGAGACCCATGGCGAGAAAGTTCCCTAAGTTGTCCCATATCGGTATATATTATACATATATAGAATGAAACAGGTGACCCAATCTCAGTTACTATTCACTTCCTGAATGGTTGCTCACCACTGTTGAACCCACTTGCTAATTTGGTTTATAACCTCCATTTAGTACATAGATATATCTACTCTAACCCATAAATAAAGCGGAGTGAAATTGAACTGACAAACCGACTTAGCTAACTATGGGGTACCAGCTAATCGTGGCTGGAATCCCAATTTTTGCACCACATTTTCACGGCAGGGCGCTGTGTGAACAGCACGGGGAGCACCAACGGCGACAGCATCGTCACCGTGGAGTGCACGCCAGAGGAGAATACGACCAACATGCCGGGAATCTCAGGTGGAAACGGAGGCTACCCCCCAAATTTGATTTGGACGATCTGGTTGAAATCATCATTTTCCCCATATTTTCCCTATTGAAACATCTCAAAATCTCTGGTGAAGATCCTGCCCCCAAGGACTCTCTCCTGGGAGTTCGTGGAAAGCACCACGGTGTCCACCCGGTGCGCCGAGCTGTGCATGCTTCCGACGGGTGTCAGGGGCCCCAGTTCGTTGCTTAAGTTGGTTCAAAACTAGGCGAACTCGGGCAACGACAAGGTGAGGCGCCCCCCCCCAGATATGTTTGTTGGAATCTGCTGGTTTATACACCCATCCACTAGTTTATTGTTTCCCCCATAAACCCTACTTAACCAAGTGATTTGCGTCAACCTAGCTACCGTTTCGGGTCTTACCTTGTAAGGTGTATGGGGAATACATCAAACTAATAGACGAGGCTAGCTCCAACAAACATTTTACTAGGGGGTCCTTCCTTTTTTGAGCTGGCAGATTTTTTTTTTGTAAACTGGCTGGATGGGGGATCAATCTTGGGTTAAAACAGGAACCCTTCGCTACGCATTCGGGGAAAAATATTTCATCGATATTTTTTGTGATGAAACCTGCAGAGCACGGACGGCCTCTCCGAAATTTCTGTGTCAATCATCAGGCATGCTTTTCAGTGGTGGTAGCCTCCGATAATCAAACATGGCTAGGAAACCCTCTGTATATAAATGGTGATATATTATACAGTATCTATCGCATTCAAATCATTTGGTCCTTCATTGAAGATCTATAGACAGGGATTGCCTCGGTTGGTTCACAAGTGTGGCAATATTCCCACACTGGGAGAACCGCGTTATTCCAGACGGTAGAGCCGCCTCAACAGGCCGTGCTGGCTGTGGCGCACCAAGCAAGCCACGAATCTTCCCAAGGAGAAGATATACAACGACTTCCCATGAACGGATTCTGGGGTAAAACAATAATAAACCATCCCCTTTTAAATAGGTTCATGGCATTGTGTGAATAATCTATGACTGGAAAGCTGTCCTGACGGGCGGACTGAGTCCCATGGAGTGGTCAAGTTAGATTGGATTGGATTCAGGCAGTTCCTAAAAGGGATGGTCAATCAATCCAATCTTTTTGTGATTTAGATACCCATTGAGGAGTCCCATATGAAGGGATGACCATAAACCATGGACCCCATGCAATTTCACCATTGCATGTATATCATTGTATATCATATCCCATTTATATGTCATGTCCCAGTAAATATCCCCATTGTTGTTGGTGTTATACATTTTTATCCCGGTATAAATGAAGAGTAAATCCCGCTAAATCAGCAATCAAAAGTTCGGTATTTCGACGTATTTCCTTAAATCACCATTGTTTTCCGATAAATCTTCCCAAAACATACAAGGTGAGGCCTCACTTTGTAGGGTTCATGGTGGATATTTGGAACTAGTTAAATGAGGCAAGATCGCAATTGTCTCATAGAAATCCATGAATATCCAGCATAGCCATGCATATTTAGCTCCCACAAGTCAAAAATCATACAAGGTGGGGCCCCCTAGTGATGTTAGTTGGTTTATAAACCCCATGAATACTACAGTGATATCTACTCTAAACCATAAGAAAAACCGTAGTGAAATTGGAGTTCTCTGCACCAACTTAGCTATCCAACGGAAGGGCCCCACATCGTAATCTCCAGATCCCCAAGACAAAATGGCACCGTGGCACCCGTTCCGCTGTGTCACTGAGATCTGGGACATTTGGGTGTTGCAATCCAGCGTCCGGAGTCCCGTACTGGTGGGTAGCCTCTGGTGAACGAACAGTTTGCTACGGAAAATGGCCATAGAAATGGTGGATTTTCCCATGAAAAATGGTGATTTCCCATAGCTATGTTAGTTTACCAGAGGGTAGGAGATCACTGAAAAAAGGTCGAAGCAGGTGATTTTGATGGTTGATTTGATGGTGATTCAATGAAATTTACCCTCTGGTAAACCAACATAAACCAACATAGCTATGGAGAATTCCCATTTATAATGGGTAAATCAGCTATAAATAGCCATTTTCAATAGCTATGTTAAATTACCAGACGGTATTGGGATATATTCAGATTTGAATGGTGATTTCATGGGGATTTCACCAACTCACAATGGTGCTGTGGGGGGGAATATGTTGTGATACACTGTAATGTTAATGGATGTTAATGGGATATATCATATAATTTCAGGCATATCTTCTGGTAATTCAACATGGTTGTGGAACCGGCCCATGTATAGATTCTTTACCTATCAAAGATGATGATTTTCCATAGCAATCCGTTAAATCAACAGGATGGTATGTGTTTGTAACACATGTTTTGAATAAGTGTCAAAAACAATTACAGTAACACGTACTTTTTCAGAAGTTGCATTTATTTAACTCGCTATGTTTCTTACAAGTGTGGACTTCTTTAGAAGTTTGGTCCATGTCACCAAAGATGTCATCAAGAGGTGCTCCCTGAGATCGCATGGTTGCATCCTACTCTTCCAGCTGCCCAAAACGCTTGCCAGCCACCACCCATTGCAAGAGACCTATCTCCCAGCTCAACTTAGCAAGAGAAAAGTATGGCACATTGCTAGAATATTCCATTGAAAAAATGCGGACAACCAAGTAAGGAGCAATCACAACCAAGGTGATGAATGAACAACCCAGACAGACTGGGACAGAATGGCAATCACTTCAAGGCATTTCATTGCCAGCCGTTACCCATTCGCTGATGAGCCCCACATACTTGGAAGTAACCATGGAACGGTTTCTGAAGTGAGGATTGACCAATAGATGATAGACATATCAAGCTTCCAACCATGCGAACTCGCATCTGGTGTGGTTTGAAATCGCAGGAGCTGCCATTCTTCGGATATATCTTGGAGGGGTTTTGATTGATTCATACGTAAGTTCAAATGAGGATAGGACATCCAACCCAGATGACCTTGGGACATTCTGAAAATTTGAACGTGCATACATGCGCATACCAGTTACGATCCGTAATAATCATAAATAATCATAGGACATTTTCACAGTTACATATCTACTAAGTGGGTAATAACAAAGTGACATATCCCAGCTAGATACCAGAAATATCATGGGATATCACCAGTATTTGATAGGAAAAAAACCACTTACTATTTCATTTTCTGCATCCCCCCCCAGTTTCCTAGTTTCCTCCTATAGTCTGGCGACATTCGACCCGGGTCCATTTTTGGATAGGAAAATTTGGTGACATTTTCATTCCACTATGGATATATCCTCCATCAACCCATCCCTGAATCTCCATCAGAGATCCATCAGTTGTGTTGTTGCCTCACTTCAGATCGCCAAAATCCCAATTTTCCGAGGCTTAAATTTCAGCCAGATGATTTTTAAATCATTTTAAATCCAACATTTTCTGGAAAGGTTAGGTGCAAATTACTCCAGCATGGAGGTTATACCATCTGGTTATTTAACCATAGCCATGGAAACTGGTAATTTTGGATGATGTTCCCAGCTGATCATCTTGAAATCCCGATGTTCTGATCCAATCCATCCAAGGCGCTAGACACCTGCGAGTGCGGCCACTTGTTCCGTGAAGGCGCCGTCATTTTTGGATCTGACGATCTCTGCTGTAAGAACCATTCATATGGGTACAAAGACCCCTGTTGATTGGTTATTGATTAAGTTATTCTAGTGGATTGTACTCTTGTACTACCTGATTCGAGTGGCTTATGATATACACAGATTTTTTGCAGTGTATATTTGTTGGATTATTTTGGGGGGGTTTAAGTATCAAACAGATGGTTGATAATGATAGTACCAGACTATCCACGGGGCTGGCCCTCCTCATCGTCTTCCTCGTCTGAATGCGGCGAGTCATCTGGAGATAGGAAGCCCGTGCCTGTCACGCACTGTCTGGAAACATGTTTGATCCAAGCCCTGCAATATGTGAGCAGGACTCTGGGTGAGCATTCTTGAGCTTTCCGCAGAAAGATTGACTAAACAGATCCAATTGCAGCCAAAGATTTCCTCTTTGACTTCATCATTCCAGTTCCACAAAGCTTCAGAATCCCAGCCTTTTCGCGATGCTCTGTGGCGGTTTTGAGAAGGTGAAGGTTCCTTCACATCCTGCCCAGCTCATCTTCGTCAGTAGACTCTCATTCCATTCAAATTCATGTGTAAAATTCTCGCTTGACATCAC
>BGPT01000081.1:79139-141715 GCA_003297045.1 Symbiodinium sp. clade C Y103
TGCACGTCCTCCACATGTCTGTCACACGTCTGGCACATGTCAAAACAATTACATGCAGCATTTGCTTCCATTTGCTTCAGTTGAATGTCAGTGTGACTTCTCCGTGATGTCTCCTTGTCAAACCCGACATGCCGGGATGAGGTTGCAGGTTGTGCCTGCAAGTGCATCACATCCAAGTCAACCAAAAAGAACCCCAAGGNAATGTGAGTGTGACTTGTCCATGATGTCTCCTTGTCAAAGCCGACATGCCGGGATGAGGTTGCAGGTTGTGCCTGCAAGTGCATCACATCCAAGTCAACAAAAGATAACCCCAAGGACCCCAACATCAAGGAATCGATGTGCATCTGCAGATATGGGGCTTCAAACAGACACAAGCTGGCCCTCCTCATCGTCTTCCTCGTCTGAATGCGGCAAGTCATCTGGAGATACGAAGCCCGTGCCTGTCACGCAGTGTCTGGAAACATGCTTGATCCAAGCCCTGCACTATGTGAGCAGCACTCTGGCTGAGCATTCTTGAGCTTTCCGAAAAAAGGCAAACTAAACAGGTCCAACTGCTGCCAAAGATGTCCTCTTTGAATTCATCATTCCAGTCCTANTACGAAGCCCGTGCCTGTCACGCACTGTCTGGAAACATGCTTGATCCAAGCCCTGCACTATGTGAGCAGGACTCTGGGTGAGCATTCTTGAGCTTTCCGCAGAAAGATTGACTAAACAGATCCAATTGCTGCCAAAGATGTCCTCTTTGACTTCATCATTCCAGTTCCACAAAGCTTCAGAATCCCAGCCTTTTCGCGATGCTCTGTGGCGGTTTTGAGAAGGCGAAGGTTCCTTCACATCCTGCCCAGCTCATCTTTGTCAGTAGACTCTCTGCCATTCAAATTCATCGCTTGACATCACTTGCAGATATCAAACATCTGAATCATCTGGTCTTGAAGAAAAACCCACGAAAAGCTCTCCGTCTCCTGGCCGAAGCCAACATGTCTTTGAGATGACGCTTGAGCAGGGGCACTTTGTACCTGCACAGTCAAGTCAATCTGCACATCAGCTGCAGTTCTCATGCACATTCGCAATTGCTGCAATAGTCCATCAGACTCACCACATTGCCTGCTCATCCTGCTCGTCGGACAGCGGCGAGTCAGTAGGAGACACGAAAGCAGTGCCTGCGCATATCTTGCCGAAGGTCCTTGACCCGCTGTCAACACAGCATGAACATGGTGTGACGCTGTCATGCGCAAACAAGATCAAACGCATTTGACAGTACTGTATGACACTGCTACCCCGTGAACAAAGGTATCACTCTACAAGATTGGATGTTGCTGCACCCGTGCTTCTCAAAACGACTTCCAAACTATATCCACAAAGCATGTCTTGCAAACAACAACCACAAACCCCCGCTAAAGAAGAGATACGTTGAGATCATTTCTTCATGTGATCTCAAACAATTCACAACTATGTCTGCACTTCCAGTTTCATGTGTTTGTTCCCACAGATTTGTAGACTCTTCAAACAAGTTTGTCCTTGTCAATGTGTCTAGTTTTGGGAATTGAATGGAATCAGCAATCCTTGTAGCTTTGCTTCACACTGCACCATGTTCCAAAAGTCAAAAGCAACAGAACAGCATAGTATCATCAGAGAAACAGAATATAAAAGAATCATGTCTACTCAACTGAACATGATGGAACAGTATTGAAGATGTTTGAAGATATCTAAGAAGATATTTAAGAAGATATCTAAGAAGATATTAAGATGTGATTTGAAGATGCGTATTCATGATTTTTTCATGAGTTTTTCATGAATTCTTCATGTGTTCAGCAGGGCCTTTTCTAGAGCCTCTTGGCTGGGATGGTGAAGGCTTGTCCAGCAGATCCTGGGTTCCACGAATGCTTGAACCACACCGTAGCCGTGTTTGAAACGCATCTGTAAACACAGTTCAAATCTATGTTGGAATTAGAGGTTTTGAATCATATATGTATCATACAGATCCAAATAAAGAAACACATCTCCACGAATCATTTTGTTCGGGAAACTGTCAAAGCTGATGGGGAGTGAAGGAAAGCTCCTTGAGCCCCGAATGGAGGGAAGGTCACACTTCAGTCTGCACTGCCAACCTTTTGCACATCCCGAAGGTCTCTAAAGGTTTAAAGTCATTTGAATCTTTGTCCATGTGATGTTAGTAGTGGCCTTTCAGGATCTTCTGACTTAATCCATGTGAATCCTGTGTCAAACTGTGTCATCAAATCTGCTGAATTTCCCAAGCCGTCCTTGCTGAAGCCAACATGGGCCACATGGGGTTTGCCAGGTGAAGGACTTTGCGTCTCAACCTGCATGGTTTGTGGCCAGAATCGTTCGAAGGCAACTGAAAAATGTTGAAACAAGTTTGTAAAATCGAAACTTGATTGGATGAAAATAATTGAACGATATTACCAAAAGGACCCTCAAAGGCATCCAAAAGAAGACACAACGAATTCAATGCGAATTCACTGCCAGAAGCTGATCAAATCGAACAAGCACCGAGATGGCCATATTGCTTTGCTGCCTCCCGCTGGGCCGGAACCTCCAACCCATCCAGTCTCCTGAAGAGGACAAGACACGAAACCGGGAGATGAAACGATCCCAACGCAACATCTTGAGACGAAACGATGTGCCCGGAGTCTGGCTCAACAGAAGCGGGATAAGAATGGATAAAGGATGGATAAGAACATGGAACAAATGTGGAATGCGCAAATGGGTGCACTTTGTGCGTTTGCAGAACCATTCATTTCATTTCCTCGTTTTGTGTTTCCAGCTTTCCATAGCTGCAAAGCATCAGACTGACAACGAAACTCCTCACTGCATCGCTCTTCAAAGCTTCTGCAGCTGAAGGTCGTTCTTGCGGATCCTTGCTCCAAACATGTCGAAACCCAGTTCTTTTCAACATCGCAGAACGATGCAGAACCACAGTGAGCTGCGAAGTCGGTACACTTTGCAAGTCCACTCAATGTCTCAATCCCCTGGCTTCAGTTCCTGCTTAATTCTCAGTTCTCCTTTTGCTCCAAATTCAGTGCTCCAAGACAGGATGGTGTACTTCCAAGAACCAAAAATCTGTGGTCCCCTGAGTCCTGCGGGCTTTAAACTCTTGATCCCCATTTTGAATGAAGTGCATGGTCTTCTAGTCACTATCGTCACTACCATCGTGGCTGTGGTGGGTATTGTGGTCGTCACGGGGGTGCTTCTGGTGCGTATCTCATCTCATGGTTCTGTATAATGTCAACCCCGGATTCATAAACCCCAAGGCTTGTTTCACCATGGTTTATGAATCCGGGGTTGAAAATTTGACTAATTTGTTCTACTGTTCTACTTCGTTTTTGTGTGTGTGCTGCTGTTGTTTGGCAGTGAGAGATCATGAAGAGCTCAACGTCTGACGTTTCAACTCAGGAGGAATGAACATCAGCATGAAATGAGGTCCCTAAACCCAGAATTGTGGTCCTGTCCTCTAGATGCAATGGTTTCACTCCTACAGGTCACATAGAAAATAAAAAAAAATACCCTAGTTCCCTTAGTTTTCTGTCCCTAAGCACACCATCATAGCTATTAGGTCCTCCATGTTTCAAGGTCATCCCGGTTGATCTCATAGATCCGCCATGCTGAATTTCTTCAATTCTAAGATTTGGACGACCTGAAGCAGAAGATCCAAAGCTCCCAGGATGATCTGATGATCTGGCAGTTTTTTCAACGCCTTCCGGACAAAGTTCAGGAGTACGAAAACAAGACTGTATCAAAGACGGCTCAGTTCCATGCCATAAACACCATGAAATGAGCGAAAAATTGACGAATAATGACGAAAAAAGATCACATATGGTCAAACAACAACGAGATCAAATAGTTGACAACCGGCAGCTGACAAAGGTCAAGCAGCGTAGCAGACATAGCAACCAGCCTCGAACATCCGCTTGGGCCGTAGTCCATTGTGCTCCCGGACGAACAGGCCACCAACAGGTTCTATAGCCTGGGTAGGCCGATGCCATGAGGCATCAAACGCAGTCGCATGAGCAACTGCAGGTTCAACTTGCTAGAAAAATCTAGAAAATATAAATAATATGGGTAAGTGATTTGAACATAGTTCTGTAAACAAAAAACACATCTCAAAACAAAAAGTGCCGCGGCTACAAAGCCAATCGGTGCTGGGTTCTGGACCTCCAGCTCGCCACCAACCCGGCGAAGAAGTTGTCCGTCTGGCCTGACTGTTACAAGAGGTGCAACTCTGCAACTGGTGAAAATCAAAGTGAGGATAAAGAAAGTGAACATATTGATGAAACTTAACATGAAAATGATGAAGATGAACATGAACATCATGAACACAACATGTTCATGACCATGATGATTAATTACTGGTACTATAGCCCGCAGCATAGTACTATGATGATGAGGACGGTGATGGCAATGTTGATGAGGTGTCAATTCTTTGGTTCCTTGTTGAGTTCGAGAGCCTAAACTCAATTGTGCTTCTTTTTGAATCAGGTATATCTGGAGGTCCAAGTCATAGTCATGGGCACGAAATAAGGTTGCTGAAAATTACAATCAACCGAGCTTTGCATCCCAACAGGAGGTCCATGTTGGGAATAAACCTAACGATACTCAAACAACTAAAACAACGGGCCACACACAGTTCTCTACAAAGGCCCTACTAACAGATGCTGCTTGAAATCTACAGGTGGTGTTAAACAATGTCCACGTTCCTATCACTGAAATATAGACTAAGAACATCTAAGAACACTTCCGACCAAGTGCTTGTTCGTGGGTATCTTGAACATTCAGCACCGGCAGTCATTGTTTTTTTTCCTACTCTACATAGCCTGGCAACTGAGCAACTGAGTTCCCTTCACATTTGGATCTTCCAGAAATCACACATCTGTGTCACATTGAAATGACCCAAAACTCATCATGACTCATGACGGCTCCATGCCTAGTGAAAGCAGAGCACCAGGCACTGGAGTTGGGTTGCTCAGTGGCTCTACAGGTCTAGATGATCGCTGGCAAAGTCCAGGTACAGATGGGTCAAGATGGATCCAAATGCCCATAGATTGCCAACTTTCCATGCCAACTTTCCATGCCAACACCATCCAAGGAATCCAAGGCACATGAAAAGTTCCTCTCGGCGTGGATGCCGCAGCACCTTATGCCAAGGCTGGTCACAGGCTGGGCAAAGGTGCGAATTGTAATCCCTGCAGAATTCACACAGGGATGGCCAGATTATCATCGACCTGAGAAATCCATGAATTGTATGTGTGAAATGACGTAAGCAAGATTGAGCAAGACTTAAACCAAAGCTTTGCCAGCCTAAGTGAAACTTTGCTGAAATCGTCATGATTCTAAACAGATCTTGTTTCTTGATGTTTTTTTCCATGTCTGATCTGTTTGACAAACAAAGCCTGTGGACAAACCCGAGGGCCATGCAAGGTTTTCAGGCAGTGACCTGCAGGAATTTCTTCAAGTATTTCCGCAGAAACGCTTCCAGAAACGACCCAGAAGCACAAACTATTCATTGAGTCCTCTTTAGATCTGTCATTGCTAATTCATGTGGAGCGCGGACAAACTACACACAGCTTACACATGAGTTGAAAGTACAGCTGTCGTGGAATATAGACACGGGATGACGGAAGTGTTCAGATAGTACAGTATCTCATCGTTGCAAGAGAAGTCGCTGCACGAAACATGCATAGATGCACTGATGAGGCAAGGAATGGGTTGCTATGAGCTTTCCGCAGTCAGATGAAAGGGGTCCCTGTGAAGTCTTTGTACCAAATCAAATCGATAAAGATATTCTTTCTATTAAATCACCTCCCCACCATGTTGTCTTTGTAGCCTAAGTAATGTATGAACCTTCTCAGATCTTTTTAGCTTCTTTACGCCATGATATTCCAGGTTATGCACTATAATCATTATATCCCATCGTCATATCATGTCATATCATGTCATATCCCATCTTTTATTCCATTTATGGGATTTGATCATATATGACTGACTAAAATGCCAGATAATAGTCCCATAATTGATACTATGATATTCATATCATTTCTGCCATTTTAGTCATGTTCTTCCAAATGGGATTTGCACTTCTCCGATTTCTCCAGCACCAGCGTCCATGCCCCGACCCTATGAAATCTGCAAGGCTGCGCAGCTGCGTCACCTTCAACGGAATTTGCAGAAACCCACAATAACCAAAGTGTTAACCGAAGTACAATTAGAGCACAACTTCCTTGTGGTCTCTAAACAGATCTGCCTTCTCCCTGAGAATTGGACTTTTTGGATCATGTTGATTCATTTTGATGAATTTTGGCTATTTTTGGATCGCCTTTTTATCGCCAGAATTTCGTCATGTCATGGCTCTGGTGCTCTGAGATTCCCGGACTCTGCTTTGAGCCCTGGGACCACCTTGGCACTGTCGAAGTCAGGGACTGGGACCCCTGGGACCCCTGGGACCCCTGGAACTGCTGGGACCCCTGGCACCCCTGGGACCCCTGGGACCCGTCGCAGACACATGTGAGCGGCAAAAAAAGGTCATATGAGGGGGGAAAACACAAACTAGATCAAACTAGTACAAGTCTGGAAGCGTAAAATGAGAATGACGTGCAATGAAGTGTTTCCTCTATATTACTCTTCCCCATGGACAAGGCTGAAGATGCGATGTTGCGGAGATTAGTCAGTCACCAAGAGCAAAGCGTTGCACTAAGGATGTCACTCAAACGTTCTTGCAACAACGCCTGTCGTGGGAAAAGGCGGGTTGAGAGACTCAGCCAAGCTTTTCCCGCTCTCTAAAACAATTGGCGAGGCTGATGGAAATCTGAAACAAAGCACTGCATTCGAATGCGTGCTCGTTGGGCACAAAATCCGATCCCTCAGCAGTCCAGTATCCCCTTTCACATTACATAATTGGTTCATAGTGACATGATTGGATGTTTCCCCTGGATACTGTCTTGTCATTGCATTTGCAATTATTGGAAGATATTGGAAGGATTTCTATCGTCGGGCTGCCAACAACCCACGCGGCACTTCCTATTAGACTCTGTTTCCCAATTTCACTCATCCAAAGCACATATATTGCACACAGTGTTTGCTCACCCTTTTGAATCTTGATCTTCCCAACCAATATCACAACACCTTTTGTGGGATGCGACTTAGACTGAAACATATTTTATGGTGTGATTAAGTCTACTTTTTTCTCGCAAATTACTTTCGAATCAAATACGCAAGAAATCTCCATCTTGTATTTCCAAGACGTTTTCCATATCCAGTTGATCTAACATAAAAACAACATATTGCATGTGCATCATTTTGCATCAGCTGGAGCTGATGGGTGTGCACAGCGTTGACCATCATGACAATCTTTTATAAACGAAAAACAGACTTGTCATGAGTGTCAAATGTGCAGAATAGCAAGATGAACAGAGAATGAAAATCTTGCAAGAAATGCTGAAGAATTCACAATTTGTAAACGGATTTGGAGACCAATTCACTGCGAAATTGCAATGTAGTTGCAGGTTGAATTGCGCCGCTGGAAAGAAAAATCAAACATATTCGAAAAGGCGCAAAGGTTTTTAACAATAGCTCCTTACTCGATATATCTTGATATGACATATCTCAAAAACATATCTCTAAACAAAGTTAGCATGGAATCATCGTAGCTGGTGGTAGAAACTTCAGGCGATTTTCCGACAGCTCATGGTTTGCCAGTTTTTCCGGTGTTGTTTAAGTAGGAGCCCAAACTCTTCGTGTGTATTGTTCAATGAATTGCATCTTTGGTTTTGTATCTTTTCATTCATGGAAACAAAAAAGATATTAGGGCGTGTACCGTTTCACTATGTTTCACTTCTGGTCAGCATGGTTTGCCGTGTCCTCTGCATCTTCATTCCTGTTGTATTCCAGACGTCTGACACCGACACCGGGCCTCAGAAATGCTCCAACCAAGGAGCCTCAGGGCTGCGAGCGATAGACAAGTGCTACAGAAGTGATCCCTAAATATCCCTAAGTCATTTAAAAGGTTGTCTCAGCTCTGCAAATGGCACTTGTGCAACCTTCGCGCCAGAAAAAACATGAAAGTCTTAGGTGAAACTCAAGCAAGTCACCCGGGCTGGAAGCCGCCCCTGCTTTTTGGAATGCATGTATGATGAAAGAATCTGAAAGAACGCCTCTATACATGCTCTGGATATTTCTAGAAGCAAGGATGAACTTTCTTGCGTCTCGATGTGTCTCCATTGCCATGGGCCGACATAGTAAGTCAGAGGTTGGGTTGTGAAGTCTTGAAATTTTGATAGCTAACAACCTTCCTTACAGTGTAAACTTTTTTCAGGAACCAAACCAGAGAAATCTTCGAGGGTAAAAGAGCACCAGCAATACTCCATGCAAATTGGGCAAACCCCAACATCCTACCAAGCCCTTTTCACCCCGCCATCCCAGGATCAAAGCACATTGTCTCACCCACCCGTAATATTCCTGCATCATTTCAAGAGCAACACCGTCCACTAGAAACTTGATGCTCTTCATGCATTTTGTTTTTGTTTGTCCTATGTGGCTTTCAGACTGGTCCTGTGACAGGCTGTGATACCGGACCAAATGTCTAACTTCTCACTCAGTGGTAGTTCGAACAAAACCTGGCAGGAGGCACACAAACGAGATGCTGAACCTGAACGAAACTGTGCAAACCATGTTCAAACACTATGACGTATGAAACACGGTGACGTCTGTCCGCTGGCAAGACTGGAGGATTTCTGTTGACTATCTGAACGAAGACACAAGAAAAAACTCAATGTTCTCACGCATTTGAGATTTGTAGTGGCATTTCGAGCTAAGACGCTACTTCCTGTGTTCTGTTTACACTTAAGGCATCTTCAGGCAGTATTTAGTGCAAAAACAACTAAAACAGATAAGTAAAACTCTCTCAGGGGTCTTTAGGCCTCTGTCTATCAGATTGTCCTCAAGTGATTTCAACCAACCTCCTTTTTCTGTCTCCTTTTCAGATGGCAATATCACTCCCGAAATTCAAGCGCAATTTGCATCGTTCTGCCCACACCTCTGGTAATAGATGCCGGCCCAACTTCTCTCTCTCCATTTCCACCTGAAAGGCGTCGCCAAGAAACACTGGACCGGGCAAGCCGGATCACACTAATTCAATCTCAGGAACCCTCTTAGCCAACACAAAACCGTCAAGTGCCGTAGGCAATTGAAAGAAACTAAGTCACAAGTCGGGCAACAATCCTGTTCCACTACCATCACGGCGTTCATTCGAAGCAAAACCAAAAGAAATCACAAGATATACGATGGAACAACTTGGTGTAAATGGCGCTAAAGCATCACATTACTCAAAGCATGAAGTGGACATCCTGACAATTGTCCTGCTACACGTAGTTCAACTGAAATTCATACAAATTGCATCAAATTGCAACAAAAATGATCAAGTATGTAACAACTCACAAAAACATGACATAAACCGACTGGAAAATTCACGGCCTGGTGTGTGGTCCGTGCCAAGTGCAAGCCACATAACTTCCAAACACCGTCATAGGTCAGACAGAAATTCTCGTGCGAAACCTGATTGGCTTCGACACTATGACATCTATGACATACTGTGACGCTCTTGAAGTTGCATAGATATTAGCACTTGCACCTAAGCTGCTAACCTGAACTTCAATTTGGAATGCAATGCCTGCAATGCTGTCAGGATCTGTAAGGTTGGAACACAAAGTAACCAGCCAAGACTATGCAGCCTGCGACAGGTGCCGGCTATCGAAGCGGCACGAAGGCTTCGATTCATCGGAGCACTCTCCACTGGATCTGGATATTTTTGAATTGGACAAAACGTCTTAGTCTAAGTCTTGCCACCATCCACTTCACGTCAGTGTCAAGTCGATCCTGGTTAAAGCAGATAGACCACAGCGAAGAGCGCATGCAGCCCTTGTTAGCGCGGCATCATCACACCTGGGACTCCCTTGGAGAATTCCGCTGGAGTTTCAGTATCACATTGGATGTGATATGATGTACATTTATACAGATTTATACACTAACAATGTGATACTATGTGATACTGTCTTCGAGGCTTCACATGACATCATCAAAAGGTCATCGGCAACTATCCTTACTTCAGGCATCTGAATCTGCTTCAGTTTCTCAATCCTACTGGCACATGCGTTTTGTTTTTTTGACGGTCTTGCACTCGAGCATGTTGAACAGAGAAAGGACCCAAGTTTCTACTAAAGCATGGGCTCATATGGGCTCAATGCAGTTCCACCGTTCCACCTGACATGTTTCCATGGTTTCCAATCTTCAGACTGGATCCTGCCTCTCCAAATCTTTCCACAGCGAAACCTGCACTGAGTGTGAACTAATTCTGTGACGTGAATTTCGGGATGCGGGTTTTCCAACTTTTTGTCATGTCATCTTTCTTGATCAGCTTCTGCCGTTCGTGGGGAAGGCCGTTCTCGGAAAACGACGCACGAGGGTTCCCATCATATTTCAGGCAATCAGTCTGGTCACCTGTGGTGCTCTGTGCTCAAAATCCCCAGATTGGTTGAAGAAACTCATGGCTACAGAAACGGTAAACCGTTCTCTTCGCTGGCTGTTGATCTCGGACTTGGCTTTAAAAAAATAACCAGCCTGTTCCCGCAAGTCCAACAAAAAGAGTGTTGGAATGTGCTAAACCTTATAAAAATTCATATATGATCCATTCCAGGTTCGTATGATATGGGAATATGACATAATATGACCATATGGGAAGGGGAGCACAGCCTATCCTAATTGACCTTGGAGTACAAAGGACAGTGTGAGTTGAATCATGCTGAATCTATTGCTGAACGTCACTGGGACCCGTCACGACGTGGGAATTTCAATGAAATGCGAAGTTTCGCCTGGTGGATCTCTTCCACGATTCCCAGCTGCCCAGGCCTCAGTACGATGGGCACGCCCTTCTAGCATCATGATATACCACAATTCTTCCTAGTCTTCCCAGATTCGTGCTGAAGTGGACACCCTCCTTTGGTTTGTTCATAGTAAGCTTGCTGTTGGAGGGATGCTGTGGGGCTATCGAGACATGGGACAAGAAAGAGAGAAAGACCACAGTACAAGCAGAATTCATGCTTCTTTTTTGAAGAATTGTGGGAACCATGGGAAGACAGTTTCAGAAGCTGTCAAGAATTAGCAGAGGTGCAACCTGCTTGAGATTCAATGCCGCCAAGGGGTTTCTGGAGAGTAGAGGAACAGCCGGGACTTGAATCTTCCAATCAGCAGAGGAATCATCCCAAATTCACTGGATTGGTTGAAGGGAAAATCTACAGGAAACTATGGTTTTTCCCATGAAATATAGGGGGTTCCTGTAAATTTTCCCTTCAACCAATCCAGTGACAAATGAATCAAAGTGGTGTGTTGGGAACACATTCTCCAACTCCTTCAAGGCTCCAGCAGACTCAGCACTGCATCCCGGAACCTTCCGGCGTCACCCTTTCAACTTGCCCAAAAAATGCCGACATCCTGCCCTTGCACAGCTTCCTGTTCTCCCCGTGAGTAAACACAACTAACATAGAAAGCAGACTTTTATTGTTTCTGTAATTGTTGATTCGTCCGGACTTTGGCACAGCTTGGCAAAGTTCCACAAGTTCCCACAAGTTAGGACAGCTGTTTTTTCCGCCTCAAGAAGTGTTGGTTGTCTTTTGCTTCGATCTGCAGGCGACGGAGGAACCTAAGTCCAATAAGTCCAAGAGCTATGAAATCAAAAACTTTCAAGAAAGAAAAGGATTGAAAGATTGTCACAAAATGAAATGAACTGAGCTTTCAGGTGGCTGTTCAGCTGAAATTCTTGCCCAATCTTTCAACACGTTGATGTTGAAATTCATCCCTCAGGGATGAACTTTGTGACTTCAGCTTCGCTGAAAACATGATGCACCTGAAGCAGAGCTGAGAGAAGGACACCGAAATGACAGTGAGTTGCAGCAGCATTGGAACAGTATTTTCAAAGAACCAGCCGAAACAGAAGGAAGCCTACAAAGCCCCAGCACTGGACGTGGTGATGGCCTTTATCAGCACCTGCCTCACAAGCCTAAAAATTCCAGAAATACCACTGGCTATTGAAAGGAAGGACCACCATCACACTATCTCCAGTACGGTGAAGATGCGGTTGCAGAGCATATGCCATAATTATATGCATCATCTGAGGAAACTCTGCAATGTTTCGTGCACCTCCATGGCAAGTTCGCCCTCTGTTGAGTGGACTTCAAAGACTTGTGCCCACGGCCGCCGTGGGAGCTCCCGTCGCACCTGATGTCCACAGGCGAAGGGCAAGGCGATGCAAAACTAAGGCAGAAGGGAAGTCAACAAAGTCAACAACTATCAGATGTATCAGCAAGTCTGCAAGTCAGCAAGTCAATTTCAATCACATTCCAACGAAAGTCGTACCCTACAAGCGGGTTCAGCATGTGGCACACAAAACTATTGACCTCCGAATTTCAACGGTTTGCCAAAGATAAACAAAATGGCGGATTCTTTGGTACCATTTGGTAAGAATTTGACCGTATTTGACCCGTCCCTGTCTTTGGATCTTTGTCTGTGACCGTCTTTTTTCGGTTCAGTCCCTGGATGGAATCGTCCAAAGCTCCGTCCGCTCCGTCCTTGTAGCCGGCAACCGTAGTTCCTGCTTGCGGCAGCCAGGATTGGACCTTCGGCGACAATTTGCAAAGTCTCTCAGCATCTCTCACCAATTCATCCATGGAAAACAGTGGAAAACCCAGAACCGGACAACGCACATTGTGCCGATTTGAAAAATCGAAAAACGAGGAATGCGGAAATGTCAGGAACAAATTTGAGGGATGAGATGACGAGAGGGGGGCCATGGTGCGAATGACAATCGAAAAACCAGAAAGTTGTCAGACTTCAACTTAGACTTCGGTTCGCTCGTGAAAGGACTTTCCCAAATGGGATTTGATATGTTATGATATGATTCGTGATGTTTAATGTGTGTTTAACGAGGTTGGAAGAGTTGCGTCTGTTTCTGTTTCCCACACGCGGCGCACGAGCTGGAGTGGCAGAGTAGAAGGTCCATCGGGCTCTAGCTGCACCTGGAGACATATGTCCACATTGATCAGGGGTGCAATTCGACCGCATCCTGCATGTCTCTTTGAAATGAAACTTGAAGATACTTGAAGCAAGAAATGGGAAGAGAAACACATAGTTGCCGCCGCATACTGTATCAAGCCATA
Source organism: Symbiodinium sp. clade C Y103 (assembly GCA_003297045.1). Lineage (NCBI taxonomy): Eukaryota > Dinophyceae > Suessiales > Symbiodiniaceae > Cladocopium > Cladocopium sp. clade C. The sequence continues at coordinate 92,357 of BGPT01000081.1, forward strand.
TATTCTGGTAACTACTTCGCAGTTTTATATAGAACATCATGGAACACTTGAGTAGTAAGAGCAACCAAAAGGTTCTTGTAGATTTGTATCTAGCTATCTTATCTTTTTAGTTCATGGAAAATTGTACGAATTTGTAGTCAGAGGTGTTTCGTGACATCCTTCCAAATGGTTTCTTGTCCCTGCCTGGAGCTGCATGCTTTGGCTTGTCACTCCTGCGCAGAAGTCCACGAGGCTTTGGAAGCATCGGGAGGATTGAAGCGTTTGTGAAGCTTTGGAAACCTTTGGAAAGTCATGGAAAGCCTTTGGATTTTTTTGGAAACTCCGAAAGTTTCTGAAATCGGTCACAGCAGCCAACAGCTGCGCAAAACAGTGCAAACTGGCAAGACATGCCGAGACTTTCAAGCACAGCAAAGCTTCTGATGGTGAAAAGAAGAACAAACGCATCAAATACTAAACATATCAACATCATATCCATGGTCGACATGGTCGCCGGATGTCAGTGGACATTCTGTGAGCTACTCCTGGAATTTATTGACTGGATGATCTTGCATTGCTGTGGTAAAGTTAGGATCCAATACTTGCAAAGGTCTCCAGTATAACCTCAACCTCCTCACTTGGTAGAATCCAAAGCAATGCTTCCGAGGCATTTCAAATTCCGCAGGATGCCTACTGGCCTACTACCATCGGAATGCTTTCTGAAAATCATGTTTCATGCCACCCATTGTGCTTTCTCCTTGCGAAGGACGGGGCCGTGTGCCCCATTTGGCGCGCACATCTTGCGGGGAAAGCCTCGAGACATTTCGAATCATTTCCTTGAGAAGCTTCTTTGGAGGTGAAAGCATGGACTTTGGCCAAAGGACCAAAAGGACCAACAGGCCCTGCCAAGCTCTTTCTTTTACAAGAATCGAATGGCCCTGCCATTTCATGAACAACCACTGCTATCCACTGCTGTCATGATATCCGGTATCATCAGCTGTCGCTTTCGCCCCAGCCACTGCTTGATGTCATATTATACAGCCGTACTTATTTGGAGGTTTCCTACAATGAGGGAACCCTAATAGCTGGATATAGCTGGATGGTTTATAATGGAAAATCCTTTTTTTTCAATGGATGTTTTAGAGTTTAGAGGTAACATGAGGTAACCCCATGACTTAGGAAACCTCCATTAGCTCATCCCTCATCCCCAAAGGACCGCTCCTGCACACGATTCGCCATCCTGGAAGTTCATCACCACCCAGCTCTGGGGGTGCCTCCAGCGGAAGCCTTGGTCTTTCTCCCGCACATCTCCGGATGCATCTGGATTTGGATGGCGGGTAAAATATTATATTACAACATATATATATATATATGTATATATATATATATATATATTATGTGTCTTTTTTTCGGGGCAATATAATATAATATATATATATATCATATGATATAATATAATACAGTACAATACAATACAATATTATAAAATACGGTATAATATAATATATAATACATAATATAAAGTATGTAATATATAATATAAAATATATAAAATATAAAATAGAATAAATAATATATAATATATGATATATAATATAATACATATCATATAATATACAATAAAATATAATAATATAGTATAGTATGATATAATATAATAAAGTATAATATAATATATAATGTAATATATAATCTATAGTATTTAATATATAGTATATTGTATATAATATATAATATATAATATATAATATATAATATATAATATATAATATATAATATATAATATATAATATATTATATATTATATATTATATATAATATTCAATATACAATATATAATATATTATATATAATATTCAATATATAATATATAATATAATTATAATATAATATAATATTTAATATAATATAATATTTAATATATAATATAATGGAAAATATATTATCAATTTAATACAGTATAATATAAAATAAATTAATATAACATATCATAACATATCATAACATAACATATCAGAATATAATATTATACAATATAAGATTATATAATATAATATTATGTATCATAACATAATCTAATATAATATTATATAATATAAGATAAGATAATATAATATAATATAATGTATCATAACATAACATAATATACTATAATATAATATAGAAAAATATAATATCAATATATATATATATGTTATTTACATATATATATATTATTTAAATTTATATATAAATATTATTTACACATATATAAGTATGTTTATTACATGTATGTATGTATGTATGTATGTATGTATGTATGTATGTATGTATGTGTGTATGTGTGTATGTGTGTATGTGTGTATGTGTGTATGTGTGTATGTGTGTGCATGTATGTATGTATGTATGTATATATATGTATATGTATACATATATATATACATTATATATGTAGTATATATATATATGTGTATATTTGCATGTATATATATATATACATTGTATATGTATTGTATATATATATATATGTATATACATGTATATATATATTATGTATTAAATATATATATATACGTATATATTATGTATTAAATGTATATATATATATTGTGTATTAAATGTATATATATATACATATTATGTATTAAATGTACATATATATATATATATACATATATCAAATCTGCGTACATCTGCCACATCCACCAGAAATATCGGTTCAGTGTCTTTGAAAGGCTTTTGACACAATTCGTGGCACCGGTGGCTTCCAAAACCTGTCTTTTCATCTGAGATCGCTCAGGGACAAGCTGCATGGGGAGATAGCAAGCCTCAAATTCCAGGGGGTTCTGCTGACTGGAGGCAACAAAAAGATACCAAAAAGGCATGAAAAAACATGGCACTAAAATGTCCTCAAGAACCAAACATAATAAAGCGGATGGTGCAGATTTGTGCACTGACCCGCTTAGCGACTTTCATGGTCTTCTCTCTCTCTCTCTCTCTCCCCTCCTCCTCTCGTTCCTTAGCAACTGACATCTCCAGAATGTAGGGCCTGTTTTCCATCCTGGCCACAACATGATCACTTGAAAATATGGAGATGCACACTGGAGAGGCAAAGGAAAGCCCACCAGAAACTGCAAAGCTGCTTTGGAGTTTGATGAGCTGATTGAGGCAGGTTGATGTCACGACGGGACGCAGTACAAATGGGAGATTTACGACACTGCTTGGCTTGAGGACATCAAGATTTAGGGCGAGCAGAAAAAAACATCGGCCTTTGATTAAACCATTTGTATCCACTTGTGTAATTGTGTATGGACAATATCTGTACCTCCAAAAAGCAGTGTACGTACAACAAGAAGCATCAAAGGCATGAGATTTGTGACACCTGTGACAAAATGTGTCAAGTCATTGTGACAAATGAGGAGAGCTTCCAAGGTCGTGGGGCTAGGGACATCGGGAGCAATGCAGCAATCCGCGCAAATGCTCGCATACATGTATCTATATAATGTACAAATGCGTTTGTACAATACGGAAATACCCATCTATCCATCTTTTGTCTATCTATCCATCTATTGACGCATATATATATATATATATACATATATATATATATATATATACATACATAATATATATATATATACACATATATATATATACATACATAATATATATATATATACACATATATACATAATATATAATATATGTATGTGCAGGTTTGTTTCCTGTCCCAATGAAACGAAGCTTCTCCAGAGCGCTGACACATGTCATTGTTCAAAAATATGTCTACACAAGTCATACTTTGTCACATTTTGTCGTACTTTGTCATACTTCTACTGTATCTACTTGTTGAATCTTGTTGGATCTTGCTGGTTGCTCCTGAGGTTTTTTTTTGACAAAGGTACAAAGAAGCCACTGCTGTCGACTAAGACAGTGCCACATCACCTTCCGCACATCTGGAGCCACCTGAAAACTCAAAAAACGGGTCAAGGTCGACATCATCGACATCACCACCAGATGTCACCAGATGTCCCCAGATGTCACCAGGTCTTTGTTCATCCGATCTCAGTGTTGGACCTTAGACCCAGAAGGCCTCGGGCTGGGAACAACTCCCGCGGCCTCCGTCGATGCATAGCACCTACAGGATGATGCACACATCACTAATGCACTTGTAAATCCTCAAAGACTCTAAACCGTGCCATGAAACACGATCTTTTCACGCTTTGGAAATTCATCAGCGAACTGGACAAAAACACCAACATATCCATAGTATACATGTTTATATAAATATATATACATATACACATTACAGTACATTACATTGGATTGAATCACATCGCATTCCATCACATCAGATCATATTACATCACATACATTACATGTAGCACTTGATAGCACTTGTATCAAATCTATCACTTATATCACATATACCACCCATCTCATGTTTGTCACAGATATCGCACTTATCACATGTCCCAACACTGTTTCCCATACGTCCGATGTTTCATAGCGATCTGCATCAAATCATTGGCAATTGACAGCTGCATCTTTTCTCAGCTCACCACCCCATGAAAAAATGCCTTCAGCTATCTCAGACATCACAAGTGTCGAAACCATGCACGGGCAAACGACATGTAGGCATATGAATCATATGAATAAGATAATAAGCATATGAATAATAATCTGAAAGCACATCAAAACATACAGAAAAAACAGAGATCCTCTCACCTCCCGGACCCTCCCGGACGTACCGATTGGTGTTTCTGAAGGTGTGAAATCGGTGTTTCCAGGTGTTCAATGTCATCACTGGGTGTCAAGCTGGCTCAAGGCAAAGACATTGCAATTGAGATAACATTGGCGCTCAACAGGCTCCAAAAATTGATTATTCCTGGGAGCATTGGTAGCACTGTCGGGACATTGATACTTCATACATTTTGTTCCAAGTTTCACTGGGGCTATCAGCTGATGCTCAAAGGCTTCGTCCATCTTCGTCCATATGTTCTGATAAGTCGCTGTTTGCTCTCTTCCAATTTTTACTCGATACCGGCCCAGTTACGATAGATTGAATGCTGTGATTCTACTGATTTGCCAGTTTTCGTCCGAACTTAAACTTATGATTCTAAAGTCTAGATATGTCCTGACTGCTTGTTTCACATACCAGAGATGGTCTTAGCATGTCTGAGCCATGACTTTGGACGTCAGGGAAGTCCACATCGTCTCACAGGTGTCCACAGTCATTTCAGCTTTCATATTACTGCCTCGGCCTCCCACAACCAGTGCCCTTTCTTGATTTTCGACTGCATCCAGAGAATTCAAATGGGTGTGTCTGAAAATCATGTCTACCCCGCAAATGCTCATCTTGATACGGGAAAACGATGGAACACCGAACCTAGATTTTTTCCAGTGTCATCCCCATGTGTTTGATCATCCTGAAGCCGGCCCTGGCGTAGTCTCTTTCACGCGTCGCTGCTTGTGGCGTCTAGACTTGTCGCGCTGCTTGTCACTCTTGGTGCTGCATGTGTCGCCAAGCCCAGCAACTCAAAGATCACTACCATGCAGCTCCTGCAGTCGAGACATCGAAACAGGACACAATGGAAGCTACGAGTATAGCTACTGGAGCTGTGATCCTCTACCACTTACTGTAGCAACTTGCTATGAACACCAGTCAATTCCCCAGTATCCAGTTACATCAGTTACCAACCAGTCAATCCCCAAACACGATCCAGTTACCAACTAGTTGCCAAGTACATCGTGTGAGAATTTGCCATGCAACATCTGCTGCCTTGCTGGCAGCTCCCAAGCACTCCCAAGCACTCCCAAGCACTCCCAAGCACACAAACATGCAGAGAAAGCAATTGAAACATCCAGCACAGGTTGCAAACTCATTGGGGATTAGTACTGAAGCGAAATGAGCCCTATCCCCCCACTCCACTGACATTGCTTCGTGTTTTGCTTCGTGTTTTGCTTCGCGTCAAGTTCTCTAGAGAATGGTACAAATTGTTTTTGTTTGCCCTGGCGCATTCCATGTGCTTCTGTGCTAATCCTGTCAAGTGCTTGAACAAACTTCATTGCTTCCTCTTGATGCAAAGGAGCAAAATTCGGAAGACGCGGGGAACTGGCCTTTACTTGTGTTCTTCTTAAGATGTTTCTGGTAAATACCGCACACTGAAGTATGTTTAAGTCACAAAGTTAAATGCCTAAATCGGTTCAACTATGTTCAAGTTGTTTAACTTTGTGGTATCTGGGATATCTCTTCAGATCTGTTCAGTTATCGTTCGTGTGTGATATCTGTTTCGTGTTTCGTTTCCGCCTTCTCAATGAGCTTCGTGTACGCCTCAGAGGCCACAACACCAGCGTACTTTCAAATGCCAGGGGCTGGGTTTCAACGAGAATCTAGGTACATTTACAGAGACCTATCAGAAAAGACAATTGTTTAAGATATCGAAGACAACAAGAAATTAGGATCTAAAATCTCATCAAAATAATCAAAGACAATTGTTTAAGACAAAGCTGTTGCATGCTGTCGCAACATGACGTAACAACATGCTTTAGGCAGTTTCAACCGCACAATTGTAAACGGACAAGCAATTTCAGATGTCACAGGAGTTCATCCGTTTAGTCTGCTCGCTGCTTTGTATTGGAGATATCTTCGTCCTGTCTCAGCCCAATACGCTCTTCCCTCCTTGCTTGTTGAAATCTTCGATTTGGGCGAAATTCCTTCGCTTGGCTATAAGCCTCGGTTGCATAGGCACGACATGACATGGGAAAGCATCACCCCAGATGCAACTGCAACACCTGAAGCCGTCGCAATCCCTGAACCGAAAGTCTTTTTTAAGCTCCAGTGAGCCGGCCCCACATGAAGAGACTGGGGTCCACACTTCTCAAGAGCAGGGGGGTACTGGCCTCCAACACTGGCAGCGTTTTCAAGAGAAAACCAGAGAAAACTCAGGCAATCTGAACCAGTCCTAATCTCTGAATCAGTTTTTCGCTATGCAATGTCCTCGTGAGTTTTTACGTTGCAGGGCTTCCGGCCAACACAGTACCAACTGCCAGGTGCATCGCAAATGCGATTCTTCGGATCGGCCACCTCAGGTCGACTCGGAAGAACGATTGGCCGTGGTAAACATGTGAAGCGACCTGACAATTATGATACCCTCTGGTAAACTAACATAGCTATGGAAAATCACCATTTTTTATGGGAAAATCAACTATAAATGGCCATTTTCAATAGCCATGTTAGTTTACCAGAGGGTAGATTATGTGTGATTCAAAATGATTCGAAGCAGGCATTGTGTCAAGCTATCTACCTCTCTCTGGGTACTGGGGAAATCTACGACGGGACACAGGCTGCAAAGTATAGATCATTTTCATTCCGACAAGGGTGTCTTTTATGATTTGCAGCCTGTGACTCTGACAGCCCGACTATGTCAGGGTATATACCTTCATTATTATCTCATTGAATTGTATCAGAAAGACCCTGAGAAGCACAGCTGCGGCGAATGATTGACTCATCATGACGCATCCGCTTTTCTCCGCACTTCAAGCATAGGGGCGCCATATCCTGACACAACCTGGTCGCGCGACTTTTGAGAGCAAGAGGAGACACTTGTCAACCAAATCATCAGTTTAGAAGGCTCAGTGCTATACATGTTGATGGGAGAAAAATTGAACATATTGACCCTTTATTCACGCCAAAGCTGGTCCAACTTGGCGTCAAGAGTGTGCAAATTCTGTGGGAGGTTTGGCAAGCAGAACTGGCTGAACGAACCAAAAGCGCCCTATCCGTCCACAATCCAAAAAGATCTCCGAGCTATACATTGTCTGTATATACCACTAAGTTGCCCCATCCGAAGCCCCACAAAACCAGTTCAATGTGTCGTTTCCCGTTTCCCTCCTACTTGCCCTTTTGCTGCCCACACAGGGCCGGCCGGCGTCATTTGGGACAGCGCCAGTTTGTGTTTGAGCAGAACTTTGGTTCAATGATGTTGGGATGGGGTGGGCTGACCTTGTGGTATATGTATGTAGATATATATATATATATATGTGTGTGTGTGTGTATATACATGTGGTGCAGCGTCGCTCGGCCCCCCCGGGTGAGGGGGAGGGGTCTGATGTATGGTATGTATTGAACTCTTCTCCCCCCTCCCTGTGGATGTGCCCCCTCCCCCCCCTGTGGTGTGGTGGGGGGGTGGTGGGGTATGTTGTCTCTATGATATATCATATATGTATGCTATACATATGGTGTATACACACATATATATATATATGCATGGTATGTCATGACATATAAACATATGAATGTATGTGTATACATATATATATATATATATTGTGATTCAACACCTTTGCTTTAACCTGTGCCCATCCACCAGTAAGATGTTCCTCACATGTGGGTATTTAGCATTTCAGGACCCTCAGCACATGCTGGCNTTTGGGGAAAAGTTGCGGCAAGCCTGCCTGGAGGTGGAACACGGGAGCTGCCAGTGTGGGATTTCATCCCTCTCACACTGGTAGCGGAGCTCAGCATTTGCTCCGTTGCTGAGTATCCAGGGAGGAGGACTGGGTGGAGGACATGCCTGAAGCTTCCGATGGCTCTGATGGCTCCTCTGCCAGTACACTTGTGCCCAATCAACTTGCGAGTTTAGTACCAACCTTTGATCCATCCAAAGATGATCTCACCGACTATACCAAGAAGGTGCAACTGCTTATGAATATGTGGCCGGATGGAAAATGGACGGAACTGGCAACCCGTNGAAGGTGCAACTGCTTATGAATATGTGGCCGGATGGAAAATGGACGGAACTGGCAACCCGTTTGATCTTAGGCTGTTCTGGATCAGCATTTCAGAAACTACAGTTGAAGAGTGCTGAAATCACTGCGAATGACAAAAAGTCAATTCAACAGATTATAGAACTGCTGGGTGGACAATGGGGTCAGATTCCCTTAGAGAAAAAGTATGAGGCCGCGGAGAAGGCATTATTTCGGTGTGCCCAAAGACCAGATGAAACGAACGACAGTTATCTGGCACGAGCAGATGTGATGTGGCAGGAACTTCTGAATAAAGAGGTCAAGCTGGAAGAATTACAAGCCTACATTACCCTGAGGGGTTCGAACTTGTCAGCCGAGGACAAAAAGCGGGTCGTGGTTGATAGCCAGGTCAGTACTGACGGAAAGCTCACCATTCCTCGTGTTTCAGCTGCAATTCGTATGCTTGGGGCAGGATTCTTTCATGAGATCACAGCTGGGAAAAAGGGCACCAAACTGAAAACGTATGATGCCAATGCTCTGATGGCCGCAGAACATGGAGATGATGATGATGAGGTCGCACAGACATTGCTTGCTGAGCCTCCGGACGAATTCAATGAAGATGACATGATCGACGTGATGGTGAGTGAAGGGGATTCCGATGCAATTCTCATTGCTGACTTTGAAGCTGCGGCTTCCGATGTTCTTCAAGGGGACGAGGAGTTAGCAAGTGCATTGAATGCCTACACTGAGGCTCGAAGACGCCTTAGCGAAAAGGTAAAGTCAAGGGGGTTCTGGCCCATTTCACAGAGCTCCAAGGGGAAGAACAAAGGTTTCAATCGTGGGGTAAAGGGGAAATTCCAGAAGGGTCATAGCTCCAGCCGCCGTTCCCTTCAGCAGAGAATACTCAGCTCAAGTTGTCGGATATGCGGAAAAGTTGGCCATTGGAAGGCCGAGTGTCCACAAAGGACTGATGCCCGACCTCAGGCGCCCACCTCGTATGTTGAGAACCATGGAGATGATGATAGCCTGCCTCTGGAATTTCTGAATATCCCTGCTTTTGAAGCTCCTATGGATGTGCCTTTCCCACAGGTTAGTGTTTGTTTGACTTCATGCATGGAGGATAACAATAAACCTAACCCCAAGAATAGGCTTAAGAAATCCCTAAACCAGTGGATGTCCGACCGTGCTGCCGACATCATGCCCAGGATCCCTGAAGACTCCAGTGCGATGCCAACCAGATCGTGCCAAGTTCGATCTCCTTTGCGACCTGTGCAATCATCCGTGAGGGAGTTGAGTGCTGCATCCGAACATGTAGCCTTGTTTGCAACGTAGTCGACAGTACCCCATCAACTGGACCCACGCTGATAGACCGTGATTGGGAGTAACTTGGTTAAGGGGCTGTTAGAGGGGTTAACTCCTAAAGCTCGCCAATGTGTTCGCAGATGCCCATGTTCAATCACGTTCCGTTTCGGCAATCAGGGAATCCTGCAGAGTGAACAAGCTCTGGCCATCCCGATTCACGGCATGTGGTTAAAGATAGCGATCGTACCGGGGTCCACCCCATTCCTTTTGTCGAATACCCTTTTGAGGGCTATTGGAGCTGTCATAGATACTTCACAGAAGACCATCTTTGCTGCCAAGATCAACAAGACAATTCCAATACAGCTCACAAGTAAAGGGCTATTTTTGCTGGACTTGAATGACCTCGTGGACACGACCGTGTCTTTGCATGCTGCCGAAACTCACCAGGTGTCCGAAGAGACCGAAAACAGCTCAGCCGATCCGTGTACAGAATCTGTCAATGCTGCTGCACAGCCGTCACACATCCATGAGACACATACCAAGCCTCACACTCTCACACAAGACACACCCACACCAGCATCCGTTCCAATGTCAGTTTGTGATTCACACCAAATTTCCAGTGCCAGTGCCAACAGTTCACATGACAATCCAAGTGTCAAGAAACATGTCAACATCATGGATGAGTTTTTATCAAATTCTGAAGCCGGTGATGAACCCATGGACTCCTTAGATCCTCGAAGCTCAAAACATTCCCAATTCGCCAGAAGCTTCCGACTTCCCCGCAAAGAGCTTCGCCATGACATCGCTTTCCCAGCGCCTGAAAGGACTCCATGTGATGACCGAGCCCACCAAGCACGACTTCAGCCACTTGAGCATCCAAGAGCTGGAAGACTCAAAGATCGACTTTGGACAGGCTCATCTCGGTCGCACATACCGGGACATGTGGCTGAATCATCAGGATTGGATCCTGTGGTTTTCCAGTCGATACGAGAAGTCCAACAAGGAAAGCCACCAGAAGGTGCTGCACTATGTGAAGCTGATGATCGAACGAGCCGAGCTCACGGGCACCCGCATCCCGCTGAATCGCGGCATGCCATCGGCATCCCAAGTGCCGGCAGCCAAGAGCAAGGCCAAGGTGATGCCCAAGAAGCTGTCCCAGCCTCCGGCGGAGACAGTGTCCATCTGGGATGCGGAGGAGGAGGACTTCGAGATCTTCCCAGACGAGATCGAGACGGGAATGAGTGTCATGGCTCCCGAGACCGGCTACCCGGATGTGTCCCACTTGGAGACACGAATGCTGCACATGGAGAACGCCCTCTCCCAGATCATGGGCATGCTGACCAACATGCAGCCTGCAGCGGAAAATCAGTAGATCAATGTCCGAGCTGGGCACAAGCCCTGGCAGCCGGTGATCCCAATGCCATCCATGAGGATAACTGGCAAGAATCCCAAGAGACCAATGTCGAAAGACGAATGTTCAACAAGTTGATCAATCAGATTTCTCATGAACTCCAAGAAGTCACCAATACCAGTGTTTCCAAGGGTCGACAGATTGATGTTCTAGAAGTGTTCTGTGGTCCCCATAGTCAACTTACCCATCAATGTCAGAGCTTGGGACATCGAGCCATGCGATTTGGGCTGGCTGAAGGTGATCTTCAGACCACTGAGGGTCGAGCACGTTTGTTCCAGGTTTTGTTGACACATCGACCGAAGCACATATGGTACAGCCCAAAGTGTGGACCTTGGAGTAGTTGGTCAAATTTGAATGGAAGTAAATCGGTTGAATCCTGGGATAACCTTCAACAACTTCGACTTGACCACATCGATCAAATTGCCCTGGGGATAATCTTGATGAGACATCAAAGAAAATTGGGATACCATTTCCATTGGGAACAACCTCGCACATCCCAGATGTTCCGATTGCCTTACATGCAGGAAATCCGTCAAAAGCAACTTGCCTTGGAAGTAGATTTGTGTACCGCTGGAGACCTCCGAGATCCCTCCACTGACAAACACATGCAGAAGTCTCTCACAATCATGACTTCCTCAGCCGGGTTGTACCGTGATTTTGATGGTCTCAAGTGTCAAGGTGACCATGAACACCAGCAGATTGCCGGGTCCTGCCAAGTCAATGGACAACACATGTTACGCACTGTGTTTTCTGAGAATTATCCCCGAAAATTTGCCCGACGATTGGCAAAGAGTCTGTGTCAGATCAGGATCCCTCGAGAACTGCCATACCTCCAACAGCAAGAGGAGTGTTTGTGGTCTTGGACGTTGGCCGGCGAAGGCTCAACAAATGAACGTTTGCCCAAGCGTCAGCGTCTGGCTTCTCAGGCAAGACTGAAACTCAGCCGAGCATGTGACATTGACCAACTGCCATGGGGAAAGCGTCTGAAATGCACTATCAAGACAACCCCTCAAAATACAACCGAACAATGGCAATCTATCTTTCAGGGTATGCAAAATTTGGCTCCAAGGGTGGGGAAAATTGAAATCACCGATTCCCAACTTTTGACTCAAATTCAGACTCTGTTGGACGATAAAGTTGTCAAAAGGGTCATGCTGTGTCGAGGAACCAATCGCACTTTGGGACCACCAGAGAATCTCATCAAAGGGGAAGCTCCCTACAGGCGATGCATTTTTGTTGAACGCAACACTGGTAAGATCAAAGCCGATGAAGCTTGGGAGGAATGGGAAGGATTATCTAAGAGACAACTCATTCGAGCATCACACCCGTGCCGGCTCAATATGACAGTCTTTGCCTCAAATCCCAGTGTTCCCGTACCTGCACGTGAATCTCGGCCAGAATCACCACTGCAGAATGCATCCAATTCAGCTGCCATCCCCGAAAGACCTGTGGAGTCGAAGAACCCACCGGCAGAGACAGCAGTCAGTCCCAATCCAAGTGTTCCCTTGACCGAATCCCAACAGGCGGATGTTGACCCTCAAGTGCAAAGTGATCATTTCAAGAGTTTGACCAAAGAAGAACAGCAAGCACTCATCCGAGCCCACAAGAATCTTGGCCATCCTCATGCAGAAAAGTTCAGTAGTATCATTCGCCAGCAGGGGTTCCGTCCAGAAGTAGCTCGTGCGGCGTTGGAACTCAGGTGCTCAGTTTGCCAGTCTCAGCGAGCTCCCAAGACAGGAGCACCAGGAAACTTGCGAGATGAACTGGACTTCAATGATCGAGTGCATGTCGACGGATTTACATGGACCAGTAGTCAAGGCATTGGATACCATGTGTACCATTTTGTCGACAGTGCCACAAGTTTCCAAGTAGCCTGTGTGTCACCTTCTCGAGCGGCCGATGCGTTCCTTGAATGCTTTTTGCAATCCTGGTTGATGTGGGCCGGCACTCCTCATGAACTGATTGTTGACGCAGGCACTGAACTTAATGCTGATGAAGTTTCCACTTTTGCACAAGCTCACAACATACACATGACGACCATTAGCACTGAAGCTCACTTTCAGAACGGCAAGGCCGAACGACATGGATCCATCCTCCAGAGTATGTTGACCAAGTATGAGAAAGAGCATGCCATCCAGTCATATCAAGATCTCAAGCAAGGGTTGTGGTGGTGCGTGCAAGCCAAGAATGCCTACAGTATCAAACGGGGATACTCCCCAGAGATATTAGTTCTAGGTAAGCAGACCCGACTCCCGGGCTCAGTTTGTAGTGACGAGCTCCTGCCAGCCCACATGCTCGCCGACTCTGAGTCGGCCCAGGGTGTCCAATTTAGGCAACAATTGGCGCGCCGAGAAAGTGCCAGAAAGGCATTTGTCCAGACGGACCATGATGCTGCGTTGCGACGTGCCATACTGAGACGATCACATGGTAAAGCAACACAGTATGTGCCGGGGGAGTGGGTCATGGTCTGGAGGCAAGGTAAAGGTGCCAATCCCAGTCAATGGACGGGTCCCATGAAAGTTGTTGTCCACGAAAATGCCCAGACCATTTGGACGACCATGGCCTCAAAATTGTACAGATCCGCACCGGAACACACCAGGCCTGTCAGTGCGATGGAAGCCAAACAGATTGTCATCCTGCCACAAGAACCCTCCGTGTCCACAATCGCTCAGCAATTGCCATTGAACTCCACAGAAAGAAATAATCCTAATCCCTCACTTAGTCCCCCCATTCCACCAGTAACTGATGTAACTCTGCCAGCACCACCTTCAATAATCCCGAATAACCATCAAGCCAGAGATGCCACATCCAATCCACAGCACAGTTCACCTCCATCAGAATTACAACCAGACACTGAACCTGAAGTACCTGGTAGTCACCAATCAATTGCAGAAAGTGTCCATCCTGATGTTCATGCACAGTATCCGCTAGATCCTGAGCGAGACATGGCACAGGAGCAAGTGGCTCAGAATACACCCCTGCCGGTGGATGATGATCTGTGTTGTGATGCGCTTCACAGCCTTGACATGGAGCAGGAATCCTTCAGTCTTGACCAAGACCAGGGATGGCTGTGCGAGATCTATGTCACTGAGCATGACATTGAACAGTGGAAACAAGAAGATGATCCCTACGAATGTGTGTTTTTAGCATCAGCCGCCAAACGACAGAGAGCAGAGGTAAAACTCACATCCCTAGGACCCGAAGAAAAAGCTGAATTCCAAAAGGCAAAGGAACAGGAAATCAATAACTGGCTCAAAACAGGTACAATCTCCCGCATCCTTCGGGACAAGGTCCCCCCAGACCAGATCCTCAGATGCCGATGGATTTTAACATGGAAACCAATAGATGATGTGGAAAGAGAGCAACTTAAAGGTACCAAAAATCACAAGGCAAAGGCACGTTTAGTCATTTTAGGATACCTAGATCCCAAAATTACAGAGGTGCCACGCGACTCGCCGACACTCGGCAGACATTCCAAAATGCTACTCCTCCAACTAATCGCATCAAAAGGGTGGCGCCTCCGATCCTTTGATGTGAAAGCCGCATTTCTACAGGGAAAGAATCAAAAAGATAGAATTCTTGCCATTGAACCAGTGGAAGAAATTATCAAAATGATGAAACTCTCCCACAATGAAGTGTGTAAGTTGGAAAAAGGAGCATACGGATTGGTTGATGCCCCGTTCATGTGGTTTCAAGCGATACTCGAAGAACTACAAAAGTTGCACTTTGAACAATCTCCCTTTGATCCATGTTTGTTCATCCTCCGAAATCCAAAGACCCAAGAACCCGATGGAATTCTGGGCTTACATGTGGATGATGGACTTTGTGCCGGAAACAGCCGATTCCAGGAACAACTTGATCCCCTTGAACAAAAGTATCCTTTTGGATCAAAACGCATGGGTGAGTTCACTTTCACTGGAATTGACATGATGCAGACCCCTGAAGGTACGATACACCTTTCCCAATCCAAATACATCCGAGCAATTGAACCCATCAAACTTTCCACCGACCGCCGCAAACAACTTGATCAACCTGTGACCGAAGATGAACGACAACAACTAAGAGCGCTCATTGGGAGCATTCAGTATGCAGCAGTACACACCCGACCTGATCTATCCAGCCGACTGAGCATGTTGCAATCCGCCATCAACTCAGCCACTGTTGAAACCTTAACATCAGCCAACCAAGCATTGCACGAAGCCAAGAAACACCATGATGTAACCATCAAGATACAACCGATCGCCACCAGTGACCTCCGGTTCCTTGCATTTTCCGATGCCTCTTTTGCGTCAAAGAGCAACCCCAGCTCCCATACTGGTTCCTTGATAATGGCCACCCATAAGGATATTGGGAAGAACACCACCTGTCCTGTAAACCCAATGTCATGGGGCTGTAAGAAGATACAGCGTGTTGTAACCAGTACACTTGCAGCAGAGACCACATCGTTAAATTCAGTTCTTGATCAACTCTCCTGGGTCAGGTTATGTTGGGCTTGGATCCTCAATTCAAAAGTACAATGGAAAAATCCAACACAAGCATTTCAGACACTTCCAGAAACATACACCACTGCCACTTTGAGAGCACAAGAAATCCCTGAAAGTCTAGCAGCAACCGACTGCAAGAGCCTCTACGATCTCGTGACGCGTACGGCTGTCCCTAGCTGCACGGAGTTTCGGACTCAGTTGACTGCACGGTCGATTAAAGACCTCCTGGCGGAGGGAGTGGCCCTTAGGTGGGTACACTCCGGAGCACAGTTAGCCGATGCGCTAACAAAGATCATGGAGAATGCTTTCCTTAGGGAAACCCTCAAAATTGGAAAATACAAGCTCCATGATGAACTGGAAGTCTTGAAAAATCGTGCGTCATCACGCAATCGACTCCGATGGTTGAAGGGAGAGACCGAGCACCATGGCTCAGGATGCAAAGATGAATGTTGTTTTCTAGAAAACTTTGGTTTTTTGGGAGTGTGATTCANTGTGATTCAACACCTTTGCTTTAACCTGTGCCCATCCACCAGTAAGATGTTCCTCACATGTGGGTATTTAGCATTTCAGGACCCTCAGCACATGCTGGCTCTGGAGGGCCCGGGACCGTAGGTGGGTGGGAAAGCATCCGTGCATAGCCATAGAAACTGGAGCGAGGACGCTCTATCTGCTTCTTGACATTGGCCTGGGGCCATTCCGCTNGGGACCGTAGGTGGGTGGGAAAGCATCCGTGCATAGCCATAGAAACTGGAGCGAGGACGCTCTATCTGCTTCTTGACATTGGCCTGGGGCCATTCCGCTGTGTGCTTGTGGTGCACTCCCTTCTGCAAAGGTCGCCTGACCATCCAATAGCCGAGGATCAACCTGATCCATAGTGCTGCGCAGGACTGGACTGCTCTTTGGGGAAAAGTTGCGGCAAGCCTGCCTGGAGGTGGAACACGGGAGCTGCCAGTGTGGGATTTCATNCGCAGGACTGGACTGCTCTTTGGGGAAAAGTTGCGGCAAGCCTGCCTGGAGGTGGAACACGGGAGCTGCCAGTGTGGGATTTCATCCCTCTCACAATATATATATATATATATATACATACATATGTATTTTACATATATACATACATATATTATATGTAAATAAATATATATATATATATATTATGGGGTGGGGAGGGTTGGTGGTACATATGGAGTATACAGATCGTCTTTAGGTAGTATGTGGGTAGTTCAAAGGTACGATATAGAAGCAGGTGTGTGGTATATCAATAGTATGCAGGAACCATAGGTTAAACATATGTAGCGTTGTGGAGGTAAATGGGAAATAGATACGTAGCATATATATATATATATGGTTTTCGGTAGTACGTAGATACTTTGAGGGAATGTATGCACTATGTAGGTCGTCCAAAAGGTAGCATACACCAAGTAAATGAAAGGCTGGAAATCAGAAATGCTGCAAATACCTAGCAAGTACGAGGCTGGAAGTCAGAAATGCTGCAAGTACCGCGTGTATACGAGGTGGACCTCAGAAATGCTGCAAATACGGAGTAAATACGAGGCTGCACCTCAGAAATGCTGCCAAATAGAACGGGTGGGGATGCTACCTGGGGACCCCCCCTGGGGGGTGGGGGGGGGGCCAGCAACACGGAACACGGAACCATATATACGTATGATTACATGTGACAAGACTGATGAATATGCAAGTTGCAATAGTCACATTCTGTTGCGTTGAAACATTGTAACATGGTAACGTGGCTCCCACTGGCCTGATTCACCGCACTTTTCCAGGGCGCATGTGATGGAAGCCAAGCGAAGCTCATGGAGGCCAAGACACGAAGCGATGTACCTCTGCCATGAGAGTCTCATGCATTGCCTTGATATGTCACATACATCATGTTTGTCATGTCATCAATCATATCAATCAACAATCATGTACTTGATACAATGGTGTATGGAAACTCAATGGGATATAACACAATGCAATGTATAATGTAATGTACAGTGTAAAGGAAATGTTCAAGGAATGCAATATCATTATGAGTATTATATAATAACATAGTATTGTTTCTGATTTTTGAATTTGTGAACACAACAATCATCGGTGTGATCACACGTTGACCAGCAAAGGAAGTTCGATGCAACCAAGCTACCAGCAAAGCTTTGAATTCGAAAAGGCTGCGTTCGATGTGAAAGCTTCCCATCAAAAACCACAGCCCTTCCAGCTTGATAGTGGTAAGTGACAATTTCATTGGCAGCATCCCACGGTCGAATTTCCTCCGAGCACAACCATCATGACATCATCAGCAACGATAGGTTTGACTTCGCTTATAGTCTCTGCATGTTGCTTCGTTGGCAAAAAATACAAATCTGAACATGTCCCTTCCAGTTCCTTCAAGTTGCCTTCAAATTGATGCGCAGATGGCTATGTCATGGCTATGTTCAGCCATGTCTAGCTATATGCTTATGCTATGCTTGTGCTGTGCTTGGCTACTCTGAGCCAAGGTGCAAGATGTCCTTCCGATGGGAAACGCTCTGGCCACAAGGGCATCAGTGCTGTAGCTGCCACACCGCGAGGAATCTTTGGTGGACCAAAATCCAAGTGAAACTTCGACAGATCGTCCATGCAATCACCACTTGCGACCACCAGAGAGGCTGCCACCAGAGCAAAATCTTCGCCCAACGATCGGAGCACATGCTGTCCGGGTTCGGCAAAAACTTCTAAGGTTGCAGCATCTGATGCCCAATGCCACGACATGCTGGACGGAAAAGCTGCGTTCAAGCCGTCAGCACGAAAAAAAGATCCAGTTGACTCGGTTGATTCAGTTGATTCAGTTGACGCTTGCGCTTCAACGCTTTCCCATGCTTGTCCCCAAAGCTTTGGTTTTGCGGTCTTTCCTGGTGAAAACTCAGGAAATTCACGTGTCAGATATTCCTGCGCAATGCGTTGTAAAGTCTCCACTGCCGCAGAAGGGATTCGAACCTCGCCGCAACCTTTGCGGCGAAGATCTTGACGGAAGCGCCAAGGGAAAAATCGAGGCTCAGGCGAGCGCCGAGACCGCTTGGACTTCGACCAGTTCGACCAAAGGAGTCGCAAGGTGAGAGCGAGATTGGCAAAAATACCCAAAGTCTGCTTTGAGACAGGAGCATTTGAAGAACTTGAAGCGCTTCCCCTTCCTCTACTTCCTATTCGACTTCTTTCACGTGTATTTTGAGATCGTTTTCCCGCGCAAGGTGTACGAAACCTCCTGGCACCTAGGTATGTAGTAGCTGTGTTGCGCAAACAGAGGCCACCACCGCAGAGCACCATGGCAAAGCTCTCCATTCGCGCTGAGCTAATCGATGCCCAAATGGATCAGCTCCAATGGGGCTTGAGCCACTGTTTCAAAGACCTCATGGCTGCCATGGCTTCAAAAACATCAATGGCATGGTGGTTTTACATCTATCATCATCTATCTATATCACTTCTATATCTATCTCATTTTGGCCCTTCCCGAATCTGTTTCTCAGTTGCCATTCGCCTCAAGTATGGGAAACTTGACTACTTCACTTTGCATTTGTTGGCATTTTGCCATTCGCGGTCTTCTATCAGTCTTCTCAAGTTAGTGCACTTGACACGTGGCCCACGTGTTGATGTGTGGTCGATGTTTCATCGTCGACCTCTCTTAGGCCTGGACCCAATCTTTGCTCTCTTGAGATACGTTCATCACTTTGTAAATGCGCATCAAGCCATGCTTCGTTGTGTGAACCTGGAGATCAAGCAATGAGTAGCAAGAATCATAGTTTCAAAGCCACGAAGAGGGCTGCAGCAGCTCGGCTAGGATGGCTAGGATGACTAGGGCTTTCAAACAATCTTTGAAAGGTTCTTTCTGTAGCTGGATTTGTTGGGCCGTTTGAGTTTTGAAATTCCTGGGTCCATCGGGGACATCGGGAGCCGGATGCTCGCATGCTCCACGTGCCTCCTTGAAGAGCTTCTCATTCACTGAGACACCAGGACCTCACTTCACAATCATCTCAATCATCTCACTCAACTTCAGAATACGAAACGGAAAAGTCGGAGCCACAACTGCTCGAAACACTTCTTTGTAAAGCAAGACCAGTGTGATGTTTTTGGCAAAAAAGGCATAGACTCTGTAGACTCTGTAGACTCAGCATTTGCAATCATTTATCTCAGAAGCACCTAGGACTTTCGCTGCTAGCATTGGGTACGTGGGTATTACGTGCCATTCTGATGCAACCATACCAACAATACCAATGGGCTGAGCTCTGAGCTAACTTTGTGCTGGCAGAGTTTGTAGAGAAGAGATCTGGCCATCATGGGAGTTGGTGAATAATCCTCAGCGAGGATGCAGCGCTGAACATTCACTGGCTTGTCATGGCTTGTCGTGGCTTCCAACACAGATTGTCTGAGGCATCAGGCAGAGTAAAAGCTGAATTTGTTGCACTTGGGGTCGTCGTCCCCGCAATGATCAGGGAAAACAGAATTGCCAATCCTGCATTGTCGGTAGATTCAAGCAACACAAGGGCAATGAAAAGCACTCTGCCAATCAATTTTCACAAGTAGAACAGGCGCTCAAAGGAAGATGAAGTGAAATGACCTGAAATGAAATCAATCTGGGACATGTCTTCACGCTTGAACTCAGGGTTTCACCTTGCCAAATGAGGCGATTTGGCCAAGTCATCCCCACCACCACCAGCCCAAACCTCAACGCAAAGGCAATGCTCACATGACTTCAGCTTGTGACCCGAGTCGACTTTCGAATACAAATTTACCATACAAGCTGACTAAGTTATGACTTACTTGTTTTAGTTTATGATTACTTGTTTTGCTCTTGTGCCTACACCCACTCTTCACATCTCTCCACCCCGAAGCGCGAAGGAAACCCTTCTGGCCAAAGCCTACACGACATGGGTCTACGCAGTCTACGCGACAATCTGATACTAGAACAAACTATGATGGGAGGCGACTGCAGGTGGCATCACATGACAAGTAGTCCATTCAAAGGACAAAATCTCAACCCTTTCAGCAAAAAAAAACATGTCAAAGCAGTGGCGACACGTGTTTTCCGTGAGAGGTGAAGCATTTCTTGTTGGACGTCATGATACGTCATGATCAAAGTCTGCATCAAAGCTATTAGGTCATGATACGTCATCACACACCATGATTAGTCTATCAACGATGCATAAAGCGTGTAAAGAGCATCCTTTCAAAAGCTTGTTTGACTTTCTTTGCAGTTTTGCTTCTCTTGTAGCTATGAGATGCTATGGAGCTGTTTTGTTTGGAGCCACTAGAATCGCTGTTTTGTTTTTCAAGATTGGATCACACACGGAAAAGAGTAAGGCCAGAACCAGGACATAGTCTGCCAAATGGCGAATGGCATTGTGAGCCTTGCTGAAGCTTGCAATCCGTATGCAATCCGTCAACGTGTTAAGTGTGGCCCCCTGAGCCTATCTAAACTGTGGCTCTGACTTGGACAACTTTGGGCACTAACTCAAGCTATGCAAAAACTGTTTTCCAGTCGTATCAGCCCCGCGTTTTATCGTCGTATCTCCACGCCAAGTCTGGGCCTTCTTCTCGCTGCTGGTTAAAGTTCGGCCTTGGCTCCATGCCAAAGTCACAGCGCCCGAATCAAACATGGAGTCGGTTTGTTTGGCCACTCAAGCTCAATCCAAATAATCCAAGGCGGTTGCAACCAAAAAAAGATCTAAATAACACTAGCGTTGCCATCAAAGCAAATATTGAGATCTAAAGCCCCATACCCCTCTGAATAAAGAAAGCATGTCTACTTTTGAAGTCGAAGACTACATCACTCAAAACAAGATTGACTCCTGTCAAGTTCAATTCTATTCCACACACATGGAAACCCTGTGACCACCCTAGAAGCTTGCAGGCCCACAGGTTTCCCTTCATACATCCAAGTTGATTGTGATGTGGGAGGACCTAATTGGGAAATCCTGCCGGTACACAACGTGCAAGGCTTTAGGTGACCTGACACTAAGGACAAGCACAAGGTGGTGGTAGCATGATCCGTTAGTCTTCTTTTGAACGCCAAACTAGGCAAATGATATATAGAAGCTTACCAGAAGTGACCAAACCTATCAGAGGAACAAAACTCCTTTGGGGTAACGGTCACAGATGGGCAGTTGAGCATCTGCTCCTTACCTCCAAACATTTCCAGACTAAGGTCCGGAACCCAGGGTTGCAATGTGCTCGTGGTTCCAGGTGTTGCCTCAGCAACTCGCTCGCAACACTTCCATTTGGAGAGTTTCTTGGAGACATCAAATGTGAGCTCATCAGACTCATCAAACATGAAAAATCATCAGAAAAACAGTGCAGTCTTTCCGCAGGTCAACTTAAATGAATTTTAGATCATTTAGGGGAATCAGCCACATGAAACTATCTACTGTAAGGCATCTTTTCTGGGATAAGAATCATAAAGAAATGAATTTCCAATGAGCTCCTTCTCGAGCTCCACAAGCCCCTCAGGCGAATCCCTGCGACCCAGGCCATCAGCGATGGATGTGCGTTTCGCGATGCCTGTGATCTGGTAGCCTTGCACGGCCGAGAAACGGCGGAGAAACGGCTTTGCACCATGTTCTCATGCAGTGTTTATTGATATGTGTACGAACAGAAACAACAAAGCTGCACATGTATCATAATTTACATTAATTGACCGTCTACATGAGGTAAAAGATTCATATGTCATAAGATGCCATAAGGATATGTTCAATGAATGCGGAGATGATAAACTCCTTGCGGCTCAAGGAACCGTAATCCCACCAAGCCATGACCCGTGAGTCCTTTGCGAGGCACCAGGCATGACGGCAGGCGTCACTGCACGTCATCGGGGATGTTGAGAGTACAGGAAGAGGCCAGGAAGAGGCAATTTTTTCAAATCGTTCCTATAATTTTCCTAAAACAAGAACAAGGTCTGTTGAAGCGCGGGAAGAATTGACCAGAGCCTCGACACTTAGAATGCTCAGAGCCTCGACTTGCTGATTCTTCAAGGATCACATAAGATCACATGAGATTCTGATGGCAGGTCAAAGTCGTGAGTACTTTCCAGTTTTTGGAACTGGGATAACTTCAGCGTGGTACATCTTTTTATCAAATAAAACGTCTTCGAAAGCAGAGATGAAGAGATGAGGAGTGATGAGCTGAAGCCGTTTCTGACGCTGCACTCGGCGCTCCTTGGGTGTGTTCTCATCAATCCATTGGTAACCTCAGGGGAAAGAAATCAAACTTGTTTCTTGGAACCCGATTCTGTACACTCTGAACAGGCACCAGGCCTTTCAAGTAGTCATCCACAATAAAGTTGTTGCCTGTCCGCTTGTCTCGCCTGAGGGTTCACGTCTCTTGAGTGACATATCATGAAAAACAAACACAAAACAAGGTCTCCTCGCACACACGTAATGAGACGTAATCCAATTAGCAATCCAATCAGTCAATCCAATCAGTCAATCCAATCAGTCTGGGTTCCAGGCGACATGAAAACCACTTGAGGGTTTGAGAGGGACCTGAATTCACTGGTGTCCTCCAGACCCAAAACAAGAGGACGACATAGAAGAAATAGGAAAAGGAAAAAAAAATGTAGAAACGGGTACAATCGATTATATAGATTGCTGCTTAGTGTGTCCTTCCTTTTGTGCATCTTATTGTTGATCCCAATTTTGTGTGCATGTGTTGTTGTTTCTTGTTTCTTTTTGGGTGTCTTTATTTTACTGCATTGCTGCCTTTTTTAAGGTTGCTTTTTGACGAATATCTTTGAGACGTTCAGGCAGTTGGCCTTGTCACCGCCAGTGATCTTGTCCAAACAGGATCAGATAAATGCAAAGTTCCAATTGCGACAAACTGCTAGGAATTGAAAGGAAAGCAGAAAGCATCACAATCAAAGGTGCCGTCATGTTGGATTCTAAGGCAATCTTGCACAAAGCAAAGCATATCATATCTATTATATACAGAATACATGTGAAAGATTCATATATGTTACATAATACATTTCAATAAATAATATGAATATATATATATACATATACATATACTATATGCTAGTATGTATTTATATATTGATATGTTCTGATATGTGGTATTTATATCAATATATCTTAACAAATAGATCTTCATATACACATGGACTTGGTGATGGTTCCACACGGTTCCACCGTTTCGTTCTGAGTGCTTGACCTGGCGACCTGGTCGCAGTGTTGGACGAAAGTGGGCACTTTCACCGAGAGCGGGCTGAGAAACACCACCTGAAGCGGCTTCGAGTTGGCGACAGCGAGGCGATGTCCAGCGACGAAGACTTCACAGCTCCGCAGAGCTCAGAGCTCCGCACGTAGAACAGCAACACCACCGATAGCACAGCTCGGCCCACTAGGACGCTGGGATTGTGGTCCTGAAGCAGTGAGTTGGAAAGGGAAGATGGAAGAAGACTCCATAGAGGACTCCAGAAGACTGACTCCATGTCTTTCCAAGTTTTTCCGAGTCTTTCCCGAGTCGTGGAACCCAAACTGCAAACTTGGCGGCACACCAGCATTGTCCGAAGTTCCCGGTAGCTTGCCTTGGGTCCACGGCCACATTGCCGGGCAGGAGGACTTGCACTGGAAAATCTGCACGAAACGAAAATCGAAAAGACCCTCCCATGAGCCAGTCCTGCTTACCTACATTGGTTGTCTGACTGCCATGTGCTTCTGGACATATGTACATATCGTTTCACAGGGTTGCTCACTTGTGGCAAAAGCATTGTCAACAATCTCAGATTCCTTTCTGTCCATCGATCCATTTTCAAGAATTTTCATGAAAGAGGTCGTAGAATATCCCTAATGTTGCACCAACCTTATTAAGAATTATGAATTGTGAACCACAAGGGAGAGGGAACCTCGCAAGAAGTGCCGGAAACAGGTCAGAAAATACTTCGAGAGAAGGGACAATTGCAAAAGCAGCCTCCAAGACTAAGCACATCAGTGACCAGGAAAAATGGCAAATAAGGTCTGCTCTGTCTGAAATAAGTTTGCAAATCAGACTAGGTGACATGGACCAACAGCTTACGGAGGAACAAGAGTGAATCCTTTTTGGCCAGATCATGCCACAGGGTTGAAACATAGGCATGTGATTACTTGCTTTGGCAGGCAGAGACGCAACGTATTTGTAGTAAATCGGCCTGGCACTGCAGTAGAAAGTAGATCGACTAGATACAGCAGAAAATAACATGTTTAGAATGAGAAAGATCAATAGGGTGGATGGAATAGATGACAAGAGATACGCTAGAAAAGATGATGCAAACAGGGGAGGATAGATTAGAGATGATTGGAGGTGGAAAGAGGATCGATAACCGGCGACCGACTCCGGAGTCGGTGAAGACATCAGATAGTTCAATAGAGAGGTGGATCTACAGCTAGACATAATCATCGTGTAGCAGGCAGAAAGACAAATAAACATGCAAGCACGAAAAGTAGCTAACAAACATCTGGACCTACATATGACCAAAGCCAGGAAAAATGGATAGATTGGTATAGACGATATAGATGTTATGTATTACAATGTATAGTATCGATGTATAGACCGTTGGATTATATTTGATTGATTTTGATTGATTTTCTTGTCTCGTCCATGTACTTTTGACATCGCCACCTGTCTGCATGTAGGAAAAACTTGTCTCCCGGCTGTATCGATGCGTTCCATAGTGTTCCATTGTTCCTCACTCTCCATCTGACCCAAGGCCATGGCGAGATTCTCCTCCCTAATGGACTTGTATGCATAACCTGACATCACAAGTGCATCCCTGGCCTTGCTCAACACAACTGAATCAGGTTGGAGCAGATTCACTGTATTTGTGAATCATATTTGCAAAGTGTGTTAGGTCAAATGTGTCTGAGTCTGCGCTTGTGTCCTACACATTCACTCATCCTAGTTTGCATGTCGAGTAAAAGAAACCCAATCCTCAGGTGCAGCAAGATGAACGTCCACTGTTCAGCAGCATCAGGATGCTCAAACTCCAGGTGCAAACAACCTATTCTGTTAGCCCATAAAATAAGATGCGGTGTTGAGCATCTGCGCACATACTCACGTCAAGCCGTCAAGCCATGTTTCAACCATGTATACTAGATCTGTGAAATCAAACGTGTCAATATCTAAGATGATGTAAGCACTACCAAAATCACAAGGTGGAAATAGGAGGGAAATCGATGGGACATAGATGGGAAAGTAGCCATGAAAATAGACATTTTGCATCACATGACCTGGACCGGGCCTTGGATCAGGCGCAAGAGGTGGTTCGCTCCACCGGGCCTCACATCCTCCTCGTATTCCTGGTGGACACCGTGACGCGGTGATGGAAAATCGAAAAGGCTTTAAAAGAATCGAGATCGAAAGCAGAATATCTGTATGTATGTATATATATATATATGATATCTATATATATATATACATATGTAATGTAGAATATATATATATATTATACATAATATACATACATATATATATATATATTGTTTCCACAAAACTTCAGGGTATAGAGTTGATTCAATGATATCTTGCTTCGGCTTACAGAATACAATTCAAGTCCTCAATGTATATCAATATATATGATCTAAAGAGTCTAAAGTTTGAGTCTTCCCCAGCCTCCAAGGTCCAATCCACTTCTACCTCCTGAAGTCGGACTTCACAAAGGTTTGAAGAATGGGAAGTTTCGGAGAAAAGAATCAGCGTTTAAAAATGTTTAAAAAGTATTCAAGAGTTCAAATGCACAGCAAGTTTGTATATGTTCGAACTGTTCGAACGATTCTGCTGGCTCTTACAGATGTCCCAGCCAACGATTTTGATTAACTCGAAAAAGAAATCGAGGTCCAACGCTCTCCCCTCCGATCCAAGATCCAAGTTGACTGCAAGATGACTGAGGTGTTGGCTGTGTTTGTGCTGTTTCTTTTCCCTGTCTTTTTAGCCTCTCCAAGGCGAGGAAAATGAGGAGCGGACGAAAACATACAGAAACTACTGGTATCTACTAGAAGTATCTACCAATATCTACCAGTCCTTTTGGGATCATTCGTTGTCCAAATGTTGACTTTTTCTTGGCCTTTCCGCTGTTGGCTTTTCCTTTTTCCGGCTTCTCCGACTTCTCCGGCTTCTCGTCCTTTTTCTCCTTGCTGCTATCGGGTCCCTTCTTTGCCTCACATGGTGAACTTTCAAAGGACTCTGAGACAAGCTGAGATAAGCTAAGTCTTATTCCAATTTGGTGCTTAGTATGTCATACATTGTCATACCATTGGTATCATACCATGTCTCTTACTTTTGGTGCCGAAAAAAAAGGATAAGCTGGATGTGAGCCTCGGCTGGAACCGGCGGAGCATATCCTTTCTTTCCCAGCAGCAGCAGGAAGGGTTCAATGAGCTGATCTGCCACAAAGCCACACCTGGAACTTCGAACTTCGCAGAAGAACTTCGCAGAAACTTGCAGACATTGTATCAGTAGGCCATGTCTATGAGTCTATGACATGTCTATGACATGTCTATGACATGTCTGTGACATTTGTATGACATTAGAGTCGTTACGCCGGGATGAGAATGCTCCAAAAGCCTCAAAGATTTGCAAAACAACTTGTTGCAACCTGCTGCGAGACTTCTTGGAACTCTTGAATTACTGCAAGGCCACAAGGTGGGACGTTGGGGAAGTTGGCCTCGTATTCGATCGAACACTGACTTCTCAATTAAGGCCGGAACCAAATCCCGCATGCCACTGAGACAATGGGACCGCAAATCAAGACAAGGCCTAAGAGGGTCATGGAAGAAATCTCCAGTAAAATCAAGCTCCAAAAGGTCACAGCATAGCAGAACTGCTAAGATGTAAAGAGTTTCGAAAATGCCTGAGGTGTGAAGAAGCCTCCGTATAAATGGAGCATCAGTGAGCTATGTTTCATGTCAAAAGCAAATGATGCGAAACATCTCATGTCTGTCTAGATCCTAAATCGCAACTCGGGAATGACTCAATCAACACTGCTTGGGGGCATGTTTCCCACTCCAAACTTCAACCACTTTCTGTTCAGCTTGCATTGTATGAAGCTTGTTGTGCCGCAGTATGGACTTCAAACAGGAAGATATGGCTGACATAGAAAGCTGATGTCGCACATTACACTTGAAGAACTGCATGATGACACTGAGATGACACCGCATGTGGAAATGATTGAGAGATGTTCTCAATATGCCATGCATATGCAATGCATATGGCGATGACTTGAGGGACACGGTCTTTCCGAGGCGTTGGCGTGACATCTTCCCAGAGAAGTGTTGAGCCACGAAGCCATAAAGACACAGAAGCAGAAAACCGTTGTTGCGATTCATCAAACCTCCAGAGATCCATCGTTGCGATACCCAGGATACTCATGGCTCACAAATGCCAACGAATGCTTGCAATATCAGTAACATTTTATACACAGTGATACACAATGTACATGAGGCTCTGCAAAGGTTTGCAGGAAATCGTGAGACTTACAACTGTGCAGTTTTGGTCCCCCGCTTACAAGGCCACCCAAGACCACGTAGTCCAAGGGCAAGTTTAGGTAGCTAGCGTACATGGAAGGGCTGGCCTTGGAATCCATCTTCCATGGTGTTCCCCTCTGATGGTTGAAACATCAAGCACTTTTGGCTGGTGGTGCTTCGTCTTGTTTTCTGGGATCTTCTGCTACAGAGGACTGAAGTCACAGCAATTTTCCAGTCACAGTAGGGTCAAAGAGATTCGTGACGATTCGTGTGATTAGTCAATGGGACTTGCTCGGTCAAAATATGTCATGTTCTCCAAGATCAGGGCTGGCTGATGTTCAGCAACCGAGTCGACTAAGGGATTTCCAGTCTTCGTGTGCTTGACGAACCTCAAAATTTGACACAGGAATCAAGCAAATCTTGGATTCTACACGCGTGCAGATCAAATGAACACGATGTTTTAAGCGTTGTAAATAATACATGTGATGCATATGACGTACAACATGGCTGCAACACTTTATCATGCTTTTTGAGTTATTTGTACATAAAATGACTGCCTACAGTGTAGCTAAACCATACCAGGCCATACCATATCATACCTTTACAGGTGATGTCACATGACATACAGTGACGTACAGTGACATACAGGGACATGGAAATTCCCAACAATGCAGTAAAAGAAATCATGTAATCTGCTACTCTGATCTACACTGTATATATCAGGCATCACCAGGGGAGGTCTCGGCATCCTCACAGGCCACGTATCCGTGAAGAGATCGGGCCGAAGTACCTGCCAGTCAGCTCAGAACACATGCGACACGTGGGCCCTCTGAGAATGTGAGAAATTCAAAATGATTCAAATATGACATGTATATGACATGTATATTCGATGATATTAGATGTATATATTCAAATGAGAAAGAACTAAGAAGCTCTGTGCGCTTTACGTGTAGAGATGCAATGATATGCGTTTTTTGAATATGGCAGAGAAGTGTTTTTCATTGCGCATCACATTGTTTATTATCCCTCTGACAATTCTCAGAAGTTTGTCAGACCCGCTGACGTGGTCCCGCAGCAAATCGTGAATCTGTCTGTTGTCATCTTTCCCGAGACCATCGGGGACAAAGACTTCGCAGCGGAAACAAAGCTTTCAGACAATGAACCAACTTAAAGAGAGAGGTTGGAAATAGGGGCCCAGTTTTTCCACGTAAAATAGACACTTTTTGATAGTTTATGTTGTTTGTATTCCTACTGTTTTGTCTTTTAAAAAGATGTTTGTGTATTTAATTTTGTTTACGTTGTTCCTGACACATTACTCTTTGATACTATTTGGTTCTTGTTTGATGTAGTTCAGCAAAGTGTTTGTCAAAAAGTATAATTAGTGGGAGTGGAGATGGGGCCCAAATCCCTTGTTGTAAATTGTTCCTCCAATGGTTTTTGCAAAGCCGCTTGGAAGTAGACCCATGGCAAGCAGCAAACTCAAAATATTTACATGCAATATATATATATATATATGTATATATCCGTGCCTATGTGTTTAAGGTAGCAAACGTGAATCTCTTCTTTGCTAAGGCAAATACCCTTATGACATTGCCATATAAGATTGCCAATGCAGTTGTTTATTTATATTGGTTAAATTGGTGGACTTTACATGACTTTACAACACCATGGGAGATGCAAGCACTTGCACTTGTAAAGGATGTATCAAAGGTTAAAACTGAACACCTCACACAACTGCTTGGGTTTCAACCTACAACTATCCAGTATAAACTCTACGTGATTGAAATTGAAATTAATCAGAAGGATCATCAAAAAGAATTGAATACAGTATATTAAATAATATGAGCGTAGATCCAATGGCTCTACCAAGTTATGTAATCAAGCGAAGATTACATCACAAGCTACATAACAAGCTAACAAGAACTATGCGGGGCCATGTAGCACATGACTCGTCTCACATATAAAGGTGTTCCAACCAATGTAATGCACATGAGATAATCTACTTGGGGTATGTAAGGTCATTGTTGACCAAACCAATTGTTTCTTTCCAAGGTTTTAGCCAAGAATGAAAGAAATGGTTGTTCCAAGGTTTGAGCCAAGAATGAAAGAAAGATCAAAAACCAACAAAAACCATTGGTTTTTGCTACTTTTACATCCAAAACATTACAAAACCCTAGGGAAACATAGAGTTTTTCAATGGAAGCTTCCTCAAGGTTCCAAGACTTAATCCGAAAACCTTTCAAAACCAAGGTGCTTTCAAGATTTTGGGATGAAAAGTGCCAAAAACAAATGGCTTTCAAGGTTTTAGAGTCCGGGGAGGTTCCAAATGAAGATTGTACTGTAAGGTTTCGGAAGGATCCAAATGAGGATTTTGAGGATTCTGGGCTCTGGAGAAGGGGGGTCTCCAAAAAAAAAAAGTGTTTTCTATTTTTTAAGATTTTTTCTTTTTTGGACACCCCCCCTCTCCAGAAGCCCAGAATCCCCAAAATCCTCATTTGGAGCCTTCCGGAAGCTTAAAATCTTCATTTGGAGCCTTCCGGAGCCTCAAAATCTTCATTTGGAACCTCGCCGAAGCTTTAAGACCTTGAAAAATGTGGATGGAAAAGTAACACAAACCAATAGTTTTTGAAGGTTCTGGACATCTCTGGAAATCTCTAGGGATCTCTGGAAATCACCTTTAGACTAGAAAGGAAAAGGGAGGAGAAACTCACCTTCATACCCCGAAGGAAGAAACAAGAAAGTTGTTAAGCAACTATCCTAAGTCAAGTGGTTTGTCCTCTGTTTAAAGTTCTACGTGTTGATGTTTCCATAACGTTGAGAAACATGATGTACTGAAAGGTCTTTGAGCATGGATTTGAGCAACATATGAATAAGGAACAAGAAAGTTGTTAAGCAATTATCCTGACTGAAGTGGTTTGTCCGGTGTTTAAAGTTCTACGTGTTAATGTTTCCATAATGTTAAGGAACATGATGTAATTAAAGGTCTTTGAGCATAGATATGAACAACATATGAATGAAAATGATGTATAGAATATGATGTACAGAAAACATTGCATTTCCACAAACGTGGTAAAACATGGTAAAACTGGGCCCCTATTGCCAACCTTTCTGAACTTAAAAGGGTGGTTTGTGTCTGTCTTGATGTATTTCGATGACTGGACCGGCATTATCTGCACTTCCAAGTGACAACAAGATCAGTACAAGATCTTGGGGGAAAAAAACGAAGAAATCTTCACTTGAAATGACAGATTCAACCATCAAAACAACGATGAAAAACCAAAAACCCAGCGATGCTCGGTGCGGGTCACCCGGTGGGATAAAGAGCAGCGCAGACCGACGCTGTGACGACGACCAAAAGAGCCATGACCTGAGGCCATGCTGCCACGGTGCCACGGTGCCGATACGAAGAGGGCCGTTGGTGCATTTATGTCATGATGTATCTTGTATAACTTACGGAATATATTTGACCTTGTTTGTCACTGTCATTTAAATCATTGAAACCACTTCTCAACCAGCTCAAACCCAAATTCTTGTGTGCCAAATGGCTACCCGATGTTGTTCCAGTTTCGAATGAGCTGAGATATTACTGATGAGGCAAGTGAAAGTGCAATAACAAGAATAACATAAGTGACATTCTGTTGGATAAAAAAGAAAAACATAATTTCGCAGACTGTGCATCTGACTTTGATACGGAAGACCGCAAAGTCAAATGCACCCATCTGTCGCCTGCATGATATGGTGAAGGGCTCTGAACAGGAAATTCATGGAAATTGCACTTCTCAAATTTGGTTTGACGCTGTATTGCTGGGGACATACAAATTCCCAACAATTCAGTTTAAAACCAAAATAAACTTTAAACAAATAAAATTCATATTCAAATTGCGTTTCCTTTTTTTTAAAAAAGTGTCATTGTTTCGGTGCAACTCTTCGCCAGACCTTCGCCTTTGCCAGTCGCAGAAGGCAAGCACTTGATAGCCGATAAACACCATCAAGGGACCTAACCTGGGATCAGCTGATCAGCTGATCAGCTGTTGACGTGGAGGACTGAAATCCAGGTGTCACGGAAAAAATCCGTCAGTCCCTGGCTGTTCCACGGAGCGCAGCGGTTGTAAACCAACCACTGGAACCTGCATGGCTCCTGCTGTCCCGACCTGAAAGGCAATGCAGAACTTGTCAAGATCTTTACAACTCATCCTCAGGCCCCTGCTATGTAGAAGATGGTGTAGGCCTTGTGCACCTTTCGACAAATGAAAGCACAAAGCTACCAAGTAGTGCAATCATGAGATAGCATGGGATGCAATTCCATCTGACCATACATGGCCATGCATTGCCATTTGTTGCAATTCATTTCTGGTTGCTGGTGTCTTAGAGTTGCGTACGGTGGCCCTCCATGGAGCACCCCTCTTGCCCCGCTCTTCAACTCTGAAGTTGCTAGGTTTCATAACTTCTCGAAGAGTTCGGCACAATAAACCCGTCTTGCTAAGTCTACCAGGTTCAAAAATGTGTTTAAAATGCCAATCTTGGCAACATCACCTTCCCCAACCCACTTCACCTCTCCAATCATTCGGCCAAAGACTAATGTGGGAGAGGGCAAAAGATGCTACATAATGGAGGACAACGGAGGAGCATCAGCAAGTAGCAAGTAGAATACGTCCACTCAGCATTTTGTACGCTGCGGCTCCTTTGCGCGCTTGATACGTTGGGATTGATCGTCGCTGCCACAGCAAGGAGTTATCAAATCTGGGAGAACGACCTTTTTAAGCTTGAAAGATTGTGTCAGATTCTGAAAGATTGAGTGAAAATTCACCGAAAGGGTGGACTCTTGGATAACTCTTGGATAACTCAATGATAACTGGATAGCATTAGCGGTAGACCTGAGGTCAGTGCCCCTGAATTGAAGCGTCCCAAAGCTGCCAAGAGCGCTGCATGAAGCCCAACCCTGGGTGTCATGAAACCCAGACATCTACATCTACAGACATGATGAATTAAGATGAATATAGATGAATTGTTCAGAATCTCTGAATCAAGATGAATTGAGCACTTAGAGCTGGCAGGACATCTTTGGCTATCTGAAACAAAGAGACTGCCAAGGTCTGGACATGTTGATCACAAAAATGTATCCACCCCAAGCCTTAGAGACAGTTTATGGCAGTTTGCTTTTGGGGTTGAAACTTGGATCAAATCTTGGTGAAGAACTCTGCAGAACAGCTTCACACGGAAGAAATGCAGCGCTACCGCTCAGAGTGTATCTTTAAACACCATACTATACTACAGGTGTCTGAGCTGTCAACTGCCACCATGTAGAAGTAGGAGAGGCCTTTGCCAGAGACACCCTAAGGCACCGTTCAGATTTCTGAATTGGGTCAATGAGGGCAGACCGAGGAAACGTGGCAGCCACGTGGCTTGTGCTTCCTGTGTCTCGCACTAGCAAGATCTGGCAAGACTTGCGACACATGGGAATTTTCTTGCCAGAGCCAGCCTGCAAGTACGCTGATGGGCCAGTGCGAGGGAGTCCTCACACACAAGAGCCACCTGAAATCAGCGCACTAAGGACCAGTCTAGTATAGTGATTCAGTACACATCTGATCACACCTGTGGCTTGTTTCTGAATGCAATACCTTCTCACTGCCACGTGTTCTGCTTCTGTGCATCTCTGAAATCCGTCCCATTGCTTGACCCCTCAGGTCCCGAGTCTCCGAGCAACCAAAAAGTGGAGCAAATAGCAGTGACTGCAACTGCTTCGTTGTCAAACTCCCCTCCAACAGACCTCGCGCACGCTTGCAGCATCTGCGCTGAGGCGGCCAGTCTCTTGCTGTTGACACTTGAAATTTGCACCAAAACGATGAAGAGGATGGAAGATCGGTTGGAAGAGCAATTGGAAGAGGTTAGAAAAGGTTAGAAAAGGTTAGAAAAGGTTGAAAGAGGCTATGGAACAATCCTTTGTATCCTTTGTCACTTGTTCGCTTGATACGGTCCCGGTCCCAAGGTCTAACAACCCGGATGCCTCATGAGGTGAGCGGGAATCACAGCCATGATCAAAGTTGCCGCAACGCCAGCGTTGACCTGAGAGATCGAGATCATCGAAAGATCAAAAAGGCACTCTGGTTTTAAACAAATGAAAGAATGATGAAACATGATAGAAAAAAATGATGGAAAAAAATGATGGAAAGAATGATGAAAGATGAATCACAAATTGAGATACTCGACAAGATGCAACTTGAGATTTCGGCACTTCGAGAGATCTCATATGTAAGGAGGCCCGTGAAGATGGACCTCTGACAACATCTGACATCTCCATGTCGTATCGCGCATGTCATGGCATCCTATGGCATCAAGGGCCCGGCGCGTACGTGCCAAACCACGGAGGAATCATGCAACAAATGTCATTCAGACCTGTCGGAATGGCGCCGAGACCCGTCAATGTTCCACGCCATCCCGATTTGAGTTCTGTCACTGAGAACTCCTTGTATGTAATTCTAAGTCCTAATCTGCTGGCCAGAGTTGTTTTGAAGAGATGAAGATAGATGAAGTCTTAGTTGCTAGCAAAAGAACACATCATCTTTGATCCAATGTGACGGGGCATCGCTATTTTCTTGAGAAGCAAGGCAGAACATTCCAACTGTTGAAGTGCTGGTAGGTCTGGAACCTCGCCTCTTACCATGCCAGACTCCCCCTTATTCTCACTTACCTTCTTCTGGTCTCTCATTGTTTCCACTACGGATTTCAACTTTCGTGTTTTTCTTGCTATTTGATGATATTGGATCTCCAGGCTCTTGGTTGTCTACTTACGCCACACTAAGTCCTGTGTGGGTTCCACTTCCGCACTCTCTTTAGTGTTGGATGATACACAAGCTACACTGCCCGTTTGCTCAGCAAATCAGCCAAAGCCAAAACACTCAAGATTTAAGAATTGTCATGAATTGTATGTTGCACAAAAACGTGTTTGTTAAAACCTTATCTTAAGAGGAGTCAGAAGAGAATGGAAGGAAGCAAGGACAGAGGAGGTGGAATCGAGTGAAAATGACGGAAGGTTCAGGCTCCAAGTGCCGCACTCATTGGTGTGAACTCGTAGCTTTGCTTGATGGATGGCCTTCGATTTAAGTGAGAATGATCCAAGATGATCCAAGGCTTCCAAGAGTCTGTCGATGAAACAATGCCATCCATTCCCACAATGACTCCGCTTTCACTCGATCTGCTTCAGATCTCTCATCCAGGATCCAGGAGCCCAACAACCACTTCCAGCCACTTTGTTTCAAAGAGGAGATCAATGGCCTACCGACACAGCCGCTGCGCGCTGTGGATTCAGTGTGGATTCAGTGCAGGCCGGCGCCTCAAAGCCAACACGAAAGATGGAGTTTGGACTTTGAATTCTCCAATCTTTTTCATCACCTCAAAGCGCAGACATCACAAGGCAACAAGAATCTGAAGACTTTTTGGATGAAATAGAATGGATCCACTTGGCAAATCTTATGTTTTGTTCATGTTTCTTCATGTTTCTCCGTTTGAATTTCCCTCTAATGTGTTCTTTGATCAACCGTTCTTCACTTCCGCAGAAATCCCTGAGTCCAAGGCCTGCCAAATAGCTACTCCTGTAACCTGAATCTGCAACGTTTGAAACGTGAAACACGTGATTGTCACAGCCATTTCTATTTCTCCTGGCCTGCATTCCCGGGTAAATCCTGAGCCACAAGAAGCAGTTGTACACACCATCTACGCCAACTCGGTGTAAAACCTGTGCAATTCTGCGAATTCTGGATGCAAAAACTGAGCTGCTTACGTCGTACCAA
Source organism: Symbiodinium sp. clade C Y103 (assembly GCA_003297045.1). NCBI lineage: Eukaryota > Dinophyceae > Suessiales > Symbiodiniaceae > Cladocopium > Cladocopium sp. clade C. The sequence continues at coordinate 128,502 of BGPT01000081.1, forward strand.
TGGGGCGTCCCAGGGGGTACCATGACTCGTAGTCATACCACCGCAGAAACTTGTACCTGAATCGAATGCAGCCGGCATCGCCTACCTAACCGCACACAGCAGTACAGCTTAGTACGGCTGTGGACAGCAATGAAAGATGAAAGCAAGTTTGTTCGTTTGTCCATCTGGAAGTCCTTTGTCTTTGGCATTTGATCTCAGTCCCGGTGGCACAATCCATGCTCCGCCAGGTACTCTGCAGCCCGGTAATTGAACCAAGGGTCGAACCTGTCGACGCGCTCAGCATTTCACCACGAGGAGAGTTTTGGAAGAAAAAGCGAGGATGAGTGTAACACTGTGCATCTGCAATCCCAAGTGACCTTTGTTTGGCATTTTGCTGAACAGATCTGAGCCATGCACTCATGAATAATGTAGCCGAAATCCTGCGACACATTCTCTCAAGCCCTCTCTGCCACAAACGTCGACACTGACAATGGATCTACAGTCTAAGGCCGCGCTTCTGTCCACCAGGCCTTTCTGTACACAGCATACATTTCATATGAAACGTCTCTGGCAGCTAGATACATCAGGCTCTTTGGGTAGTCAAAATGCAAAGCACATGTCATGTCATACTTTGAAGGCAACGTGCGGACCAACACCCGGTTGCAAGGAAAACACCAACAAAAAACATGACTTCGCTGACTTTGCTTAGATCAGGTCCTTGATTGGATAGAGCCGGATGTCGTAAGCTGCATAACATCCTCAACACCCCACACTGGACCCCACGCTTGACCTCGACCCTAGACCCAGCCACAAGGCGAAGAAGCTGCTTGTTTGACAAGCCCATGTCTTGCACTTAATCAAAGGTCAAAGCACCTATGGTTTTTTGAGAGTTTGCTTAATTTATATGGTACATGTCTATGTGTGAATATGTCTGCGTATTCATGCAAATGTGATATTTGCATACGTGTATATATTATATAACATATATATATATATATATAACATGTATATCATATATACATATATATACGAGATTTATACGAGTACATATGTATGATCTATGCCAGTCTATGCATATGCCCTGGCAACGCCCCACGGCGCATCCACAATCTGCTTTCTCAATTTGAACTCTGCATCTGCCAGGGCTCCATAGAGAAGAAACAGGACTTGGAGAAGCACGATGACCTCACGACACACGAAACATCGACACTTTGCAGTTTACCAACACGCAGGGACAAGAAAAACTCATTGCAGGATCGAGCCCAAGACAGCTTTGAAAGCAAGTCTCACCGGAAGCAAAGCACTCCTTGGCACAGGAACATTCCGAGAATTCGAAGGATTCCTGAATTTCTAGAAGTCCTCTTTTCCATGTGTTGATCGCATCCCAATGAGTCATCTTTTTAGAATTTTATAGACAGGGATTGAACAAAAAAAAGCAGACCAGCACTGGGTCAATCCATATCTTGCCATCCACGTGAAGAGAACAAAGCATGGAACCCTGGTCTTTGGAATGATTCAACGAGTGAAATCTTGGCTTGCCTTGTGTTTAGAAGTCCTTGCATTTCATCTTTGTGGTCCTGCCAACTTACCGCTGGAGAATGGAACCTTCTTTTTCACTGGTGAGGCATGGAAGCCAACTGTCAAGCACAAATGACAGAATGATATAGAATGATAGAATATGATAGAGGGTAGGAGAGAAAAGATTAGAAAAAAATGAATAGAATCCGAAGCTCCGCATGACTTCGCATGACTTCTGCTTCCCCTGACAAGTTCGAGCTCTGTCCCTGCGCTCTGAGATGATGACATTTCTGCCTCGCGGCACCTGCCAACTGTCAACTTTCCCGCCTTGTTCCAGCCTTTTAGGCCCTTTAGGCCGTTGAAACTTTTGCACAACATGTTGTCACAACATTTACAAAGTTGCTTCAAACCTACGTATCGGTTCGGGAAAGTCTTCCTCTCCCTGTCTTGTCCTTCCATGTATCCTTCGTCGCCGTCTTACCCATTAGTTCTCCTTTCATAAACTGACGCCATGCCGGGCACATTGTCTGCGCCGTTCACTTCATCCTATCCCTATTTCCAAGTAAATGTATTTCTCATCCTCCAAGTTGCCGGTGTTTTTGTTGCTGTTGCATTGGTTTTGTCTCCATTTCACGCTTCCAAGATGTGCCTTCAGCGCCTAAGACACCCCCGCGCTCCTGCTCAGCCCATGAAACAAAATTGAGCCGCAAAATGCTTCGGTGCAGGAATGCTGAGACAGGTGCCATCAGCGCATAGCTGACATGGCGGAAGTGCGGAAGCTGGATGGCATGATAGCAAAGTCTCCCGAAACGCCCCAGGAACGCCACTTTTTCGGATGCTTTGGTGATTTACCAAAGTACGGGCCTTGCAGCCTGGCAGTGAATTTCTGAAACCGAGCTTTGAAATCTGCCCGCACATTTCACCAGCCAGCTCTCTGCTCAGTTGGAGCTCAGCAAGCAAAGCTGACACGCCAGTGCACAAATGTACCAAAAGAGGGACCACATGTGTGCAAGTATGCATAAGTATGTGCAAGTATGCGCAAATGCACCATGCACACAGTGCCTTCCATTGACTGATGCACAGCAGTTGCATCGTGTGAACTTTCGACTCCGATCCCTTCGATCCCTTCGATCCCTTCGATCCCTTCAATCCAAAGGAGATGTTGCAGCTCCAAAGGCGCGGGCATCAAGATCAAAGCGGACGTCACGCGCATCGCGCACATCGTAGGAAGAAGACAATTCCACTTCCTCCAGATTCGCATGTCCACGTCCATCACGTCGTGGCGCAGTTCGACTATCTTTCTCTCCCTCAGTCAGGAGCACCAAGCCCGCCATCATGCCCAAGATACAAAGGACATAACCTCCCAGCTTCCACCAGGGAGCTTCGTCCATCTCTGCAAGGACTACAATTGCACTCAGGCTGTTGGTCACGATACTGGCACCCATGAAGACTGTCACCATGAAGAGTGCCTGCAACGATACCCACAACATATGCCCACTATCTTGATCTATCTTGGTGAAGATTGAAAAGAAAATGCAACTCATTGCGTCTCCCTTGAATGCAAGGGCGTCTCATGTATTATTCCGGCACGGATTTGACAAAGACGGTGTTTCTGCGGAAAGGCTTCCTTCAAAAAAAAACATCGCGACAAGGATAGCGGGTGGCTATGGTGTTGCAGCTGAAGCCGTCTCTCTCAGTGACTCATCATCATTCATGATCAATTGGACTGCTAAACCCTCTGGATTTCACTATCTACTGTGGTACTTGTGGAATACATTCGATTCTTTGTGGCATCTTGAGAGATGACATCACATAAGGATACCCCTCAAAGCGATTTTCTCACTAAATCTGGGTAGTAGTTCACAAGTTTCGCCTGTTCACAGTCTGTCTACTCCCACTGCTCGAAAGGATCACGCCGTTTGAATTTGTTATGTCAGTAGTGTAACTGGTGCAACCTTTGTTATTTTTTCTAGCTGCTCTCAGGCCATGGATTCACTCTTTGCGAAGGCCTCAAACACCAACCATTATTCTCTTGACAGATTCTTCAGGGTTCTCCATTGATGGCAGATACGACCTTCACAAATAGGGACAACCAACCGTTCAAGATTATTCACCTGTATTGCAGACATGTGTATCCTAATTGAAACAGGGTTGAACAAAGTTGAAGCAGATTGAACAATATTGAGCAGGGATATGAGGTATATCCATTTAAGCTTCTCATTCTTTTCCAGAACATTCTTCAACATGTTCTCTTGGCTTTTCCAAGTTATGGTCCCATAACTATCCCATAACTTATGAATAACTATCATAACTTGATATGAATTTCATGAAAATGTCATGGCCTCATAGTGCTGCAAGCCCAAGGAGATGAAGTAGAGATTCGTGGTGGAGAAAAACACCGCGGCCGCCAAGGCGATCCAGGACACCGGGTGAAGCCATGCCATGCAGTTTCCACCAAGGCATTGCTCCAACAACACTGCAACCTTCGTTGATTCCCGAGATCCGACGTTTGAAAAACGTTTGGGAAACGTTTGAAAAGCCTGAACTTCTGGCACTGAATAGAAATCTCAATCTGTCTCAATATAGAGAATCAATATTGATGAATCTATTCTCTATTGATGAAATTGAATGAATCTAGCTGAAACGACGAACTTTGCTATCCTGCAAATTTGTCAGTTTCATATGAGTTTTTGATTCACTCAGTGTCAAATCTGCTCAGTTGTTGCCACCAATCTCCGCAAACAATAATCTGATGTGTCGAAGTTCGATCACGTTGCTTTATTTCATTTCAGGTCACACTCGGCACCCAAAGATCCCTGCAACAGTGCTTTGCTGGATACTTGATGTGTGAAAGTGCCACACTAGGCAAAGAGTAATAAGACCGAGAAAGAGATATGAGGCACGTGATCGGTTGGACTGTCCAAAGAAAAAGGACGATCGGTTTCTGTTTTCTGATGTCTACCTGGCATGTCGACAAAGATGTTGACGCCATTCAGTTGAGTCACGATCTTCGTGCACCACATATTCCCAGCCAAGGTTCCTCCCAGGTTGTGATCAGTGTAAAGCAAGACTTTGTCATAGCATGTCATGGCAAGCAGAATAGCACTCAGCACAATCGGGCCAGAGAAAACCAAGATGTTGGCTTGAAATGACCTTGATAGAATGTACACGTTCTGCAAAGGCCTTTTCATCCTGTATGGAAAGATTTGTGCAACAGATTGGGAAAAACAAGGAGGAAAGGTTTCATCTCTGATGCGACTAGCATGAGAAAGAAACCTGAAGGGATATTTGATCTTCGTTTGCCTTCTGTGCTTTTCTGACTCCCAACAGTAGGAATCTGCAGCTCTATCTTCCAGGCACTGTCTGCACTATCTCTTGGAATCCAGAACGAAACCAAGACCATGGAACGAGACTTCTAAGTTTGGCAGAGAGAACAGACCAAAGATGGTACGGTGCCGCCTGCTGTAGCACCCAAAGAGAAACCACGCACTGCAGATCCATCTGGGTACTTCATCAACACAAAGCTATTGAAGCAGAACCTCAGAGGCTCAGATGACAAGAACTGCGGAAGAGAGATAGTGCAAGTGAAATGCAGCCAAAGCCGCATGAATTCTATACTTAGTATCCTGTGGCGTGTGAAGTACAAAATCTATAACTCTATTTGGAAATCAAGTCCATCTGACATGTTGCTATTGTTGTAAAATGTTGCTATTTGAAGCAAGGAGACCAAGCAATAAAGCACAAGCCATAGATCATGGTGCGGGAAGCAAGAAGGACATGCTTCACGTACTCTGCACTCCAATTCACTTCGTTGATCTGTCTGAAGAAAACAGATGCTGTGGCAGTGAAGAAAATAATCGCAGCGGATGAGAGTCGACGTAGTGTCAGAGTCTCACCCAAGGAGCATGGTGCGATGAGAGTATTCCACACGATGTCCATCCCCGTGACTGGTGCTATGACAGACGCAGGTGCCATGGCATAGCCTGCAATGTCACACGCTGGGTTCAGAGCAATCTGCAAAGCAAGGCCTCAGACAGAGCTCCAGATCAACTAAGATAAGAGAGTTGACACATCCAAAGCAATAGAAGAAAAATGGCATTGTGCCTTGCTAATCATTGCGACATTAATTAGTACGAATGAAGTGCAACAAGCGTGGTATTCTAATATCTTACCCCAACTTTGCAGGTCTCCGTCTCGACTTTGAAGCAACGCTGCTATGTTATTGCTTTGTTCTGGTCTCACCCCGAAAATAGTTGGATTTCCAAAACAGAAGCCCAGCAGCCAGCAATCAGAAGAACATTTCCTTCCTTCTGCTTTCTGCGCTCCTGTGAAATGTTCAGGCACGTGTGACCCGAAACATGAGCAGTTTAGCATTCCACATCATGGCATCATGTTCTTCCTTGCAGCCTTCGCGCAGTTTGTGAGACATCCATAAATTTCTGTTTTTGGAGAGAAAGATTTCAGAATTCTTATGGATTCTTTCTTGCATTACACATCATTATACAATACACCGACTGCAAACACCATACCTGCCATACCATTTGTGCAGTACCATGTGCAGTGGTGCGGAAATTGGAACCCGTCCTTGGCGAGCCTTGAACATCGCACCATCTGCTTCCCGATGGTTCCAGCCAAGGTCCCCAGGACAGCCAGACAAACCTCAGCAGATCTGAGCAGCAAGATGAAAACATATGAACACTGATGAAACCTCTCAAGTCTAGATTCATCTAGATTCCCGAACTCTCAACTCTTGTCAGCTTTGTAATCTTTGTATCGTGAAATCCCCCTCCAGCGAACAGCTGGAAAATGGTCGTTTCGTTGATCGTCCCAGTAAGGAATAAGTTTCAAGTGTCGTCCTTTGAGATCTGTTGAAGTGGCATTTCTAAACTCATTTGAACTCACAACTCAAGAACATAAGAACATGGAGCAACGCACTCATTTGATGTAGCCAGAGGTGCGAACTTGGTTGACAATGTTTGGCGTCTAAAGGACTGACTCACCGCCCTTTCATCTGAGGTGCGCAAAATTCGAAGATTTTGAAGCACAAAGGAATTTCGGATGTAGAAGGTAACTATACAGGTCAGAGCGTCATTCTTTAGGGTCTGAATTGGCTGGTCACAGTTCTTGAACAAGCAATGTGATACAATTTGTGAATTTGGCTGGAGAGAGTTCGTAAGATTACGCAAGACTGTTGATCTGGCCAAGGCACTCCCACGGCCCAAAGGCTATCAGAAGTCTCTCCTTCTGGGAGGGAAATAGCAGTACCATTGGAAGGAATGGCAGTATCTGAGCCATCTTCCATGACGCCTTGACGCCTTGACGTCTGACGTCTTATTGACGTCTGACATCAGAAATGTCGCCGCAGTCGCCCTCCATTGCGACGTCCAACTCAAATCAACTCGTTTTCATCACAGCACAGCATCTCCACAACGCTGTGCGACGCTACGCTTGACCTGCACCGCTTGAGCCCGGCATGCAACGGATGCAACGGTCATGGAAGGCGAGTTGAACGACTTGAAAGAGTCTCAAGGAGTCGGAGGGGCGCTCGGAGTGGGAATCTGAAAGTTTTTCGTTCAAGGAGAGCATCGACTTCACTTGAACATCAACATCAACTGGTGCTGTAGGGAATGACATGGAATGAGCTTTTCTATAACCATTAGTATCCATTAATCATCCCAGTAACCCTCATTCGAGTGCTGCAGTGCTCACGGCCTCACAGCCCCTTTTTCCCCAGATCTGACGGAAAGTGAACTAAATGAGTTGATGAATGAGTTCAGTGGATCTGAAGTGGATCTGAAAACTGATTTTGGAGATTTTGGAGATTTTGAATTGATTTAAAAAAGATCGTTTGAACTCTTTTTAGACTGAAGATTCCCTGTCTCTGTCTTCATTCACCTCAGCCATGCGAACAGTTCACATCGAAACCTCCAACGTCATCGCCAAATCACTTCCGGAAGTCCTACTCGTGTCTTTCATCCCTCTCTCATAAAGAGCCACCGGTCAAGCTTTGAGAAACTAAATAATTCTGCTCAATCTTGACATCTTGTGAAGTTTCGCCTTGCAAATGTCTGACGATCTCGGCCGTTGCATGGCTCAGTTCTCAGGGTGCCAGATACTTTCAACCACCTGCCCCCACTAGGTATGCAATCGGTGATAGTAGGCGGCTATGACGAGGCTTAGGTTTTGCGTCTTGATAGTCGACCAACATTCCCTCGTATTTTGAGCGTGTGAAAGTCAAAATAGGTGAATTATCTCAAGGATGTAAAGGATGTAAAGGATGCAAGGGTCTCCAGCTCGAGGAGGTATCGAATTTCTTTTGCATCTTCTTGACGGGCCTGGAATTCCAGGCGACGCTTGAAGCTTTGTGATTTGGGAATTAATCTGAGTTTCCCTTGAGAATTCCATTCAAGATAAGCTCCTTGCGCTGATGCCATGAGTCTCAAATCAGCCAAGTTTGGTATCTGAGTCGACAAGATCAACTCGACCGCACGTCTCCTCACTTTGAGGCTCTTCAGGAGCTTCTGCAGCACCACCCGACTCAGATTGGAACACACAACCAAGCGATTGCAGCGATGGAAATCATGGAGAATGATTGCGTCAATCATTGCCTCAAGCGCAACCTCTTCTTGGAGAGTATCTAAGAGGAAATGTCTGACAGACTCCAAAAGGCTACAGCTCTGGTGCGTAATCTCCAAAATGATTTCGCCTTGGATTAATCGAATGTGAGCAACGGCATCAAAGAGACCTGCTAGAAATTCCCAGGAGAGAAAGGAGGCTCTCCAGATGCGTCTCGTTTCAAAGAATTGGCCGACGTCAAAAGCCTGTTGCATGGTCTTTGTCTGCCACAAAGACCTCTGGGTTTGCTCTGAACAGCCTGTACAGCCTCTCCATCGATCCCTCTTGTGACTCTTGTGCCTCACCTTCTTATTCTTCACTGACTTCACTTCAAAGTTCTTCCAACGCCCTTTCTGATCTTTCTGCTCACTTCTTGTGGTCACTTCGAGTCTTTCACCGTCCTTTGAAGCTCTGCCTGAAATTTCTCCATGTCTGTCATGTCTGTCATGTCTCCGCCTCAGCTGTCCAGACCATGTCCATTTCAAAGCAGGCGTCCCTTGGCCGCCCTGCGTGCGACGGAGCAGCCCACCATAGAGATCTTCAAAGACCAATAAGGCAGCCTGAAGATTACCAAAGGATGCCAAAGGGAGAAAGATTCTGCTTGAAAGCATCAGAGAAGCGAAGGCTAGAAGAAGTCAAAAGCAAAGAATCAAAATCCTTGTACTTGCTGAATGATATGCATCACTTTTTTGGATTCGCTAAACTCACTGCAAATAAGAAGGGGCCTGGCAAAACCAAACCCACCAAGGAATTTTGTGGCTGAATTGTTGCGAATCTATTTTAATTCTGTCAGGGGTTGCCAAGCAGGTGATATGCTTCATTTTCCCGTCATTTTGGGGGGTCGGGGGTCTTGCCAACTTCACAGATGGGTTTTGTTCAGCCAATCTCCAACTTAGTTTCTCCGGGTTTCTGCATGCTGCGGAAAATCGTTCCAAGGTTCCAAGCATTGAGGTGATGAAGAGAACACGTTTTCGGTCTTTTGGGGTTCAACAGAAGTCATCTTTGCAGCGCTTTCTTGAGCATGGTGCATTTTTAGCCCTATCCTATTTGTGCAAGAGTTCATATTCAGGGTCTTTGACACATACGGAGCCGGGATTGCTCAAATAGAAAAACAAGGAGTAATCGCTGACACGCGCGCACACATTGTCTCTACTTTCAGTTGCGGAAGAAATTCCAATTCGATGTGAGTACATAGCTCATTCAGGAGTTATTCAGGGGGACCCAACGGAAAACCACAAGGCCACGCCAAGAAGCCTTGAACTCAAGTCTTGCTGTGATCTCAGCTTTGCAGTCGGACTGGCTGATGTGTACCTTTCCAGCACCATTGAAGAAGCCATGGCAGTACTGCGCATGTGCTCTCGATGCTCTCAATGTTCTCCATCTCTCCAGCTTTGACGCATGGCGAGTCTTGCGGCTCTCGCGGGTCAAAGAATCACACGCATTCTCGACTTGTCTGTGAGGGCTCTGCCGACCAGACTCAGTTTCGCATCGTTGGCATCGTTGGCATCCTTCACTGTGGCAAGTCGACAGAGCGAAGAAACTCCGCCATCCTTTCGTGTGACGTCTCTTGGCCTTGGGAAATTTGGCGATGTTCGACCCAGGCTTTGCCAGAATCCTTCCCCCCAAAGTCTTTACCGATTCGACGGATGCACCGGGAAGCTGCGGAAACCGCGGAAGGTGCGGAAATGGCAACCGAGGGCTCAAACGAGGGCTCAAGCAGATCCAGAGCTTGCCTGGTCCACACATGGTCCAGGTTGGATTTGGCCATCAGCTCCATGAGATTCAGAGATATTCAGAGTGTACCAAGACTGAAGTGTAACAAAATTCACACAATCAACAACACCTACTTAAAACATCTTAAAACTGCACAAAACCTTCTTGTGTCAAGTGGTCCCCTCTCTGATTGGATGCGATTGCTTTGTTAATTCCATTTTGAACTCTGCAGATTGATCCATGGATGCCAGCAAACAAAGGCGTAACATGGCGTAAGAACTGAAGTTAAAGCAGGGGTGAATCAACCGCGCCGTTCAGGCGTTCAGTGGCTGGCAAAAGGAGCGAGGAAGAGGCTGAAGGAACAGCATGCTGAGCGAGCCGCGCGAGCCGTGGGTTCACAAGTTTTGGAAAACAAATGAAATGTGAAATGCTGTAGATATCTGCAAGTCAACTACCTCAGGGGTCATGAGCACCACACAAATGACAACACCAGGAATGCAGATTTCTTAAGAACAAAAAGTCTTGAAGTACATCACACCGCGACGTAGCTGCTCTTGTCAAGCGCAAAGGCAAAGATTTTTCTCGCACAAAGCCTCTGTGCAAGTTGGACGCCACAAAGGCTGCAACTGTAATGGTAGTGCCGCAGTGTTCGTCCCCTCACTTTCCTTGGACAATGACCGAGATGGTTAGGATACCAAAAAAACCTCCTGATTCGAGGAAGAATTCTACAATTCTCTTCCCCTTGCAGCCCCTTGCACCTTTGTGTCTGTAATGGGCGGGAGCCTTCAAATTTTGCCAGAAGCTCGTCTGGTTTTGTCCTTCCATCATTCAACTTTGCTTGGAGTATCTCCATTATCTTCCCAAGATGGTTTTCCTAACCAAGTACTGCATGCACTGCAAGGTGCTGAAAATTACTGAGATCCTGACCCAGAGATTTGAAGATCGAGGTGTACCTTGGCTACAGGATGCAGTCGTCATCTGTGAAGATTTCTGTCATAACTTGGGATTCGGGCCGAGGGCATTTCAACTCTGTGAGCCATAGCTCTGCATTACATCCAGCCCAACTCTCCAAGCACTCCTCGCGGGGGCAGTTGCACTGGCAGGTAAGCCTTTGAAAAACTGATTGTTGCAATCGCTTGAGATCTTTGGCTTCAATAAATACCTGTGGAGGATCCTGTAGGTTTTATTCACAGCAAATTTCTCAACCATTACAATTGACGGAGATTATTTCGAAACTTTCCATCCTGCGGATTTCCGAGGCCGCCAACTGGACGGACCCAGATTGACCAATGGGGCATGCCACATCAGGAATTTCTTCGCTGATCAGCTGAGGGTTTTTCTTCGCCGACGAGTTTGTGGTTGGGTCCGTAGCATCTCGAAGAAAGTTTATATACTGGAAAATAGGAACACCCAACTCATTCATTCTGAGAAACTGTTTCTTTGTGGAGCATTTTTCAGAATTAAGTAGGAAGTTCAAGAAAAACTGCTGCAAACAAAAACAGCATGGGGAAAAGAAGGAACAAAGACTCAAATAGGCAACGGTTGAAAGCAATTAACTTCAATAACAATTTCATTCAGCCAAAGTGCTAAAAGACGGACCTCCTGCAATTTCTGGAAATGAAGGAATGGACTGCTTCCCGAATGAATTTTGAGTGTCTTGAGGATAACTGATGATGATTGTGCAAATTCAAGTCTCGAGTGACTCGAGTGGCTAAGTAATGCTGAATGACACATTGCTGATCTCAGTTTCCCATGCTTTCCCATGGGATGCACAGAGAGACCTCAGTGATGATGGTAGGATAACGGCGATGCAAGCTGTGGAGGATAAAGGTCTGGGCCTGCGCCACACCGCAGTATGCAAAATGGTTGCTATATGACTAGTATATCAGTATATGGTTAATTGTGTGAATTAGAATACTGATTGATTGTCATTGCTCGTTTTGTAGCTTCATGATGCTTCATGTATCATCTCTGGCTTGGTTCTTGCGAAACGACAGTCTGCTCAACAAAACCTTCAAAGATCAAACTTCTACAAGAAGTTGCGAACTGTTGAGTAAGCAAGACAACATCAGCGTTGCGGGTTTTCGGAAGTTGCACGAATCCGACATTTGGAGATCAGCCTACTGTGAGCCAAGGATGAGGATTTGGTGCAACAACCCTGTAGATGGTCTTGGATGCAGAGAGTGAAGAACTTTACGATAACAAAAACAATCGAAGAACTTCGCGCCAGAAAGTTCCAAACTTGTACCTGAACTATCCTGAACTTGTACCCAAGTTTGTACCACAGCCAGTTCCAGTTGTGAGTCTGACCGAACCTCATCCCGAGGGGCATCGATGCAAATCTCACCCTGGGAATCAGGAGAACTGCCAGGGACTTTTGCATGTTTCTGCTTTTACAAGGGTCATGGTCATGCTGAGTCATGTTCAAATCTGATTTTCTCAAAGTCGTTGGAATTATGTTTCCAGTGATCCTTATTGAATCTTATTGTCTGGGGTTTGCCATGGTCTTCCCCAAAGTTGTCACATCTTTTCTTTCGTCCTCTCCATCCATAGTACAATGCACGGTGAAATATGCCTTTCCCACCGTGCTCGTCTCGATCTTCAGAAGTCTGCAGCACAAATTACCCATGCAGCACATGCGCAGCTCATGCACCTTCTCATTCCCACAGCATTTTTGCAGCTCCTGACGACGAAGCGCTTGGGCAAAACACCGAAAAATCCTGAAAAGACCTGCAGTGTTGAATCTTGAGCATATTGAACATATTGAGCCGGAGTTGCCCTAAGTAAATTGCACACCTGCCTTCACTTGACTACTTGATTAGATTTGATTATAGTGACACTTCAAATGAAGAATAATGTCCAAACTCGCTTGTTTGCTTCAAAAGGCCTGGAAATGACAGTAGAAGCATGGAATAAGCATGGATATCCAAAGAATTCCAAAGATATTGATAGAAAGTGTGAACACCTGCAGATGCTTTCTCTTTTTCAACCACCACAATCGCTTTAAGCGTCGTGTGAGAAGTATCCACCCCTTCAGGTAGAGTCCTAGNGGTAGAGTCCTAGTCGTGAACCCACATTGTTATGAAATAACAATGGGTAAACACAGATGGGGGGTGCAACCACACACATCTGGAAAATGGTTAGACGATGTAAGTCTCAACACATGTATGGTTAGACTGCCTGAGTCCAAACACATACCCCTACATGGTGTAACCAATGATAGAGGGTTAAGTCCCATCTTAGACCCGCCTCCCATCACTCCGCAGAGGAGATCCGGGAGGGTGGGTGGGGAACAAATTCTTTTACTGGGTCCTTGAGCCAAAATGGCATCAAGGCCCAGAAGTATTCACAACTTTCACACCTCATAAAGCCCCTTCCCAACCATCCTA
>BGPT01000081.1:141724-211869 GCA_003297045.1 Symbiodinium sp. clade C Y103
AGAAAGTGTGAACACCTGCAGATGCTTTCTCTTTTTCAACCACCACAATCGCTTTAAGCGTCGTGTGAGAAGTATCCACCCCTTCAGGTAGAGTCCTAGTCGTGAACCCACATTGTTATGAAATAACAATGGGTAAACACAGATGGGGGGTGCAACCACACACATCTGGAAAATGGTTAGACGATNGGTAGAGTCCTAGTCGTGAACCCACATTGTTATGAAATAACAATGGGTAAACACAGATGGGGGGTGCAACCACACACATCTGGAAAATGGTTAGACGATATAAGTCTCAACACATGTATGGTTAGACTGCCTGAGTCCAAACACATACCCACTGTTCTTCTATACCCACTGTTCACGACCAACTCACCGAAAGGGACTGAAGGAATTCTCCACGGCTTAAGCCTGGGGGAAAAGGAAAAGCTTTAAGGTCCCAGTTCTGTGACTGGGTCCACTCATCCTCCAAGCCAAGGCGACTAAGCCCATCACTGGGGTTAGAGTCACTATCAATCCACTCATACCAAACTCGCGAGCGGAGCATGTGCAAAAGGTAGTGCGAGTATTGTGCTATCTCGTGGACATCACACTGAGATGAAGCACAACGCACTAGGGTACTGACCGCGCTCTCGTTGTCAATGAACCAAAGGATGCCCCGAGCCGCCAGAACCTCCGGCAAGAGAACTGGGAGCACCAAGGCTACCACAGCTTCTCCCGGGTAGATTTGCTGTTTACGGGGCAACCAAGTGGCAAGAACCTCAGGTGGCACCACACACGTACCTCCTTGCGGCCGGGTGTTGGTACCCAGACTCAACACCACCCAGCCCAAGCGAAGGATTCCATCTTCGAAAGACGCATCAGAGTAAATGAGAAGAGGCGCCCGGTCAGAACCACACACCTGGATGCCGCGAGGCTGACAATCCAGGACGATGTGGAGCAAGACCCTCAGGCTAACCACGTCGTCATCCTCCAGGGGCGTAATTTCATTGGCACTGCACTTGGCCAAAACAGGCTGAGCCAGCCGCCCCAAATGCCCTGCCGATAACGAAAACATCCACGTGAGATCACCACGAAGCTTGCCCGCGTCATCCTGGGTCAGCGACCGGTTCTGTAAAATGGTACGCAGGCGACTGGCCACCTTGGCTGAAGTCGAGAACTTCGGTTGAATGCGGACAAAACCTTCATTTGCCACAGAGCCCAAATGAATGGCGGCTCCCAAATAGTGCCGGTCAGGGGTCGGAGCAAAACTTTTGGACTTCTGTGGCGGTGCCCCCATGGCCTCAAAGGCCAACTTCAAGCCAAGCTGGGAAACATTGGATTGGGCCACTACTTCCACCGCCAGCTCGTCATCAAAATAAGCGGCTGTAACCGCATAAAGGCATCGTCGGGCCGCCGCAACACCCAATTGGGGCAAGCGGTTAAACGAAACCACAGCACTTTCAAGGCCAAAAGCGAGCCCCCATAAAATGGTGTAGCGCCAGCCTTGCTGGGGCACCCAAATTGCCACTGCGGAAAACGGCAGGTGGTCCTGTTGCACAGGTAGGCAGGCGTCTGGCAGGTCTTCTGTGCCTAAACGGAAGTGCACCCAGGGATGGTACACAGACCAATCCTCAGGGCAGGACACTTGCAAGCGCTGCGCCAACTGTTTAACTACAGCCGGGATGAAGTCCAGATTGACGGTGTAGATTGTCTCCACCATAGAAGTGCTGCTGTTGTGCAACGTCCGCTTGGCGTTATCAATGACCCGCTCCTTGCCATCAGGTTGCACAATGAGGAACCTCTCCAAGGGGCGCCACTGGCCCTTGCCAAACCGCGCATCCAGGTCCTGTCGGTCCAAAAATTCCGAACAGAAACCCTTTTTCTGCTCATCCACAGTAGCCTGAAAAATGCGGTCGGCAAAACGGGGCGGCCTGGATTGTTCGATGCGGCCAATGGCGTGCTCAGCTGAATCCCCCAACCAAGAATCGAGGGGAAGTGCCTCCTTGCCCAAAATAGGGCGAAATACTCCACTCGGTTCAACTTCACCGACAATGGGATAGCCCTGCACCATTTGCAAAGGTTGTTTCAGGTCAGGCCATCGTAACAAAATTGTCAAAAATGCCAGCAGAGCGGGTTTCTTGTGGCGGGCGACTTTCAAGGCACTGGGGCAGCGAAACGCATCGAGGGCTGGGCCTGAGCAAACACCCGGCGGCACTGCGCAGAGTAGCCGGCCAGGTGATGCTGCCAGACTGCCAAAGCATGCAGGACAAAGTCCACATCTGGTTCAGGCCATGGCCGCACCCGAAACGGGGATGGCAGAGTGCATGCCGCCTCCAGATGGCGCTCCTTGCCCAAGCCAGGAGGCAGCAAATGGTCCGCCAGGCCCTTGCTAGCATTGCCCGGGCACCGCTCACCCGTAAGCCCAGCAAAAAGGGCCGTCCGGTGCTGCCTGATCGGGGTGGGACCCAACTGGTCGACCCCAATGCCACGGCCCTGGGCCCAAGCGGGAAACGCCTGCAACTTGGTCAAAGTCAAAGGCCGCAGCTTGCAGGACACCTCATCCCAGATTGAGTCGGCCACCCGGAGCTCGGCAAAAATTGTGGACCACTTGGTCGCTAGAAAGCAGACCAGGGAAACTCTCGAGGCGGCCCGGTTCCCAGACCGTGCCAGCCAAGCGCTCACACAGCGCGACTTCCTGCAAGTCACACAGGGCTGGGGGCACCTTGCAGGGGAAAACGCCCGGCAGCAAGCAAAACAGCGCCACGATCATTGGCAAGTGGAAGCCATTGCCCACCAAGCTATTCTGCCTTTGGCGCCGCACTGCAGGGGGCCCTGTAGCAGCCTGCAAACACTGGGCCGGCAAGCCCATCATTTGGCACCGCTCTTCAGGCTGCGGCTGTCGCCACTCTTCCTGCCGCCAGAACAAGCTGCCGCTGTCGTAAGCCGAAGGAGGAAACCGGCGGTGAGCTCGGGGACCTCAGCCGGGGGATCCACCCAGGTCCAGCCATCCGGGGGGGTGCACTGGGGTGACACACCACACCCGCGACAGCCGAGCCACAGCAAACGGCGCCGCTGCACCCAGCCACACGCAGCCGCGTCCACCACAATGGGCGGAAAACCGAGCTCTCACATCAGCGGGCATAGAAGCCACATTTTCCAAAAATGTCACAACAGGGATCTGGCGGCATTCCGGCAATGCCTGCAACTCATCACGGATACGACACAATTCCTGAGGCTGGAGGCTGCGCGCATCACCTAAACCTCTGCGGCTCAAGTTGAGCGCTGAGTTGCCCTGATAGGGGGAGCCTCCTCCCAAGATGATCCCCCGCACCTCACGGCGCTGCAAGAACATCCTCAACGGAGTCAACGGGTACCACCTGGGGGAGGATCTGCTGGGCCACTTGAAAAGGAATGGCATCGTTCTCAGCTGCCACTGCGTGGAACCGGAGCCCCATGGCCAGCAAGGCCAGGCAGAGCCCGCCAAAGCCGGCCCACAGGTCAATGACCAACCAGTTGCCGACCATCGGACGGGCCCATGCAAACTGGACGAGGTCACCTAGGCCGCGCCAAGCCACATGCTTTGCCGCGCGAAGCTGCAAGGCCGCGGAGGCGCCGGGCTGCGCGGAAGGTCTACCCGGGTAGCCCGGAGTAAAACCTCCCGCACAGAGGCCGCAGCTGGCAATGCCGACTCCACCGTGTGACTCTGGACCCCCGAGGTACCCAGTCAATCCTCATGCTGGACCCGCGTGTGGGCCCGGCTGAGGCACGGCTTTCCACTGGGGAGCTTGACGTCGCATGCGTGCAGGTCAGCGGTCAGCGCACTGGGCGAGGCTACAGCCTCTGCCGTCATTGAAGGGTTTGCAGAGGCGGCGGCCGCCCTTCACCATACTCACAGTGGGAAATTTGTCGGCCTTCAGGGCGCGTGGGCGCTTGGCCGCGTCCGCCCCTGCGGGGGGAGTCTCCTCAGCCGCCTTGCGCTTGGGGGCACCAGGGGACCCAGACCCTGCGGACCCTCCAAGCGGCGACGCAAGCGGGGAGCGCCACTCCAGGTGCGTCTCTTGCAAGGCTTGTTTCAGCGCCAGGGAGCCCGGCATCTCACATGGGTGGCCAGCTTGCCCCTGGTCAAAATGTCGTTGCGCTGCAACCATAACATTGAGCCGTTTGCGAACTCGACACAGTGACGCAAAGCGACATCGGCGTAGCCCAATGCGGCTGAAAGGTCCATCATCCAAACTCGGCTGCCTTCATAGTCCACTTGATAATTTCCAGCCCAAGCCATGGCGTGTGCCAACACCCGGAGCTGAAGATAATATTCTACACAGCTCTTGATAGGAACCCCCTCCTCCTTTTCGAATTCCAAATGGAGGTTCTCACCCAGGGTCACAGACCCTTGGGTGCGAGGTTGCGACACCGTGATGACGCTCTTGACCTTGCGCGCCTCGATCACAGTGAGCTGGCTCTTGCGGAATTCCCTGTAGAGCCTGGAGCGGAAAGCTTCACAGGGCTCCAGCGAGGGATCCAACTGCAAGTTGTAGCGGCGCTCCCAATCTTGGTTGAGGGACTTCAAGGTCGCCTCGGGCAGCGGTTCATCCAAATCCGCCTGCTTGGTGGAAGGAACTGCCGCCTGACGCAAGGCCTCCCGGCCGATGTCAAAGGCACTGCGGAAGCGTGCCAAGGCAATCAGGTTGTCCTTCAAGGTGGGAACCTGGTTAACCAAGGCTTCCACACCTTTTTCCCAAGATTCATGCGGGGTCGCATAGACATAGTCGTCCAACGTCGTGATCTTGTGGCGGGCAATGAAGGCATCAGCCCACTCCTTTTGGACATTGGCGGCTTTGAGGCAACCCTGCAAGCCCCGGTCGTCAGCCAACACATCCACTCGGCTCATGGCGAGGGGCAACAGGCGTACACACACACACACCTACGCTTGGGTCCAAAAACTCCAAAGCATAGAGTGGAAGCAGCACTGCTGACACACAACTGACCAAATAAGAAGCCAAAGGGGGGTTATGGGGCCTACTCAACATGAACAAAAACAAAACCTACAACGGGAAAACGACACACCTACTCCCGGCTCGGCCGGCCCTCACTTTTCCTCGTCATCATAAAGTCCAGGTCGCCAGGCCTGTATTAGGCCGACCAGCCGCAGTGCTCGGCCAAGCTGAGGTAGAGGCCACGGGGCATTCTCCCAAGGCACCGCTTGCATACACTGTCAAGGCCGCCCGCAAGGAAACCTTCTCCACGCTTGGAAGGATCCTGCACAAACGGGCTGGTGCGGCAGTACGGCACCAAGCGACCGCTCTCCGTGGTTTCACTGACCACGTGAGTGCGGGACCCTTGCTTAAACCAGGGCATCTCCATGGCCGCCGAGGTGTCCGGCAAGATGCCGTTGAGGTCGTCAGGGTCCGCTGTCTGGTCAGAGGCCGAGCTGCTGGAATCCTCGGAGTCACTGGGCGCCGCTTCAGGCTCCCCGCCGGCTCCGCAGGCGCCTCCACTGACGGCTCCTCAGCTGCATGAAGCGCAGGCCGCATGAAGCGCAGGCTCATCACTAGACCACGGCGTCTGGGAATGCAACTCCTGGAAGCCCTGCCATGTCCAGGCGTCGACAGGCAGCAACCCATCAGACGTCAACTGGACATGGGGCTGCCGCAGGCGCCAGAGCTCCATGAAGCGGTCCAAAAGGCGGACCTTCACCACCGCAGACCGGAGAACTCGGCTCCCGGCGTAATAATGCCGGCCCATCGGAGTGGAAGCTTTGGCCCGCGGCACCGAGCGGCCGCCACCCTGGGTGACTTCGGTCCACGAGCCCACCGCCTGCGCATCCAAGTCGGACAACTCGACCACGTTGGCAAGGGTCGGCATAAACCTCCGGAGGCGGTTGTATTGGGAGCCCCGGGCGGAGTGGGCATCCAAGCCACACTGCATCATCGCCCCACGGAAGATCTCCAAAAAGCGGCCTCGACTCATAGCCCGCCCCAGCAGCAGTGGCGTAGTGTCGCTGACCTCCCAGAGCTCATCAGCGGCCAGCTGTAAGGCCGGCACCAAAAAGCCGGACGTCGCCAAAACTTCGTGGCGATAAAAATCTTCCAACAAGCGACCCACAGCGTGCCCGGCCCATGTAAGCTCAGGGAGGGCCCAACCATAAGCCGGGCGGGCACCCTTCTTTCGGGCTTTGCCCTGCTGGCAATGGGCAGGACAAGGCAGAGCAAAGCACCCACAGCGTGCCCGGCCCATGTAAGCTCAGGGAGGGCCCAACCATAAGCCGGGCGGGCACCCTTCTTTCGGGCTTTGCCCTGCTGGCAATGGAATTCAATCCATTGGCCATGGGACGCCACAAAGCTAGACAGCTGGATGTGCTCCCACCGGATGCAGGACAAGGCAGAGCAAAGCACCCAAGCCAGCAGCAGCTTGTGGTTGCCCCGGGCACGGCCAAACAGGCAGGCCAGGTTCAGCAGCTCCCAGGGCTGCAACTCAGGGGCCTGCCTGGCAGTGTGGGTCCCTGCGTGGAACCTCTTGGGCGACACTAGAGGGTGGCCCATGTCGAGTGCCGCCCCAGCCTGGTCCGCAAACCACTTCAAAGCCGCATGCATGGAAGCCGCCGCCGTTGGGCCGCCCTGACTGACAAAGTGCAGGAACGACGCCAACTGGAAAGGCTTGGGGCGGTTGGGCTCCCATCCATGGTCCTGGCAAAAGCGGACCCACCGTCTAAAGCTGCTAACCAAGGCCCCCAGGCGCGGGGTGGAAAGGCGGCAGGCACCGTGGAGCACAGTCTCACGGACCTTAGCCCTCCCCAGGGGGTCCTGCAGCAAGCCAGGGTCAATGCCAAGGGCCTGCGGGTCCAGCACGTAGTCCAAGAGGACATGGAAGAGCAAGTCCAGCTTGGCCTGCTTGGCCACCGCGTCACATCCGGCGACACCTGCCTGAGACGCGGCTGTCGTGGGTTCCACCGAGCCGGTACCTAGACCGATCAGCGGCTTCATCCCACGCGTGCTGGTCGAAGCAGCCACCACAGGGGCTGCTGCCGACGAGGGGGCGCCGGAGGGGTACACAGACAGCCTCTCCGCCACCACCACCTCAATAGCATGGGCCTTCGCCTTGCGGGCCATGCCGTTGAGGCGACCATAAACCACAGCGACTTCCATGCTGAGTTCTGGCGTCACGCTGCGCCCCATGGCTTTGCGGAGCTCTTCCAAGAACTCATCCACATTGGGGAAGAGGCCCATAACATCAGCCGCCGTTTCCACCCCAACCGCACCCAGGCGAGAAAGGAGTGGAAGGGGCAAGTCAATCACGGCGTCGACCAGCGCCGGCTCCATGTTCTTGGTGGCTTCCTTCGCCGTGGGCGGCGGCCCTACGGGCGATCTCGGCTGCGTCCGGTTGGCCGTCGGGCGTGAGGACCTCGGAGAGCCGGACCCGGAAGGGCGGGTCAAGTCGATGGAACGCGCCGGCCTCGTCGGTGAAGCCCGAGACCTCGACGATCTCCTCCGACGTCTCCGCCTGGTATGCTCTTCGGGCCGCGTGCCAGTTTTTTCCCTCGGCCTCGCAGGTGTGGCAGATCTGCGCCTCCGCATCGCACTCAGTGCACACAGCTGTCGGTGGGGCTTGGCAGCACTCACACCAACAGTGTGTCCAACAGCCGCACCTATCACAAGGGAGCGCACTCAGGCGTCTACCCTCGCGATGAGCGGCTGCCATGGCCACCGCGAATGCCGCACGGAGCTCCCAGCAGTCCTGCCTCTCTTGGCGAGTGACCGAGCTGGAATCGAAGGTGGGATGGTGGGCCAACCAGCGTCGAGCCGCACCTTTCCACACCTCGAAATCCACAGCCCGGAGCGCCATGGACCCGTCGAACAAATTCTTTTACTGGGTCCTTGAGCCAAAATGGCATCAAGGCCCAGAAGTATTCACAACTTTCACACCTCATAAAGCCCCTTCCCAACCATCCTAGCGGCAGAGTCCGTATAGTCCGCATGGTCCGTTTTTTTTCCGCCTAGCCCCCAGGCTCCTGTTGAAGCTTCCCGACTTCGCAAACAGGGCAGGAGCCAACAGAGTTCGGATTCTCTTGAAACCTGAATCCGGATGAATCCGGGTGGTTTCCTATGCTTTTGATCTGCTACATGAGTGGATCACAATGGATCTACATTCCTACTGATGTACTGACAAGCTGATTCTTTTCGCAACTAAGGGAAGCAAGAAG
Source organism: Symbiodinium sp. clade C Y103 (assembly GCA_003297045.1). NCBI lineage: Eukaryota > Dinophyceae > Suessiales > Symbiodiniaceae > Cladocopium > Cladocopium sp. clade C. Next base: position 149,901 of record BGPT01000081.1, read on the forward strand.
AAAACTGGATGAAAACTGGATGAAAACTGTAGAGCAACTTGATTCAGCATCAAGGCTGTGACCATCTGTTGATGCAGTGCAAGTGATACCCATGGCCACAGAAGAATTTCACCTTCTTCTGTGCTGGGGTATTCCTCAGTCCGCAACGGGGAGGTGCTTAGTTGGACTCGTGAAAGGGTCAAACGTTGCCATGGCATCTTTGGTCCAACATGGCAACAGCCCACCTCTTCTTTGGGGATAAAGTCATACTTGAATCGACTGGGGATGGAAAGGATAGCTTGGATATGGTTGGATATCACAAAAATATACATCGAAAATATCATTAGGACCTGTGCGAAGTTTCGTGATGTGTGGAGACGTGTCGAGGTAAGCATTCTCAAGGCGCAACCGGGATTTTCCCATGGTCTCATGCTGGCTTCTTGCAAATCTAGCACAAGTTGGTCCAGAAGCTATCACGGACACCGACCTTTGTTGAAGCCTGTAGTTCGCATCAATGGATATTCTGGATGTTGCAAGCCACTAAATCCGAAAGATTAGGTTCTTCCTGTGCCAACATGACTTATGACATCGATCTATCTCACGACCCTACCAGATCTGCCGGACCCAACACACGGGACCTGATGGACCTGATGGACCACCCAACCCAGGTTGGGATCCAAACGATGTGCATTCCACACAGCAAGGGCACCTGGCTGGGCATTTCCCAGTCATGTCATGTCTCAAATGAGCACTAAAGGAGGTGACAGCATGTGACTAGTGACTGGCAACATAGACGTTTTGAGTCTCCTGCAGTGAAAGGTCTTTGCCCTTCATCAAGGCTTCCTCTTGCACTTTTTGAACCTGGCACAGCCACACCTCCGAACCTGTCCTCGCCCCGACTCCTGATTCTTTGAGTTAAAGAACCAGCAATCATAAAACTTCTTACTTGCGGATAATGACACTTACGATATCTTACAGTAGTTTTATTGCCATCCCAGTTTTCAGCATTCTTTTCGTACCTTCGTGTCACCGTCTGCTCGCAACGTTATGTCGTTGCAGGCCTGGCGTCTGCAAGCGTAGTACGTGGCTTGATGCTTCCAACTTAAGGCTCGGTCAAGCAGAAAACAAACCTCGGCATCTTTGGGCACAATGAGACCTGACTGATCGTCTGACTGATGTTCAACTTGACCTGAGCCAATCTAAAAACCTTAAGTCACCGGCTATGTCGTATCATTTTGGGTACGCCAGAGCTTACGCCATGCTTACGCGCATGGGTTTTTTCCTTACGCGGAGCAAATTTAGGACGCCCTTACGCGAAGTCCTTACGCGGTCTTACGCAAGCGAGGGTGTTGCTTACGCCAAACGCGTTATGACAAGGCCCTTACTAAACATGTAAGGGAGGTTTTTAGAGCGGCTCGCCTGGCGTCGTTTGATGTTCAAATTGCTTTCGAAGCTTTCCATCTAAAATGTTTTTACAGCTCAGAATTTTCAAGAGACATGAACAACTGTTAGAGTTTGCCATTGCTTCGCGGCCTTTCTACAACTTTGACTTTGTGTCTGAACTGTCATGATCCCCAAGGGCCAAACGATCACAACTGCCAAGATCAGGCCCAGTAGAGCTGCCATACAGCAAAGCATTGCCAGGGCCTGGATTTCCGAGTCAGAACAGATCGAGAAATCAACATCGTTCAACATCTTTCAACTGGAAGCCCAGAGAAAACACGTTTTTGCAAAAAGATGAAAAAGATGAAAGATGTAAACGGTCCCAGCACTTTGGTACCTTCACTGCAGTGTGGCAAAGAGATGCAAGGACCGTGACACCCTGTGAAAAACACTATGAAAGAATGCTGAAATGTATGATATGCATACCACAAACGTTAAATGGAACACCCATGCAGCGAACCAATCAACCACCTTGAGGGATACGAAGAACAGAGATGAACAGAACACATGTCTCTAACAGACTTTGCAAACAAACCTCCTCAGTCTCCCTTTCAGCACCCAAAGGCAACCACAAGCCAATCAAAGTGTGATGTTTTAAGAAGGCAGAAGTCGGCAGAAGAGATCGAAAAGCTGTGCAGTTTCTGAAAACTTCCGGACGCTCCGGCGCACCATGGCTTGCGCTTCCTCGGAGTATTTCACACTGCCCTGGCGCTCTGTGTGCGACATGAAATCGAAAGTAAAGCCGAGATAACAAAACGAAGCAACCAAAATAAATAACCAATATAAACATATATAAACTTGATAGAACATTATATAAACATTATATAGAAGGACTCAATCACCTTACAAAACACACTTGAATCAGAAGGCAATTGCATGTACATAGTTGTTGCTGCAGAGTTTCATGACTTAGCAAATGCATGATATCTCACTTGGCAGAACATCTCTGCACCACAACGAGTTCCCCCCTTTGCTCCTCTGAAGCTGATGGTTTTCTGAGGTCACTGAAGTCTTGTACTCAACAAGCTCGAATCTATTTGAGTTGCACGTGTTTCATGGGCATGCTTTAGGGTGAAACTGTGAAACACGAAAAAAAACACCTGCTGTGTATTTACTTCAAAATCCGCCCACGCCGAAGGTGCCGAGGCGTTTTTTGTTGGCACGCGTTATGCAATTGCAATAGCTATTAAGCTTTAGCTTGAGGGGGCATTTTTGCTCGAGAACCGTGGGTTTTTCCACGTTTTTGAAAAGGTCGTGAAATCGGCTAAGTTGCCAAACCTTGGGCCCAACATGGCTCAACATGGGCCCAACATGGGCCCCGCATGGGCCAACATGGCCCCAACACAGCCCAACATAGAGCCCAACATGAGCCATAGAAAGGCCCAACATGGAACATACATAGTTTTATTGGACCTCCGGTTTTATTGTCTTACATGGCAGTTTGAACTGTGCTTGTCTGAGTCCAATCTCCCACCATTTTGTCGACACCGTACTGACAGCGAAAAGAACTACTGCCATGAGACACAAAATCAGGAGTCTGGTCCTTCAAGGAGAGAACTTTGTTGACGCTATCAGAAATCATGTCAGAAATGATGCTGTCGTTGCTGAAGTGACATCCCGTGTCCTGCCTGTGGGGCTGCTCGAAACTTGGATGCTGCCACATTCAAGACCTTTTCCAAATTACCCATGGCAATTTCTGCCAAGAATCTGCCAAGAATCTGAAAATATGAAAGAAAACGTCGCATTCTTGGCAAAAACTTTCAAAAACGTTTAAAAAAAGTCTCATTTGGGTGGACAATTGCCCAACCAGAAACTCTTCTGCGCCAGGTGCCACACCATACAAGGCCACAGGATCTTCAGGATCTTCAAATACCTCAGGACTTCAGTGACTTCACACGACATGATGAGTCGATGAGTCACATGTCACAACTAGGCTGCTAATACGTGAACTTGTAAGAGGCGACGGCAGTTCGTTTATGCTCTTGCATTTCCGAAGCTTTTTGAAGCAAAATGCAGAAACAACATATGAACACATGATAATTTCAGTGGAAATGATGATTTTATGCCTATTTTCCAATCTTGGAAGGATGCGTCAAAGACATTCAAAGACATTGCCAAGGCATGAGATTCCGGACATGGCGTCTCAGCTCCAGCGTCTTAGTTCCAGCATGCGGAAGAAAGTAAAAAAAGGCTACACTAAGCAGTGACACCAATAACGCCCCATGTTAGACTCTCAAATTTTAAATAAAACTACTTTGATTAAATATAACTTCTCATCTGTGACTCATTGACTTGGATTGAATACGATTGACTTAGACGTCGAGCAGAACATCTCTTCCACATCTCTCCCCCATCTCCTATAACTTTGCTCCACACTGGATGGTGCTCTGAACCCAGGGCGCCTGACAGTGAAACGTGATGGAACTGACGCGCACTCAACACGTTCAGTTGAGATCCATATTGGAGTCCTTGGAATGTTGATGTAGGATCTGGTTGTGTGCATCTCAGAGAATTTCGGAGCTTAAAAGCTCAACCTTCTGCTTCGGACTTTAGGAACGTAGCGGAAGGTGTTTCCAACACGTTTTAAACATTTCTGAATGTGATCGTGCTGGCATGATATGGCCAAGAGGTATGCAGTGTAGCCCAGTATAGACTCAGCATAGATTCATAGATCAATACCGGCGAAGCCGGCGACAAATACAAGGTCTGATACCAGTGCGCCGCTATCATTTGTCAAACATGCTCTGGTTGATTCATAAGTTTAAGGATTGAGACAGTGATTGAGACATTTGAGACTTGGAAAGTGTTGTCAAATCATCGATAGATCTTCGGTAATCTTCGGTCCAGTCTGTTGTCCTCCGCCTGAGTACTTCGTTCATCCGGATTAGCCAGAAGAGGCTTGAGCCATAACAAGACGCAAAAGACGCAAACGAATCCCAAGTTACCACAACCCTCAAGCAGACTCAAGCATCTCATCATGAACCCACTCACCGTGAATCAGAAATGCGCCCGTTCTTCTATCGAATTGATATCTTTTAGCCTTGCGACCTGCCATTTCTTTCACGAACCTTTTGAATTATGAAAGATAGAAGTGAAGAAAATTAGTGAGGATAGTGAATGAAGTGAAGTGAAGAATTGGTGAAGATTCAGTGAAGTCGTCCAAACCAAGCGAGCCATCTAGAGCATCGGCTGGTGCTAGCATTGCCCATGACAGCCGTCTCCCAGTGCCTGATACTTGCACAATCAAGAAAAGATAGAAAAACTATCCCCTGAATCGCTAATTTAAGATATAGAAAAAATATTTAAAAAGACGGTAAAAGGGAGAAGCGGAACTTGAACATCCAATGCATTTGAAGATGTTGCATTCCAAAGCAGGTCGCAAGACCCAAGGTGCGAAGCATTTGTTGCGTCTCAATGTTGAAACGTCTTGTTTGCTGCTGGAGCCCTTTGCTCTGGCAGAAAAACCCTTCTCTGAAAACCAGGAATGTTGCGTCTTTGAGCAGCACATTTGTGCGCCTTAGTGTATGAAGAGATAAAGAGAACGGCAGCCTACCTGTCTTCAACAATTCGGCTTGCCTGCATTGACTTTACCCTGTGCTCAGGGAGCAGGTATCATTGTACATATATCACTTAGAAATTGCCACAGAAATCTTTGGTTTCTCACCAATTGCAGAGCGCAAAGCCAGATGCTCACAGCATCGACTTGGCTCTTGTGTCTTCATTCGTATACGCGCTCGTACCAAACTGCAAATTCTGGATACACTTGGTCGTCGTCATACACCACAAACTCGCGGAAAGTTTTGCGGCATTTCTCACGGTCACCGAGCAAGGAATGGTATCTTTTGTCCCTGATCTGCCGCAGCAAGCCTAGGAATCAAATGGATTTTTGACAAAAGACTTCAGGGTGTGCCGGTGTGCCGAAACTTTGCCCAAGTTTTGCCCAAAGTTTGCCCAAAATAGCTCATGGTATTCTCCCAAAGTGTATGCGTGTATGTTAGTGTTTGTTCTAACAAGAGATACACCCCACGGTGCACATGGCACATATGAGCAAAGAAAAGCTTGCTGTCCAATTTGCCCTATTTTGCCCAACCAAGTTTCAGTCAATGTTTGGACTCACCTCATCATTGTAGAGAACATTTCCAAGGGTTGCTCGACAAAGTAGGATACAGCGATGGCCATCGGCATTCTCCCGTGAGTATTCGTCAGATTTGCTACACGACTCGGCCAGGTATATGCCACGGCCATAAAGAGTTCCCGCATTCGAACCAGCTTTGTCCACCAAAAAATCGCCCCGTGTGATCAATGCAGCGGCTTCCGTGGAAGTTCCATGAAACAGCCATACCGTATTGCTGTCTTTGTCTGATTCTTCTGAATGCAAGTCCATCTGATCGGTTTTGAGATTGTTTAGTACATGGCCAATGTGTCTTTGGTAGCATTTGTCGCACAAATCATAATCGCACTGTTGGCAGCGATATCGATCGATTCCCTTTGTCTTGTTCGCCCGCAAACAGCCTTCCTTGGTGCTGTGATTGTCACACCCCCAGCCATTGTCTCTTGTGGTCCCCAGCGGGACCAAGGGGTGGCCCTTCATGCATAGCTTTGCCCCAGTTCGAAGAATATAGCATTTGTCGCAGTAATCGAAGTCGCACTTGTGGCAGCGAAAGCGGTTCATACCCTTGGTTTGATGAAAACCTGTGATGCCACTGAGGCAGCCTCCATCTGCCCTACCATCACAACCCCATCCATTGTCATGCGTGGTGCCCAGTGGTTCCAGTTCGTGGCCATTTTTGCAAACGCCTTTCTCGTTGGTGTCCTTCAGTTTCTGGATCTCCTCCAAAACCTCTTGCTGTCTCAAGCGAAACTCGGCCCAGTTTTGCAGATTCTGAATCCGTTCCACTCGCACGATCTTCAATCGGTCCGGTACCTCCCGTCGCAGCCCAAGTCCCCGAAGTCCCCAAAGTCCCCAAAGTCCCCGGTGCTTTTTTTTAATTCGGGTGTCATTCAGTGCCATTCAGTGCCATGCGAACGAAATCGATATGGTCTTCATTCTTGCGTGAAGTGTTCTAGATCATTCTAGAGGATTGCTATTATTTTCTATGATTACTATCTTTTGAGTTTGTTCACCGTGAAGGTCAAAGGATTCAAGATTGAAACATGAGGCTTCCCTCGCTAGGACCTAGGACTGCTGCGAGTCCGAACAAACCAAATCAGTGCCATCAAAAATCCAAAGGTGAAGCGTCCTATGCACAGGGAAAAAAAAAAGTAGTTATGGACCTGGACCAGCTATGGATAGTATTGACATGTGCTAATATTGTCATATCCACACACCCAATCACCTTTATTTCGCCAAGCGGTTCTGGTACAGATTCTTAGATGAATGGTCACATGGCAGCAAAAGAAACTGAAAGAAAACCTGTAACTTTACCTGAACCCAAACAGCCAGTTGCCCGAGTGTGCTCAATTATGCCCGAGTGCACCTTTGCACCTTTGCGATCTCTTGTGTAGACTTTCTTGTAGGTGGAATCAAACAATTTCCTGCACATCTGTGGTCAATTGTAGAAACTACATGTGGGTACCCATGTCTATTCAAACTACTACTATATTCAAGTGCATTTAGCCTGCTAAACAGGTGCACCAAGTATTAACCTCACATGTCACATGTCGTTTAAAAAAAAATCTAAACCATGTCCTCGTAACATGTCCAGCTGTATCTCTACTTACTTCTAGTAACTATACGATACAAAGTGTTCAACAACTGTTACAACTGTTCCTTCAAAGTTCCTTCAGAAGGCAAGGTTTGAGGAGGTTTGACTGCTGCTGCCAAGGTACTGAATTGCCTCCAGGTCAGTTCCGGTGAGCTCAATCTTTGCGAATTTGTTCATGGTGTTTTCGTCGTTTGGATTCAAACCTTTCTCCATGGGGATGTCTTCCAAACGACTCTTGTCCCAATAGCTCGGGATGATCGAATCGTCCACCTCCATACACTTCATCTCAGCTCTTCTCTCTGTTTCCTTATTAGTTTCCAGACAAGGACGAGCATCAAAGCACCTGGAGCTCCCAACGGTGGAAACACTGGAAACACCCACTGAACCCACTGAATGGCGATAAGCTAGTGACATCTACTGACATTTTCAGATATGACGGTGAAAACTCGGTTTCACGACACGGAGGCACAGTTGCCAAACAAGCAATTCTGAAAAGCAAGTCTGAACTAAGGGTGCTGTCGTTTCCAAAACTTCGATGCACATCCCACTTGCTCTTGGCCAGCGCAGTCAAAGCACTTGTCACAAAGATCAAAGTCGCAAACCTGCAGCGATTCCAGCATCTTCACTTGTTCAAAGTTGAGTCAACGCCAACACTTTCAACGACAGTATCATTGCGCCCACCCGTTGTTGTTGGGCCTGGCATTCTTGTGTACATGTGCATGCAATCCCACGTACAAGTGGATACAGAACTGGTAGAAATTTTGTAATTTGAAGCCTCATTGGGGTGGCAAGAACCAAAGCAAAGCAGCACATTCATTCAGCACACGCAGCAAACAAGTACCAGCAACATCTAGAAACCATATTTAAGCATCATCCATCATCATCTATGATAATCCATCACAATCCGTCCATACATATCATTCCCTGCTGAAGACTTCCCAAACACCCGTTTACCAAGTCTTCACCCCACTGTAAAGGACCAACCTCGCAATGGAAGCGGAAAATGCCTTTGGATTGCTTGAACTTCTCAATGTTGCGCTTGCAGCCGTCAGCAGTAGCACCCATATCGCAAACTTGGCTGACGAGCCAACCAAACTTGTATGACAGCCGGCAATTAGGCTACCCACTTGTTGGTGTTTGCACAGCATAGTCTGTAAACCCAAGAGATTCGCATTGGAGTAGTGCAAAATAAGAAACTTGATGATTAGAATTGCACGTCTTTGTTGCTTCAGCTTTCCTTCGGTTTACGTTTTGGATGCGTCTGGAAGGTAGCTTTGCCTGTGAAGTATTCAATCAAGCACTGGAACGATTTCTTGAGCATCTGAACTGTATTGACCTTGCCACAATGCCCGCTCCCGCGCTGTTTCAGCAGTCAGAATATTTCATCCAAGCCCCTAAACAGCTTGAAGAAGACTTCCTATTCTAAACTATTCATGACTACTCCATACAGTGAATTACAGTGATAAGATGTTCCGTGCTGTTCACATCTCCGCACCATTCCCAGAACACCTGACCCTCCCCCAGACCCTGAAGGACCCTGCAGGACCTGCACAACGGAAGCGTGAATCCAGGTGAATCCAAGTGACCCCAACCAGTGTCGCGAGTGAGACCAAGGCTTCTGAGCTTGTGCCCTTTGTTACATCCTTTGGGAGCAGGGGGACTTGAATAACAGCGCTCACAGAGATCGTAATCGCAGGCTTCACATCGAAATCGTGGCAGACCTCTGGTGGTTTTGAAGCCCTGCTCCTCACAGATCTCACAGGTGCGGGGTCTACAATTTCTCCAGTCAAGTGCGTTTTCATGGAACTGGCCGGATTCGCAATCTTGGCAATCCAAGAGACCATGCGGCTATGCGTTGAGAATGTGGCTCTGTGGATTTGTCTGGAACACCGTGCAATACCAGGAATCATATTATGACATCAGATGATTTAGCTCTCTAGATATTCACCCCCGATTCACCACACCCAAGAAAACCATAGAAGCCAATCAAAGTAGAAAGATGTAGAAAGTGTGTCAACATATTGGGGTTTACATAAATGGGGGTACCCAAGAATGGATGGGTTAGGATGGAAAATCCGATCAAAATGAATGATTTAGGGGTACCCCCATTTGTGGAAACCATATGTCAACGGCGGCATGTCAGCTGTCCTTGCTCCGGCATCCACCTTCACTCGCGCCATCGCACCCCCAGCCATTGTCTTTGGAGGTGCCCAAGGAAACGAGCAGATGCCCATTTCGACAACGGCGAGAATTCAGCTGCTCCAAATAGCACTCCTCGCAAAAGTCGAAATCGCATTCTTCACCTCACGGCAAAATCTACCGGAAAATCCACAATGTTGTGACAAAGTTGGCCAATGGCAATTTCAAATGTTTTTTACCCTCCTGCCGGTCCTAAACAACTCAAAGTTGTCAGCAGGGGAATGCAATGTGCGCATCCATCAGCAGTCTTCAAGTCTCTATTTAGGTCCTTTTTGATCCTTTTTGTGCAACTTTGCACGCCAAGAATTCTTCGTGCACTACAGATATTATATGGCTTTCGAGGATCGGCAACTTGAGGCCCCAACAACGAAATCGGCGGAGACCTCACCAAAGTCCGTCAACAAACATCAACAAACTAGATCGAGAATAGAAAAGGTCAAGGAAATTAAAGGAAGAATATGATGATCTATTGATTTCTGCTAGTTGTTCAAGAAAATATACAATAAGCTTCATTAGCGCAAAGTCTTGGGAATCAACGCAGAGAAATCTGCGAGTCCCAACAGACTTTCAGTTCCAGATGGCGCACCACTGTGTTCGTTTCAAAAATGGCAGTTCTTGGAGGCTGCTGAGGGGCCAGAGGATTGGTGGAAATCCGTCAATCCACTTCTGCAACCACCAGGCTGTTGTCTTCCATCACAGCACCATCCATTGTCTTTCGTTGTTCCAAGGTTTGCTAAGACGTGGTTCTTTGTACACGTCATTTGGGGCGGAAGAAAATGGCACCCTCATGAGCCAGTGCAGCAATGCATGTGTAGAGCAATGGGCGAAGCAATGTGTGCAATTAAAGCATCTCAACTAGTATCTGCTGAAGCGATTCCCATCCACACAAATCCTCCGATTGCACTGAGTCTAGGCATGTTCTTTTGTTTTCACTACTTCGTCGATTGCCACCCAGCATTTGCCGCAGGCAAAGTGTCAAGAGCAATCAAGAATGGAACAGATATGAACAGATGATCTCTCAGGATGTACCAAGGTAAAAACATCGCATCAGTCATCCAGAAGTTCTGGTTGACGTCTGAGCATTTCTACCTTGGGATCCATCCATTGCAACGGTAGCAGTGACTGAACCCTTGGAGTAACCACGGCCATAGGAATTCTGTCCTTGACGGATGGGGATCATCGCAATCCAAGTTCTGCCAAGCTGCAAATGAACGCAGTCCATAACGTTCGACCAGAAAGTCCGAGACAGAAGCCTCCCAGAACTGGGCGGATTGGGAAAGCATGAAGAATATCTGGGGAAATGCAAAAATGGCCCAAATAGCTTGGCACATGAAAATGAACCATTGTGTTTAGCTACAACTGAGAAAACTAGATACTTTGCATTTCTGTGCTGATTCTCGAGCACTTCTTGCGCGAATTGACCTGAAGACTTCGGGACCAGAGGATTCTTCTAAAAACACCCTGAAAGATAGATGAAAGACTGACAGTGCTTGGTAAGACATAGTAAGTCACTCGACTTCGAGTAGACCAAGTAAAGGCATGGTGACATGTGTTCGAACATCGTTAGCATCTTTCCGATTCATATCGGTGAATACTGTGCAACAAACGGGCTACGTGACAGGCCTCTTTCATGCACTGTTGGAGGAGAAGAAGTAACTCCAAAAGCTCTCGGTCAGCACGGTTTTCTGCTGTCCTACGGTCAGCATCTCATATGGATGCCCTTTTTGAGATCTTCCACACGTCCCTTGTTGATGCCATTGGATGCCAAACGTGTCTCATCGCAAGTTCAAGAAGTTCCGCTATGTTCCAGTGTCATTTGATACATGCGTATTGTCTGTATAGTCATAAGAAATGCACCATACATATGAAACACATATTTCACATTGTTTGATTGTGTGTGTGTGTGTTTTCCAAAATGTGTTCTCTCAATTTCTCTCCCATTCTGTCCAGCTTGAGACGATGACGCCGTTGTCAAGGCACAAAGCCAACGACACCGGCGAATTGTCCACCAGCACCACACGTTCCATGGGTCTGCCCAACTGCCGCAAGTCCTAGCAAACCACGCCGCGATGTATCTCGAAGAAATTCTCAAAAAGGCCAAATGAGACCAGTGTAGCAAAGTGGTGTTTGTTGCAAAAAAGGATATGATATGATGTGATGATGAAGATTCAGCATTGGAAACGGAGATGTGCAACCTGCAGATTCAGAACAACGATGTTAGGAGATATCAGGAGGACAGAGAAAGAAGGCCCCGATGGCAAGAAGGATATTTCAAAAGGCTGCGGGGATTTGCGGAGACCGTCTTGAGTCTTCTCAGTTTCAAGCCTTGAGGAAAGCGCCACCGCGCTCCACACAATGCTGACCTGATTGTGAAGGCATTGTGACATTCACTTGGTTCAACGTTTTATCATGTTTTATCATGTTTGATCATGTCTTATCATGTCTTATCATGTCTTGTCATGTTTTATCATGTTTTATCATGTTTGATCATGTCTTATCAAGTCTTATCATGTTTTATCATGTTTTATCATGTTCGATCATGTCTTAACATGTCTTATCATGTTTTATCATGTTTGATCATGTTTGATCATGTTTGATCATGTTTGATCATGTTTGATCATGTCTTATCATGATTATCATGTTTTATCATGTTTGATCATGTTTGATCATGTCTTATCATGTTTATCATGGTTTATCATGTTTGATGCTGTATGATGTTTTGTCGCTTTGGTTCAAACACGCTCAAAGGTTGAATACACATACGTTGAATCAGTTGAAACACGGAAGTTCACTTGCGGATGCGATAAGGCTCCTGCGATAGAGCCTGGTGGAAATGCAACGCCGTTCTGGATCCAGTTGGTCTAAAACCTGGCAACCAACGCCGTCCAGTTGGTAAACAGATTGTAAACAGGCTTTCCACTCAGGTAAGCTCAAAAAAAGGCCGATTTCATCCAATAGCGGCCTTGTAAGTAATTTCTGGAAATCTGAAGTTTTACCAAAGGCATCCAAACGCCTTGTTTTCCAGAATACCTTCAGTTGCGATGAATTTCAATCTTCAGGAGAATAGTAGAAAGTGTGCGTCAACGTTCTCAAAGCAAAGCTTTCAGCGCAAGTTCCCCGTCCTGGTCCGCATAGCCTTGAGAAGATGCTGTGAAGACAACAACCTGCACGGATTTGTTCAGAGGCACAACTGATGTGCAGATTAGATCAGATTAGTAGTTAGTATATTTGTCAGTATTCGCTGATTCCTTGTCTCCAGGGGAGCACAAAATCTGCACAAACGCCTACAGCAAGCCTATGCCATTGCATGAGGTAGCCTACACATGCTCACATAGGCTAAGTTCCAAAAGATCTAGGGGTGCCTACACTGCCGTGCAGGCTTTTGCCTACACAGCTGTGACCTTTTTTTCCTGTGGGACTGGGATGCTGGGAGCTACTCGATCTGTCTGGAAGTCTTCTTTGCCATACCCGCTGGTGAAACCACGAAACAACAATGGAAAATAAATGAATACAACTGTCGTAAAAGGTGCCTTTGAAAAGCCTATGCGGTGTAGACCTAAACTGCACAAGCTGTTACGTTGGCATGGTAGCCTGCGCTTGGGGCATAGTATGCCTTTTGGAGTTCCCTGTTGATCTATGTTCCAGCATCCAGAAAAACAATGAGAAACATACTCCTCAACTGCCGTCATGACATCCTGTCATGTTTTGCCTCCACTTCAACGGCTCTGTGTTTCATGACATGCACTCGCTTTCCCGTCCACATCTTCCGGCTCACACTTTCAGGTCTGCAGTATGTTCGGACATCTCAAAGTATGGAAACTGATCTGCTTTTGTGAAGCTATTGCATTCAGATGTGCATGTTCCGACTGCTTCAGCATCTATTAGTTTTCTGTAGTTTTCACCTTAGGGATGCCTTTTTCCCGGAAGCTGGGAACCAACCTTCATATCAACTTCCATTCACAGCAGGTTCGCAGAGTACCATGCTTCGGGCACTTGCAGTTCGTAAGCTGATGGCATCTTATGGCCCTTTTGGATCTTTTGAAATCTTTTGAAAACAGTTTCTTTGCCATGAACAGCAACTCCTGCTGTGGTACAACACCTTCGTATGAGGCCTTCGTGTTGCTACGTGGTCTTACTTTCAACATTGTCTTGAGCTTTGGAGCCCGCCTCAAAAAGTCGAGCAGCAACTTCGAGAAAGAGCCGGGCAAAGGGTCGGACATAAACATACCCAGTGGCCTGGCAACACGACACCGACACAAGCGACACCGACGACTCTCTCAAGGGTTGAGCTTTTGCCAAGGCTTCAAGGTGTTGGGATTTGTTGGGTCGTGAGCAGAAATCCTTTTTGACATGTGGCAGTACACTGCATTGTAGATGGCAAAACACCCAGAAAAAGACATGGCTCCACATATCGAGAGGCATGGCAGGACAAATCATGGCAGAACCAGCAGATTATCCTTGTGGCCCAACTCCTCACCATGGAGAATTTGGAGATGGCCAGCCTTGGACTCTTCAAACTGCACGCAGAAGTCAGGCCTTGGACAATTTGGATGAGGCAAAGCACCACAGAGCATTTCGTGAAGGGATGAGAAGGGAAAGATAGGGATGCCATGGTGACACCACCAAATGCCTGAGAAAATTCCGACTCCGCATTTTTTCGTCTGTTCAATTTGACAAGTGGCTCCAATTGAACCAGCTAGTCAGTATTGGTCCCAAAGTATCTGAACTCTACAACCAGGTCCTGCTCTCTCAATCAACTCCGGGCCATTCCGCTGAACCACTCCAACTGTCGCATATTCACCCTGTGGGCAACAGCTTTCTGCTATTGAAAGGCCAATCTTGAGTGAGAGTTATCGATGATATTGGTATCCTCTCTGGATGCGCGGACTCTTCTCCCACCAGGCCTACAGAAAGATCCTGAAACTTTTTCAAGTGAGGGTGGTTTGGAGCAGAATTGGCTGCTTAGCCTCTTTCATATGCAAAGAGAACAATTGAAACCAACCCAAAGTACACTGTGCTTGTGAAGCCTCTATCTTAGGGTCCTGTTGTGTATTAATCCAATGGTTAATCATCATGTTCTCATGAAAATTGCCATTTCGGTGGTATACCCCATTTCCAGAGAAACCCACTTGACAATCCTCGATTAAAAAAATCTTGTGGCGTGAGGCGTGATGCCGAGCACCACACTTGGACGAAGGTAGTGGATCCAAACGACAGTGTGACAGCGTTTCATCGAGGTCCTAACGAGTCTGCTGAAGCCATCTGCTGAAGCCATCGGCTGGAAATGCTGTTTACAATGCAAGTTTGTAAACAAAATTCTTGGAATCTGAACTTGCATTCTGTTTACAGGCAAAAGGATGTAAAGCGCAATTCCACTTGTCACTGTACAGAAGGAATCCCAGTCCAGAACCACTGTGAGGCCCACATTGTCCTGTCACCAGCACATGGAGTGCATTGAGTGCAGTCTGATTTTGAAGATTCTTCGTGACATTCCACCCCATTTTGCACTCAACATGACATCTCAACGTGACAGTCCTCCCGGGGAGGGAGCAAAGAAGGGCCCTGAAAGTCAAACGTGGCATACAAAAACACCACAGCAAAAAAGTCTTCAGAAAATGTTGGCATGTCTAAAACACATTAAAAACGCTAGCCTCGACAGGTCCGGAATCTGCACATTCAAACCTGGGAATCTGGAAATCTGGGATGGAGGAACATGGACGAACCATGGATGAACCATGGATGAACCATGGATCAACTCGGAATCTTGGAATCAAACTTGTAGCAACATCAAGCGCTGCCAGTTCTTCATGCTGTACTGGGCAAATGACGCGAGGAAACGCAGAGCCGCACGAAGGTTTTCCTGCAAGGTCTGCATAGTGCGTGAGAATGTGACAGTGTGTGTGTGTGTGTGTGTCTCTCTGTTGTGTGTTTGTGTGTGTGTGTCTCTTTAATTGGCAACTGTCGTCTTTCTCCGTCAGATCGATGCAAATTCGATGCAAATGGAACGAAGTGCGTCTCTCAGCTCTCTGAACGAAGTAGGAAGCAGTGGCAGTTCGGTCATCCATTTGAGACCATGCAGGCGCTTTCATTGTAACGCCCATGGCCGTCGAATCACATTGCTGAGACCTTGGCATCCCATGGGTTTTTCCAATGGTTTCGACTGGCTGGAATCCTGCTAGAACCTTTGGGGGGGCAAAACCGGTTGTGCAAGATTGCCAACAATCTGACCACCAACTATTGTAGGGGTTTGAAACTTCCGAAATCCAAACTATCCCTTGGCTGGTTGAAAAGCAGGAATCAACAAATAATCCATGTGCAGCTCAACCAACCACTGGCTGAGCAACACCTGTGGCGCAAAGACAGAACTACACATTTGATTGGCAAACGAAACGATAAAATTAACAAACCGCTTGAAGGGGATGTGATCGTTTCAGGGGGACACTGCTGCATCCGATGTAGTGTCACACGGGTGTTGGCGCTGCCCCAATTGAAGAGGTATGAAGAGGTGAGCAGAACGGGAGATGTTTGCAAAAGGACCATGGACAGACATGCTTAACATGCTTAACTTCAGCTATAGAAGTGGTCAAGAGAGGATGTGGCATGGAAACTGACTTTGGATCTAACGAATCCATGAAAGTTCCCTGAGTTGTCCCTGAGTTGCACTAGAACAGTTGGCTGACTGTCGTTTTATCCTTAGGCTTGCTGTTCAATCAGTGCTCTGCAAAGGCTGATTTGATGGATGAAACTTTTGAGGCTGCTAAGCCATTCAATCTATCTAGAATGTTTCAGAAATCAGCAAAGCAAACCAAAAGAGACTACTTTCTATGAAATAGATAGAAACGTCCTGTGAAAAAAGAGTGTGAGCAAAGATGTTGCGAATTGGCAGAGAATTCAGCAAAATCTTCAACTTTCAAGGCTCGGACCCCTCAAATTCAGCATGGCTCCCACTCACAGTGGCAGCTGCCATGTCTGGAATCTCGGAATCCCTGACTCTACACGTTGCAATTTTGACCAGGCTGCGTAAGCTTCTTAGCTTCCTAACCTGAACTGATGCGGAAGCTCATGCAAATCCCAACAAATCCAAGAAACTATGAAGACTCAGACTGTGATGCAAGATTATGCAAGTTGCTATATGTTGCACGAACAAAGACAGCCATACAGCAGGGTCGAGGCTCTACGTGATGTTAAAATGTTGGAGTTTGAATCAAAGTCTTGCACGGTCCAATTTTCGGACTCAAGGAGTCTAATCAGCTTTCTGCTAGATGTTGAACATTGATGAACTCCCAGATTTGAGGCCAAACTGCAATTCTAATATGCAAGTGCAATCAGCATGTTCCTTTAGCATGTTCCTTTCATAAGTGTGATTCATGTTGCTGTTCGCACTGGAAACGGGAAACATGTACTGTGGGAATTCCAAAAAACGCAAGCAGAAACGTTCCGTATCTCTCCGCGCATTTTTTGGTGAAACTGCTCCGCCAAATCTCTGGGGTCCAACCTGGCCACAGAGACACTGGGACACTCTGAGACAAAGTCAGACCTTTGGAATCTTTTGGGACACTCTTTCTGAGCTTTTTGATGCTTTTTGATGCTTTTTGATGCTTTTTGGATGTCTTGAGCTCTCATTGAAGACCATCGAATTCAAGCTGAGGTTGAATGGAAAGTCAAAATCGAAAAAATCTGCACCGTTCCGAAGAACATGCCACGAAGGCGCCCTTAAGGCACCCCCTGGTGCGCCCTTCCTCGCCTCAAGCACCTGCACCTTTTGGATCGCAGCTATGAACCCTCGGATCACCAGATACAGCACAAGCATCACTGAAAGCATGAAGCAAAATGAGGCAAGATGAGGCAAGATGAGGCAAGAACATTGGGAGGCACTAAGAGGTAGGTCTCCATGATCTTGGCCACGCTACTTGTCACCTGCCAGGGATCTGTCCCCTGTGCCAGCGTGGTTGGAATTGGCTGCGTATCAGGCAACGCAAATTGACAAAACGTTAAAAAAAAAAAAAACAACTTCCAGGCATTTCCCGGGTAAAGAAACACTAGCCGAAAAACCACGAGCTGCGACACTCTGTGCTGTGCCATCCAAGACGCTTCTCCATGTTGCGTGCGAACCGTCAGTCGAACCAGTTGCTGGTTTCCCTCGTACTCCAAGCGTACCTTGACACAAAAGTCCAAACCTCATCAAACCTCCAAGGAGGATGCGGTTTGCCACACCCCCCCTTCATAACGAAATCAGAAACAATTCGCAGAATTTTATGAAGGTGCCATGTTTGAGCTCTTCAAACTTAGCGACGTCTCAAGCCTCCCCTTTCCCATTTCTTCAAGGGAAGCATTCCCCCGCAATTTGACCCCTCAAAGCTTCGCACGAGAATGGGAACACTCATCATCTTGCCCGGCTGAGACGGATCTGGTGTGGCCGTGTTCAGCGTCCCTGGCCAAAGTCTGCACAGTTTGGAGATGTGTGGAGTGTGTTATGGAAGTCTCTATGAGGTTCTTTGTTGTATTTGGTTGTTCTGTTCATCGTTCAAAATACATCCTTCCTTGTTCTTATCTTGTTCTTTCAGCCCCTGTTGTTGATGTTGCGCTTGAGACATAGCTCTTGCACAGTAGCTCATGGTGTTCTCATGTTCATTACATCTTATCATAGGGTGGATCCTCCTGGCCCTGCATTGGTCGTGTTGGCATATCTGATCTCCTTATTTTCTCGGTCAACAATGATCCTAGGTCATCAACCCTTCTCTGTTTGCTGAGTCCTTGGACTTCATTGGGCTTCTACAGTTCGTGGTTTGCCCCGCAACATCTTTTAATGGGAACCAACTCCATATTTTTTCTGCCTGCCGCAAGGGTTTGCGTCGGTCCACTTCCAGGCAGTACAAAGAAGTTGAAGCCCTGGGCAGCAACTCTCAACTCGATCACTAAACCCATCAACCCCGCTGGAACAAATGAAACGAGGTAACCGGGAAAGGTATGGTCAGATCAGTAGGATCAGTAGGATCAGATCAATGCCGTTGGTAAAGCCTGTCCTTCCAAAGGGTTTTGTCTACTAGGCATGCTGAACGAGTGATCCGAGTCTTTATGTTGTTTCTTTTGGAATACACTGACTGGCAGATTGTGATAGATTATGATAGATTAGAATAGATTATGATAGATTGAACAGATTGCTCAAATGGCTCAAAGCCTAAGGAATCCCCTAAGGGATCCCTAAAGGAAAGCCTTTTGAAGGTAGTTCAACCACTGGTTTGGAGGCTGCTTTGCCTGGCAACAGAAAAGTGGAAAATGGTGTGGAAGCAAAACCAAGGCAGCTTTCGAGGATGTTCTCTGATTCATTTCTTCTATCTTCGGTTTCGCATTTGAACATCTTTGAACAGTGGCATGTCATGGCATGTCCATCATGTCCCACCTTTCCCACCGAAAGCAGTTCTCTCGGCTGTCCCGCTAAGGATTCGAAGAAGGGCATGAATTGCGGAGGCTGCGGCAGAGCGAGGCAGGGAGGATCCACAAATTGAAACTACCGACAAAATCTGTGGTCTGTGCCGTATTTTGATCATTTCGGCCTTGAAGCTATTTCTCACACTATTGTATATCTATGTATATCTTCATTGAATAGCGCTATGGTATATTCCCATTCCTTTGGTAATTCCTTTGGTAATTCATGCGGTACACTTTTGAATGGTTTTGCATTCTCCTGGGTGTCAGAGGCTCGGAGAGCCTGCACTTCTGCCGGCGAGATGAACTTGGTCACCACAGCAGGCCTGAAACTGTATGGCTTACACCGCTTAAGCCCGGTTGCGTCCGTATGTGTCGGTTATGTCCACTGGTTCCAAAGTGGCCTTGAGACGCATGTTCAAATTCTTTAAAGACTTTGCACCTGTCCAAATCCAAGTCTGTTTCTCACTGATGAAATCAATTTAATCCTCAAAAGTCTAAAAGATTGTGAAAGGCAAGCCTCCCAAACACGACCCCAGCTTTGACGACACTTCTCTGAACCAATACTGAACCCACCATGCTATCGCTACCATCCCATGCGGTGTGGACACCCATGGTGCCGAAACAGGTCAAAAAACTTGCCCTCAATCTGCAGTCAAATGGTCAAATAACATATCAACGTATCTTAAGCCATTTGCATCTATTAGCATCTATTCGCCACGTTTGCAAAACATCGTCCAAATTCTTCTCTGTCTCCACAAGGGAAGCTTCGGTAAATCTTCCGGAACCTTCTGGTAGTCTCCTCGGGACATGCCACCCCTGAGATCCCCTTAGGGTCTGACAGCAGCAAAGGCAACTGTTGAGGCGGCTCACCTGGAGTAGTGCAATACCTGGAGGCAAATGCCATAGGCATAGCGTGGGCATGGCGCAAATTTTCCCATGGTTGTTTCAAAAGGAACTTCTGGGGAAAACTGAGCAACTTTTCAGTTCAACATTAAAGTTCAACATGGAACAAGCAATGGGGAACCTGGGAGAAGTAGAGCTGGTGCTTTCAGAATTCCAAGCGAGTCAACACGCTGAGACTTGGAGACTGTGAGACTGCAAACGAGGGAGCAGAAAACACAGAGATCGTAGGATTGAGTCATGAAGGGCTGGTGGATAAAGAAGTCAGACATAGTCAGACACATCGAGTCGATGACAGTCAACGTCATGATATGTATACAACTTGTGTACTCAGATATGTCAAATATATATATATATATTCAAATATTAAGTATTATTAAGTGTCGCTATCAAATTCTGTCCATCTTTCAATGTTTCGCCAATTTTCGCTAAGTCATCTGAGTCATCTCAATGCGCCAAGAAGCTCCACCGCATATCTTGCAGGCTGCAAGAAGGGTCGCAGGCATTGCACTTGCACGAGATGCTGGGCCTGTCAGCTACTCCAAATGCTGCACTGGCCGAAATGGACCTCTCCTGTGTCCTGAATTCCTCGTTCCGCTAGTAAGATTTGGATCTCTCGCGACTTTCGCCTCCTCGCCCTTCTCAAATTCCTTTCCATTGCTTCTACTGCCTCTCTACTGTTTCCCTAGTTCTTCAAGTCGAGCGTCTCAAGTTCTCACAGGAATGCATGGGAATGCAGGGCGCCTGCTCACCCGGCTTCATTGAGGGTGGAACCTGTCACAAATCTCTCGCATTGCCGGAGTGACTTGACAGTGTACCCAGGACCACTGAATAGAGCACTGGCCTATTCCCTGTTGTTTGACATCCAGCTGTAATAGTCATTAATAGTCAGTGTAACCGGTAAAGGATATCAGTGACGACATAGGACAACATGCTGAATAGAACGTGATATGCTGGATTTTCTGTCAATTTCTAGCTTGGAGGAAGCCCAGCTTCCAATGGAGCAGGCAATGCAGCTGGAATTCAGGGGGCAACCCTAGGACAGCAATGGGGTATCAGTCGGTACCAGAGAAATTTGAACTTTTACGCAGCAATATCTGAAGAATGGTACCCTTTTGCATGGGAATTTGGATGGTTTCGCGTTAGTGCGGAGTTCGCAAAACTTCAGCGCACATGAAAGAAAGAAGCACGAGTAAGAAGCCGTTGACTTGCTTGATGACTCTGATTAACGGTTATTAACGAATTTAAGGACTCCAAGTCACATTGATTGACGTTGATTCTCTTTGCGCCTCGCTGAAGGTCTGAACTTTCATGAAGGGAACCTCCAGGCGTCAGCGATGCAACATGATGCAACCATCAAATACAAGGGGGCGTTCATATGATGATTGCAGCACATGACCTGTGCATGTGCACTTCTACGTGTTTTCCTTCCATCTTCCATGAATTTCGCCAGCCATTTCTGTGGTTGCCTCGGGAATCTGTACACGAATGTTGCCGATGGCTCCCTGCGGTACAAAAGCAGCGGGCGATATGATGTCAGATATGATGTAAGATATGATGAGATATGAAGCGCGCTGGGTCGAAGCAATACATTCAGAAAAAAAAAAATGACGACTCCGAACAAGTAGCAAGTTGGTGCAAACCTGGCAAGCCTCAGTTCCATCGATCTGATGAGCAATGTCAGTGGTGCTCCAAACATCATCCCCTTCCACCATTTTCAACCATTTTGGTCCTTGGAATTGTTCTTGAAGAGAATCGTCAAGCGGCCAGTTGCCGCATTGTACCTCACTCATCAAGACTCTCCCATCTTGGAACGAGTGCGAGCGCAAATCTTGCGAATGAAACTCCCCGCACGGCGCACTCTTGCTTCATCTCCAGAACCAAATGGGGAGAGTTGTAGAACCTTTGAAGCAAAAAAAACGACTCGCTTCGTCAGTCTCTATGTCGCTGGGACTGTCTTTGCAGCTCAAACTCATACAGACATCGTACACACATCGTACATCTAATGCTGCATATGCAGATGCTCACATTGCGTCACAACGTCACTACGTTCTGCAACTCTTTTGCCTTGACTTGCAATGCCTTGAGGCTCCGCAGCCCCTGAAGTCTCCTGAAGCCCATGCCGCAATGCTCCGAGGTTCGCACCTTCCAACGGGAGCCAGGCACAACTGGAGCCACAGGTCCTGGAGAACATCTGAACAGCAAACCACAGACCACAAGAAGATCACAATGAGATCACAAAATCATTGACCTGATCCGGAAGAGTCCTTGGGACTAGGCCCACTGGCCGTCGCTGTCCCATTCGCAGTGGGTTCCGGAGCATCTGCGGCGAAAGGGACGGAAAGGGACGGTCGAAATTCGGCAAACGCTACAGGAATCTGTTGCGCCTTCTGAATCCGATGATTCGGACCTCAGAGATTTAGAAAAATGTAGATCTGCAAAGCACAGAATCATTAGCAATCTTATAATCATAATAGGATCGTATCATAATATGCACACACACACACACATGCAAGTGCGTGGGCGAGGAGGATCCGCACAGAACTCAAACACACTCACAAGAATCAAGAATTCATCAATACCCTGGCGGACTTGGTTTTTTTCCCGAGAAACCAAGAAACCCGAACTTCTTGGTGTTGCCTCTTGGTGTTACCAGCGTTGAGATCTGTTGAGATCTGTTCAGAAACATTGCTACGATTGTGCGGTCAATGTGTTTCCAACATGCCAATATCTTGATGTGTCTCGATGTGTCTCGATGTGTCTCGATGCCAATATAAGTGTCGAACTCTGAAGCAGCCTGACACAGAATTTTCAAGGTCATTGAACTGCAAGGAGGAGGAGCCGAAGTCAGCTTCCGAAGTCCATGGACAGACATGTGGAAGCTCGCAAGATCGCGACACAATGCTCAATGGCTCAGGGAGACTTCGGGTGTTTATAATTCAGATAATCTATCATTAGAGAACCTGTTGGAAATATTCTCGACATTTCTAGACTCTGATAGAAATATGGCTGCTCCGGCCTGCGGGCTGGGCCTCGCGGCACTCACTCGACCTAGAGGTACAGGTCACCAGGTTGTCGCCATATGACTTGATGCACTTGACTCGTCGACTCAGGATCCAAGGCCTGGATCAGGAAGCTCCAGTGCTCGCCCGTCTCCCTCCACTTTTTTGCCTGGCAATGCAGTGCCATACACTTCGTCTCTTCGTCTTCGACCGTCTCGGACATGTTGGTGCTATCTTTTCCCACATGTTTTTCTACACCACGAGCAGCGCCTACCTTCCCAAGTTGTGAAACGAATATGAACGAATTGAAGAAAGCGAATCCAACAAAAGAAATGCCTCATCATCTTTTATCAATGTCAAAAGTGACAGCTCCACCTCCAGGTTTATACATGCCTCCTTCACTCTTCGCTGCCTACGAATGGCACATTTGCATGCTTTGAGTCTTGGAACGTGATCAAAGCAGAGAGAACGGCACAGAATCCATCACTACTGGATCTGTTGAGTCCGAGTTTGGCACAAGGAAGGTTCAGGAGAAAATGGGACAAACCAGCAGCAAGCAAACAAAGAAATCGAAACAAAGCAGAACAATTTTGGAATTCAAAAGAAATCGAAAAATGTCAGAAGTGCTTTGGAAAACCTCGACAGCTTGCGATGAGTTCTTCAATGCTTTCAGCACCTCTTCAAGTTCCGCACGTGTGTGAGCGCGATTCTTGGAGGAGAACTTCAGCCGTTGCACCTGTGCCAAAGCGCCAAACTGCCACAGAAAACCAAAGGAAACAAAACGACAAGACAAAACAAAACAAACAAAAAGACAACAATGCACCAGCAAGATCCAGCAAGCATGTCATGCTTGAGAGTCAAGGTCTTTTACAGTTTGGGGGATTCTATGTGATTCTACTCACATATCTTATTTTAGATATTTTAGAATATATTCGATATGTGTTGTTTCCTCTTGCCCTAGATTTTCTGTGTCATGTCTTTTCTGGACACAATCCTGGCAGAATACCCCTATGATTTTTGACATTGTTGTTTCAAAGATGCCGTAGAATACCTGCAATGCTCTCTTGTCCCAAGCAAAAGCCAGGCTGACCAGCGGATTATTTCTTTGCACGCTTTCAGCATACCTCCGGAGCAAAGGGAAACATGACACAATGCTGCGCCGCAACCAGGAAAAAAAAAATACCCTCCATTCCTTCAGGCACGCAATAGGGACAGTTTGATCATCCTTTATATATCTGTTGCATTCCCAGAAACAACAAAGAAACAAAGACATGGAAACAGCATGAGAGAAAGCAGAACGCAAATCGAAGTTGAAGCTTTTCTCTGCGCACGCTGGCATCGGTGACAGAACTTCGTCGAGCTTGTCCTGCAATTTGACATTTCATTGTACGAAGGCACGGTCGGTTTTCCCTCCTGACGTCTTCATACTACTTCTGAACCCTTTGAATCTTGATGACCGCTTCATTTCAAGACTAGAGAAAGCTGGAGAGTCACTAGAGGAAGTAGCCAATCTAGATGAATTGTCATCCAGTATCAGTGTCCTGATCCCGTGCAAGTTGAAGCAGCTCAACTGTGCGCTGCTGTAGGTCAACGTCTGCGCTGTCCTCCGAAAGTGGACATCCGTTGGGATGTCCAAAGGCATGGCAATGCATAGCATCAAAATCAAACTATCAAAACCATCAAAACCAGCAAAGATCTTGTTGATCTTTGAACTTTCTGAACTTTCCGAACGTCCTTTTCAATCTAAAGCTGTGCCTGAATTTCCTTCAGGAAGCTGCCGACTTCTCCGGACAAAGCTTCATTTCCGTTCAGGAGCTTCACGGACGCCAACAGAATGATCGCCTCCCGGTGCGAGACCTTTGCGACCTTTCCCGCCTTTCCACAAACTCTCTGTGTATATCTTTCATTTATCTAAGCATTAATTAACCATTAAGTAATCATGAATTGGCCGTTAATTAACCATTAATCGCCATTCATCACCATTGATTCTGTATCTTAGTGTCTGTGTGTGTCGTGTTTTGTGAATTGTTTTGTGCAGCGCACTTCATTTCTCGATCTTCTCGTTGGGTCGTTGCAGTCGTCCAAATGTGTGCAGCATGATTTGTTGCGTCAGGGTCAGCACCTTATCCCATGTATCCCATGCGTTCTCAATGTTTTTCCTTTGGTCCAACATGGTCCAACATGGTCCAACATGGTCCAACTTTGCATCAAACTTGGTGTCCCTTTTGGTGTCCCTTTTGGTGTCCCTTTTGGTGTCCCTTTTGGTCCACTTGGTCCAAAATGAGCAAAGCAGCGGCGGCCCGGCCTTGGTTTGTTGGGAGCCCCGTACGAAGTGCCGATGCAAAGCTTCGAACTTTGCTCGAGGCGTCACGCTTTGTGGCAGCAGGTGCCCAAACTCACCAATCAAATACCTGATGTGGAACATCGTGGAACCGTGGAAAACACAGACCAGGACGCGGAACGTGGATTTTTTGACGTGGAATTCACGCTCGGACTTCCCATTTCTGCAGGGCATGGGGCACGCGCCCAGGCGCAGCAAGGTATCATGAGGAGCTCTCTGAGATGTGAGATTCTGATAGGCCTCCAATCGGAAACCGGGAAGTGGTCAAAGATGGTGAAAGATGATGAAAATGTCCGATGAAAATCATGAGATACTCATGAGGCAATCGTGAAGTAATGATTACGATGGCGAGATTTTTATGGTTATCCTTATGATGGCCATCTGTGATCCTTCATCTCTCCTCGCATCGCAGCCTTGCTGGCAGCGTGTCGCTGCAAACCATGCTTCTCCTCAGACATTCTGAGGAGAGCAGAATTCAGTGTGTTCAGTTCTTCAGTTCTTACAATGTTCAGCCAATATGTGGAAGTACTTCCAACATCTTCCAACATCTTCCAACTATACATCCACAATTGGACTGCTGGGACTATTGGGACCGTTGGGACCGTGAAATCTTCCGTGGCAAGAAGCGTTCCTCAGCGGATTTGCGTAGTCTCATATTCTCAT
Organism: Symbiodinium sp. clade C Y103; assembly: GCA_003297045.1. Taxonomy (NCBI): domain Eukaryota; class Dinophyceae; order Suessiales; family Symbiodiniaceae; genus Cladocopium; species Cladocopium sp. clade C. Next base: position 175,562 of record BGPT01000081.1, read on the forward strand.
GAACCTGTCCCGTGCTGACACTGAGATTGACACTGACTCTGCAAGTCCGTCTTCAAAGCCTGTAACAACCTCCAAAGAATTCAGGGAACTGTCTGCTTCTTTGATCACTTGAAACCTCCTGTTTGGGAATAGGGATTCACCACGATGTGAACAAAAAAAGCAATGTGTATATTGTAGAAACTATTATCATTTATCTTATAAGTATCTAGATGTATTTAGCGTCTATGCAACATATCTATGTATATTCTGTACATTTTTTCCCCTGAAACGAATCGAGGAAATTGTTTAGGCAGAAAAGATTATCGCAAGATTGGTGCATCAGGGCATCGCGGGACCTGCACGACTCGATACCAAACATCGTCTGCAACCTGGAACATGGACAGATCGTCAATTTACTTCGCGTTTCAAGCGTTCTCAAGATATCAACTTGCTAGTCAAGCAACACCTGAGATTTTGCTCTTGCTTACATTTTGCCACCATGTATCACAACGTGTCTCACACCGTGTCTCACGACATCTTCCCATCACTGAGGAATCTGCAGCGTCTGGAGCACTCTCCAACATCTTGAAAACAACCTCAAGGCATCTCAGTCGCATCGTGTGGCGTCGTAGAGATGTGAGCCGTGCCAAGCCGTGCCATCAGTGCCGAGGATAGAACATCCACATACCAACCGAAATTCGGAGCGTTCTTCTCTGCCAAGATGGCAATCTTCAGAACGAGCTCCTTGACATCAAAATCAGTAGAAAAAAAAGAGAAAAAAACGTGAAGCACAATTCTTGGAAATCTCTTGGTGGAGAACAGTTTGGAGTATGGCACCAACAATATCGCCAATTTTTTGGAACCTGCACTGTGCGCAAGCTGTCTTTTGCAGGCGACGACATGCTGTGAGGGGAGCATCTTGGGTCGTCGTTCTGAAAAGCCAATGTAGTGCAAGGGTGTTCGTATAATACATGTATATATATGTATGTTGTATATAGTGTAATAGCGATGGATTCTAGTCGGCCATCCTCTGTATAGTATAATTCATATCATCATATCATATGATTTTATGTTTAGATGCAGATCACATTTTTTCCCCAGCTGTTTGTCATTTGATGTGATTTGGTTGTAGAAACGCATCAAGCAGAGACCACAGTTTTCAGCTCTCCTCTTGTAGTAAGCTATCGCTGGCACCCAGAATCTCCAACAGCTCATCGACGATTTGCTGCCAATTCTCTGGCCTGGAAACACTGGAAACCTGCTAAAGCACCGTCGCAAAGTTTGCAAAGGCCAAAAAGATCCGAAAAGCTTTTTATGTACAAAGTTGGCAAAGCAAAAGTTTGATTTTTTCTTCAAACGTTCTGGATGAGTCTTTGAATATGACACGCAGCTTGCCTGCACAATGCATAGAGGAGATTCAGAGCCTTCCCGAAACACGTGCCATGTCAAAGAGCAAGACTTAGACAGCACACTATAGGACCGCAACATCACAGCGTCATATCTGCACAGAGCCTCACTGGGGAAAAGCAGAAAAGCTTGATTTGAAGAGTAACAGTCACATCTGCCCTTTGCGCCTGTCTTCTAATTGAAATGTCTGTTTCGTGCATCTTGTCCAGGATTTGATTCTTATACCTCCAGCCACATCCAGTCTGCGATCTCTTTGTATCATGATGCTTCTGCGAATCATTTTCTGCTGATCCTCCTGCTCTGCAAGCCTGTCAAGATATTCATGGGTCGAGAGGTTTGTCGCCAATCTCGCCATAGTTTCCAGACCCAAATACCTCCACACAAAGATGACTTCCGATTCAAAATCAAAATGAAAAGTCAAGCAAAAAACAACTTGGTGCCATTGGTATGAGTAATGTATGAGTTGGATTCATTGTGGTTCTACATCTATGCACCTTGATATGCTCTCCTTGTGGGTCTCTGGATCTGGATGGGTACATTGGGATAGATATAGATGTTTCATGATGCTTCTTAGACACATTGACACAGTTTGCATTGGGTCCCTCGCTTTCACAGTCCTTGTTTTCTATGGTCAGCTTGCACTCTGTAGACCGCTTTCTTCACGGTTTGCTCATTCAAAGTTCATATGAGTTCTTCAGAGTTCTCCAGAAAGAGTGTCCCAAATGTGGCCTTTCCGACAACGGTCCTCCTGTGCATTTTTGCTGGCCTACAGCCCTAGAGTAGTGGTGCTTAAAGTCCTTTCTGTTGCTTTCCTTTGCTTTGATTGCATGCTTGCTATATCTTGTTATTCAGTTTGACCATTTGCTTTCTCTGAGTTCCTGCTTTCGTTTTTCCCATGCAGGGAAAACGAATAGGTTTTCTGCGAATCGTTGAAAAATGATTGACTGGAATTTCAAAAAGAATCTGAAAACTGCGAATTAGAACATGCACCATCCAGTATCTACTCTCTCCAAACCTATACTCCAAAGTCTTCCTGTTGTAGTCACACGATGTCACACGATGAAACTTCAGAAGCCCACCTGATGTTTGGGTCTGTAGAAGACAGGAAGATCCCAAGAAGGCCAGCAGCTGTTTTCATCGTCTCTGGGTCAGCTGTGTCCTGCGATGAGTAAATGATGTCGATGGGAAAAGGAAACATCATTAAAATTATGCAAAATGTGTAGAAAAAAAGGCAAATAATATCTTATGCAACATTCCAAATTATTCAATGATCATTCCAGTATATTCTGATCAAAGTACGTAGCCTCCACGTCCATCAAGGCTTCAAAAAGTGTGACACCAGCAATTAAGAGTGAGGGGATGCTGGACAAAGTACACCAGTCATACCAGTCTTAGAAAGGTCAGAGATAGCAAGTTGCTCTGAGCAAAGAATGGTGCTACTTCCAAGATGCGTTCGAAGCCTAAATTTCTGACTACCAAAAACACAGTAGCGTTTTTTGTGCTTTTGTAGCTTTAGCCTTTCCAAATGCTCGGTCTTCGCATCTGTTTGCTAGGAGACTCAATGGTATTGACATACTTCAGGATCGGAACAAGAATGAAGTCAAACATCCAAATTTGACATCATCATCTTCAAATTTCTATCGGATGTTCTCCAAATTACCCCAAGGCTCAGGCCTCAAGATGAATCATCAAATTCATGGCCTGGCGGCAGACAAGAGCCCAAAATATTGGAATTTGCTATGCGTAGCTAGACTTAGCTATACTTCGCTACAAATGCCAGTAGAATGCCCAGTCCTTTCAAGACCTACACTCTCACGTGACTTTCAATAGATCCACTGCGACCTGGGAGGTCTGCTATCTCGGTCGCAGGGTTTTTTGAAAGTACAGAGTACTCTACAGTGTTGGCAAACTATGTGCTGTATTGTAGGTACATATGGTATGTATGCTGTATCTATACATGGTATCTATATATGATACCTATTGATACGTGCTTGCGACGTAGTTATATGTAATTTTTCCGGTGCAAAGCAGGGGCTTTTCAGCAGGTCGCCTCAAACAGGATGGCGTGTTCAGCATTGGACCGATTCTGGCGCTCAGCATCCACCTGCGCGGCGTTCGGATGCAGTCACTGTACAGTGGCGCAACAACGGTCCATCTCTCGCGAATTGCGAGATGTTTTTCTACTTTCAGTTCATGACATTTTTTCGAAAAAATGTGGTTCAACAATGTTCAACACATCTGGATGCATCTGGACGCGGCCTTGCTTCTCTTTTTGCCAGGGCCTCGCAAAGTGGTGCAAACAGAGTGATTCTCACGGCTCAGAGGCCCACGAATCGTGATTTTGAAGCCAGGACATCATGCGCTTAAATATATATGTATATATATGGATATTATTTATATACATATATATATAGATATATATATAGATATGATCCAACGTCTTGCAGACCATCCAATTGCCGCGGAAATTGGCAACAGCCCTTTTTTAATTATATATTATGTGGTTAATAATAAATATCAGTTATTATTAGTTATTATCCATGGTTTCCAAATGTTTTATCCAATTGTTTTCCAACTTTGGCCAGTTGCCTGGTGGAGGCGCCGGAGTCCTCTGTGACGATGGCTTGGCCAAGATGGTTTGCAGCATCACATTCATCCGGTGCCTCGTTTCTTGAAACATGGCTGTGCAAAAAAAATCTCAACATGTTGGTTGAACGCTTGGAACTTGTTGGAAAATATCTTGAAACCAAAGAGTCATTCAAGTCATGAAATCAGTGAGCAGAAAGTGCCTATACTATGAGTGATTATCACATGGATCAACCTATGTCGAAGAAGCATGAATCAGTCATGACTCAGTGGGAATCAAGGGCTGGACAACAGCTCTGCATCGAACATGGAGACCGGAAAGAATTGCCTGGCCATTCTCATCATGGCGTGAAGCATCGTGGAGCGAAATGACTCGCCAGCACCACAGAATTCGCAGAAGTTTTGTCTGAAGCCAGGGAGCAGGTACATGATAGTACCTGAATCCACTAAAGCAGATCCTCAAACAAAAAGTTGCTCGATGTGTCCCGAAACACTCCTGAAATGCGATTCTGTGATAGATCACGGCGAGAACTTTACACTTGGAAAATGTTGGACATGTGTCCCGTTGAGATTTCAATCGAATGCAGCGATACGCAGGGCACTCATAGAATTCAGGACAATCCCCTTGGACCAGGCTGGCTAAGCACTGGCACACAGGTGGCACCACTTCTGCCCACGCCTGGACCTCGCAGCGACTGCGAGGTCGAAAGGGGTCACAAAGACCGAGGAAAAAAAACATCACAAACAGGTGGTAAAGATTGTTAAAGATTGTTAAAGATTGCTTAAGTCACTGAACTAAAAGCATGGCCTTTCACCGCAACACGAGTTTCACGCAGCATTGAGGGCTGCACGGGATATTTGCCCATCTCTAAGATTCCGAGCATGAAGCCACTGGCAGACCTGTCAGAGCACGCTGCAAAACAGTTGCAGTCTGTCAAACAGTCAAAACATGTCAAAACGCAGAGCACAGTCTCTCCTTAGAATCAGCAGAGCACTTCACACGCTCTAGTCATGATACAGAAATCCTGATATTGCACCAGCATGGATGATGTCAGAAGACATCTCTGCGCAGCAAGCTACCAATGAAATCAAGATAAATCAATGAATGGATCAAAGTGACTTGTTTCCAGCTTCAGGAAGTGTAAAATGTGTAGAGGGTCTTCTACTCAGGCAAAACTAAGTAATTACTAAGAGGCCTGAAAGTATCTGAAGGCCTTTTAACGTATCATATTCAGGCAGCTCAGGCAGACACGTTAAAAGACCAATATCTCGCTCCAGGAACAGAGCGGCAAGCTTCTTTGACCATACCTTTGCTCAGCGAGGATATTGCTGTGGAAAAATGCCAATCATGCCAATCACGTGAATGAGAAATTGCAGTGGAAACGAAGACCTGCTTACAAGCTGTCTTGAAACTGCAAGGAGACCTCTTAGAGTCTTAGAGACAGTGAAAGATCTGTCAAATCTTACGATCTGTCGAGTCAAATCTTAAGGAGGAGGCGTCTGGCTTCAGACCATCATTTTCCTGCAAAGAAGAGCAAGCTGAGTAAGCTCATAGCATGCAAGGTCTGAGCGCTTGGTTTTTCACCGTGTTGTCACCTGTCTTCTCCAGTTATCAGTCCTTTCTGTATAGTCTCAGCAAGCAAATGCACGCTTTTCGCTTAATGTACGGTGACAGCCTTGGCGATTGGCACGGATATCACGGAGATGGCATGTCCAAGGACATTCTCGTGTCACCAAGAAACGCGTTGGACTGTGACAAAAGCATCTTGGATATGTCGGAGAAAAGGTTGTCGGCAAACTCAGGACCTGACACACAATCTACTTGAAAAATTGACATCCAATATCATAGAATCCACATTGCTGACATGAGGCTCAAGCGACTCGCAACATTCTGTTGGCTCAAACACAGTTCGGTCGGCTCCCCCCCTTGCGCCTCCAATGTTGGCCACCGTGTTCAGGGCCAATGCAGCCATGTGCTGAACAGCAGGCGGGGAAGGTCATGCAATATGCATCAAACTTGAGTTGATTTGGCTCATTTTGCTCATTTTGATGTACTTGTATAGGCATGTATCACGAGTTCTTTCAAGCACTGCGCCTCGTTGCCAGATGCCATGTCTGTCTTCACGCTGTTCACGATCATGCGCACCATGTCGTTGTTATCAGCAAGAAGAAGAGAAGTGGCCAGATACCTAGCGGTCTGAGCGGTCTGAGTGGTCTGAGCGGTCTGAGCGGTCTGGAGGTGGTGGAATGATGTGGAATGGTGTGGAGTGCTGGCGAATGCTGGAGAATCTTGGTAAACAATGGAATATGAAAACATCAAAGTCTCACCCATCGAAAATCTTGTTTTGCTGAAGCTTTTCCACTGCTGAGTGCAGTGCCCGGCGGTTTTCTCACTGAATTTCGATGCGGAGCAGAGCTCCACGGCCTCGAGCCACGCGATTCGATGCGCGCGGACAACGCCACGGTGCCACGGCGGTCCCTTTGTGCCGCCTGGAAGTGTCCAAAGTCGATGTCGTAGCCCAGCATGTAAGCATACAGCAGCTTCCAGACGTACCTTTCCAACACTAAAAGATCTAAAAGCAAGAACAAACCAATGGATTGAGTAATGATTCAATATCTGAATCATTCTGGATCATTTTGAACCAATGCTTTGAATGATATTCATACATGATGTATGATACATGTTCCATGCTTTCATGACTTCCGGTTTCCAGTGTGTCGTTCTCAAGCGCACTTTTTCTTGTCATAGCCCGAGAGGGATTTGGGATTTGCGAATTTCAAGCGAATCTTCGACAACTCCTCGCAGAGTCAAGAAGGGAAGGATCGAAGGTTCTCTTTGGAAGAGAAGCGACAAAGGTGCAGCGGTGCTTGGATCGGTTCTTCAACGCTTCTTGCCTTGTCAACCCTCTGTTGCTCTTGTTCTTTTGTCTGACAGTTTCGTATGTCAGCAATAAAGACCTGGCCAGAAAGCGAGAGGAATCATGATACGAATGCCACTCAATACAATGCTGCGCGCCCCATCATTGCAAGGTAAGTTCCAAGTCATGCTGAAACAGTCACGGCTGCTTGATGCATCTGAGCACTTCAGCCGCTAAAACCACAGCCAAAATCCAAGCAATCACATATTCTGCATGTGCAAACAATGAGATGCTTCAGGTGCTTGAGATGCTGAGATATGAAGCATTTTGCAACACATTTCTGATACTTTTCTCGAAGAATTGTCGGAATTGTGTCGGTGTCACCTGCAGGCCCTTCATGTGGCTTGGGGAATCGAAGCCCAAGGTCTCTTGGGCTCCCCGCATTGCAGCCTGAAATTCCCAGTTCGAAATATTCTGAAATGGACCAACAGTGGGACCAACAGCTGGAAATAGTTGGAAATAGTTGGACCCATCTTGATACGAGGCTGTCTCATTCTCTGATTCTAGGGTCACGAAGGTCACTGCAAAAACAAGAGACACAGACATGCGCCACTTGGATCTGCTTGGATCCGCCCGAATCTCCGGTCTGGCCTTGACATTCTTCATGGTAACTCTCACACCTCATGTCACCAAGAACACACTATATGCAGATATATGCAGTCTCACTGGTTGAAAGCCATTCTCATTGTACGTTTTGCAATCGGATACCGTTCTGCTTTCTCCGTTGGTTATATATGGTTCTCTGTGAACTTGTCATCGCTTCAGGCAAGCCTCTACGGGCACAAAACGAACAATCTATGGAACGTCCGCATCGCAAGCGCGGAAACCCGGCTACCCTTGCGCTGTTGTTGTTAACATCCTGTGGCAATTTTGATGTGGCTTCGAGACAAGAGCAGTAGAAATGGCTAAACAAATCTCAGAATCAAGACTTCTCAACAAAGAAAATGAAAGCAATAAAGTACAGAATGAAGTCATGAAGTTCTGAGTGTTGGAGCTAAAGGCCTTTGACCCTAAATCAGCTTCCGCAAGAGAAGGATTTTTCAGCTGTCAAAACTCTTTACAGGCTCACTATGATCATTGAGGTCAAAATCACAAGATATCACTCAGAACCAAGCTACTTACAACCGAATGCGTTGCTTGCAAGAACGCCTTCGCGAGCTTTTCTTGTCTCTTGCAGCGGTCCACTGCTATTGCGCTCAGATTCACTTGTTCAAATGCTTCATGAGGTAGTTGTAAGCCTGTCAGCAGTGTTCGGACACGTTTGACATGTCCTTAGCTCAACATGTCACATCGAAACCGAGGAAAAACATCCTCATCCGCTCCTCGCCCTCTTCACCAAAGTCCACCACTGCCACGCAGCTTGTACCAACTACCTGGCAAGATTCAGAAATACTTCCACATAGTTTCACCATGTTTCACCATGTTTCATACGAGAGCTGCAAATCAGCATGCCACCTGCCTTCCTGGGAAGACCATCCTTGTCGATCTTGCAAAGGCCTTCACATACCACGTGCATCCACACGCACACTCCGATCAGACTCAATGTGTAGAACCTACTCCAAATCTGTGAAGCAACTGGAGACGCGTCGCCTGCCCATTCACCCAAGCTCTTGTTGTCAGGCACGTCAACAACAGGCACGTTCTTTTCCAAGCACAGGCCCTGTCAGTAGGAGCACTGCTGTCACTAGCTGAACATTCTAGTGGTTTCTACTATGTTCTACCCAACTTTGCCATGCGCTTCTGCGGTGTTTGTCCAATGCTTGTCCCCACGTGTCCCACTCGTCTCGCTTGTCCCACTTCGCTCTCACATGGCGGACACACATGTCATGCAGGTCACAGGAATCACACGGGTCAGACGGGTCACGCGGGTCACACGGGTCACACGGGTCATGCCTGGATCAGCTTCTTGTAGGTGGCCTCGTTGCAAGACTCTGCCAGGAACACGACCTGGGCCTTGCAAGCTTCGATGTGCTTGGCCACCTGGAAAATGAGGAAAAACATCGGAACCTCTGAGTTCTGAGCACACTCTGTGGAAATCATGCTATCTTCACCAACAACACACCAAGTGAAATTGATACGCAAAAAATGCGCGAATTCCAGCAAGATCCACAACGTGAGGATCACTCTCTGAATACCAAAACATGGCCTGATCAGTAGAATACTTCTTTCACAGAAAATTAGAAAAGCGGATGACACCATCAACCTGGAGGGCCCGCTTGAGGACCCCTCGCACAGCTCCGTTCAGATCAGTCACCTTCGCAATCAGAGCGAACATGCTAAACATTGCTAAACGATGCTAGACGATGCTAAACGATGCTAAACGTTGCTAAACGTATGGCAGGTTGTTGCCGATTGTTGCCGATGGCTGCAGAGTCACCAATGTGTCCAAAATTTTCTTTGAACATCTTCGAACATCTTTGAACATAAACAGTTTGAAGTTGCTGCCTCCTCTTCCTTCTCCGGCTCAGGAGCCATGGTCTCCTCCTCTTCAAGTTGTTCCGCCATGGCCTGTGAGTTCACATCTAAATCTGGCAAATCTAGCAAATCAAGCACGCGCAAGGTCCCACTGAAATATCTAAGAACCCCAAAATGACCAGCCTCAAAAAAGTGCGAGCAGCTGTGGTGTGGTTTGCTAAGAGACGTTCCTATTTTGAGCCGAGATCACCACATATAGCACTTCTGCTTGAGGAAGACCAAAACGACTTGGCGGCACGGCCACTTTTCTGCTTCAGATGCTCACAGCATCACTCGCATCTTCACTCCTGACATCAGCAGCTCAAAAGACCTGCTTGGCATTTCTTCCTTTTGACATCAAATCACATCAAAACGAAACAGTTCAAAACAGTTTAAAACAAATCCAATGATGCAAAGCGATGCAAGGAGCACCATTCTTCCAGATGAACTCTGGATGTTTCTGCAGGCTTTGCCGCCTATCCTCCACCTGCCGTGCGGAACCAGACACCCGCAGAATCATCCTACGACCCAAATTTGATCTGGATCAACATGGATCAACATCGTCACATCGTCCAAGTTGATACTTCTGTCGCCTCAAAAATCACCTCCATGTACTTTCGCAGTGTTCCGCAAGCGAATTCGGAAAGGGCCTCTTCTTGCTGCTCTAGTTCCTCAACTATTCGCTCCCACCTGCAGATCGGAACACTTCGATACAGGATCTTGGTACAGATTGGCACTAAATGTGGCCATTTTTGGCACTATACTCTTCTGAAAACCTCAACCCTCACAGAATCTGAGCTTTCCAAATTGAGGCAAGCGTCTTTTGGTAATCGTCAAAAGTCTTCACCTATCAGGTCACAGAGCGACTCCAATCGACCATGAATCTGTGAGCGATTTTTGAAAGTACACAATCACAAAGTGCCGCAACGGGCGCAACGGGCCTTGCTTTTGGCGATCGATTGGTCCTGCAATCGCTTCATCGCATCCAACGAAGGTCCAGCCAGATCAGCGCTCCACACCTCGAAGGGTGGTCTCATGGCGCGGAAGACCTGCAGAAGCGACGCAAAAAACAACTGGGAGGGTGAAAGCGGCCGCCTTGGCAAAGGATTCTTTGGATTCTTTGGATTCTTTCAAGATTCTTGAAATAAGCTGAACCCGAGAAATCAGCTGCCTTGTCCACAGTACAAAGCTCTTTGGAAACCACAGATGGCCCTTATGATTCAGAGCTCAATCCTTCACTGCAAAAGAGCAATAGACAAACGCCTCTTCCATATCCAAGTTGTTCTCTTTGACCACCTCCTCATCCAGCTTCATCCACAAGGCAGATGTGCTGATGAAGATGTATCACGATGTATCTATGTGTTGGCCAGGATGATTCGGATGCTTGAGAAAACAGCACTTGCCAACTCAACAACTGGCTCTCCTGTGTCGTTTTGTCCACTTGTTCAGCTTCCCCAGGCCTCGCGATATTTCGTCGCGCCATGCGTAATAAATTGACAGTTTCTTCCGCTTCCTCTTCTTACTTTTCCTTTTCCTCTTCCTTTTCCTCTCCCTCTTCCTCTTCTATTTCCTCTTTTCTTTTTTTCTTCTTCTTCTTCTTCTTCTTCTTCTTCTTCTTCTTCTTCTTCTTCTTCTTCTTCTTCTTCTTCTTCTTCTTCTTCTCCCTTGTCTTTTTCTTTCTGATGACTCTTCCATCAGTGTTGTTACATTATCAATTATCAATTATCAATGCGACAGTTGTGACATTCACTTGGTTCTTCTCTGATTTGATCAAAGTCAGTTGCACTCAATGAACTCAGGAAGGATACCGTGGCCGTGCCCGCTGCCCTGCTTGAGCCTCTTCGGTGCCATAGCATGTGCTGCGATGATGGCCTCAAGGCTGAACCACCGGGACATGTCAGGCCACCAAGTGGTGATGAGAATTAGGACAATCCTTACCGAAGTTACTACTAGACTGTTCCTATCACATCTTATTGCTACAATCATCGTCACAAGTCATGATCATGATCATAGTGATTATCATAGTTATCATAATGATTATCGTCGTTACTATCACAACGATTGTCATCATTGTGAATTATTGCCAGTGTCATGTATCACCTAGTATCATTACGTTGATGCATGCTAGGGTTTACTGCTCTAACTTGCTGAAGATATCTGATGCCGATCGGGATCTGAGTCTGATGTCTCTGATTTTTGAATAGCATGACTTCAGATAAAGGGCATAAACTGTTTTCGAAAGCATCTTTGCTCTTTATAAGCTGTAGAGTCTTTAGCCTTCGTCCGCTTTCGGCAGATTCTATATGTTCCAAGAATGCTCTCGTAGGCAACTCACGGAGCAATACCACAATGAATACCGTACACAACGTTCTTCTTGTGCATGATGTTGTATAGTTAGCATATGATGATCATGATGTTGTACTGTTATGATTAATCTTAATCATAAGATGTATGTTGAACATCAAATCGATGCCGATAGCATCTCTTCTCCTACACCACTTGATGCTTGAGGCATCGACGCCCAAACGCCGGAAGCCCCGCTTTGTCGCCATTTCTTCAGCCGTCAGACCATGCTGGTTGATCACTGCAGCAGGTGCAAAGGCCTCAAGATCAAGCTTTGCCAAGAAACGCTCTCACAATATAACTTAAAACCCTAGATGAAACAAGGATCATACACATGGATAAAACATATAACATATTATATATATAAGAGATATATAATATACACACAACGAACTCTATGCAAGAAACTATACAATTGTAACACGTCAGCAAACTTCAGCATGTCAAGCCATGTCAAGCCGGCTCAGCCGAAGCGGCAAGGGTCCCAGGTCGAGTCAGCTCGGGCCTCCAGCAGCACCGTGCAAATGTCCTCGTGTCCACCGTGAGCTGCGTACATCAAGGCAGTACTGCCTCCCAGGCAGTGCTGCCAAGACTGCCAATCTTGAATTCAGCAGAAGCCAAGACAATGAAAGATATGAAAGCGAAACGAAACAAACGAAACCGTTCAAAGGGATTCAAAGTCTATCTTTCCACAAAGGATGAGCTCGTCGACAGGCACAGCCTGTCATGCCAGGTATGCCAGGTATGCTTTGCTCTTGTGATGTGGGCCTTCACAGTTTGCGAGCGACGGATCCGCTCGAAGTTTCAGAAGAGCCTGCCAAGAGGAAAAGACGAAACGAGAAGCAAAACGCAAGAGGTTTGGGTGCAAAGACCCTGCAAAGAGGGTGTAAAGAAGATATAAAGGTTTCAATTTGTTTCAAGAGTTCATGGACAACATGGAAACAGGTACAAAGGCCAATTCTCGTGGTCATGACATTCACGACATGCACTGCATGCGACATGCACAATGTTTCACCCAGGTTCACTTGTCATGACTTGTCATGACTTGTCATGACTTGTCATGTACAGCCTTGTCGCATCTTGTGTGCTTCACAGTTCACACCGTTCACACCGTTCACACCTCCACGAAGGCCAGGCCACCGCGGTGCGAGGCAAAGAGAAGTGGAGTTTCTCCACGAGGATTGCCAGCATTGACATCTGCTCTGGCCTTCGAAAATCTTCGAAAAAGCTTCGAAAATGACGTGTTCTAATTATTTCTAATTCTAGTTTAAAAAAATACTTGCTTTCATTGCAGCTTGTTTTCATGTCTCATAGCCACGTGCAAAAATGTCAAGCTCCTTGAAAGCCACAAAAGCATCTGGTGTAAGCTATTGCCCCGAGCTATTGCCCTTTCACAGAACAAAGATATACAAAGATTGGGAAAGAAATTGAAAACAAACAGTAAGGAGGTCTGTACCAGTCACCTTCACAAGCTTCTGCAACAGTCGAACTGCTGACTCCTGATGCTGGATACAGAGGAAGCTTGGGAAATCCATATGGCAGGGCTTGCCGGCACTAAACCTTGCTGATGCAGACCATGCGCCCTGGTAGATTTCATGATTGTTTCAGACTGTATCATCTTTCTTCCACGTCTGATGAACACTGATGAGCACTGATGGACATTGATGTGAAGTGAATATGTTTGAAAGACATCTTCGAAGCATCTTGGAAAAGCATCCAAGTATATCCAAGTGGAACGTCCATATCATCCAACAGATCCTCCTGGTACTTGGCTCTTGCCAACAAGTGCAATGGCAAGTCGCCACCTGCAGCAGCACATTTCATGCTGTTGGCATCGGAAGAGCATGGGGAGAGCATGTGCAGCAGCAGAGCTTCGGAATGCTGCGTTGGAAACAGAAAAGCGCGGCATTCTTGTGCTAAACCATGCAATCCAGAGACTTTTGCAATAAAATATGAGAAAAAGACAAACAACTTAGTACCACAATGTCTGAGATATCTTCCAAATGCGTCTCCTTGTCATGTTGTGCCACTACTGGGTCCATGCCGAATATTGACATGGTCAGGCAAAGTCAGACTCCGCCAAGGGCCCTGCGCTCATCTGCGAAGCTGGGACTCGCGCCGGCCTCACAGGATGCACCAGGATGTTTCAGAAAAATGGCAGTTTTGAGGCAAAAGCTGCTCAGATGCTGAAACCGTTCAAAGTTGACAAATGAACGACATTTGGCGGGCAGCTTCGCGAAATTCTTGCTAAGCGCTCTACATCAAGGGCCGCTTCTGCAGTCCTGCAATATCTGCGATCTTGAAAATCCAAGCGAAAACAAAAAAATGACTGTCAGTTTCAATGACTCTCAATATCAAGGAATGAAGTTGGATGGAATTGACTGGAATTGCATGGAATTGAATGACTGAATTGACATATGTGCAACCTCGGTCCTCGCATCTCGCAAAATTGCCTTGATCAAAGCACGCCCCTGACGTCGAGGTCTCTCCTGGCATCGTTTGGTCAGAACAGATCTCCGAATTGACCGACTCAGTCAACGAATCCGAAATTATCAGGACACATCATGTCTGCATCATGTCGTTTCCTTGATCAAATGCGTCTTTTGGAAATATCAAATGGACACAGTGTGGAAAATGTCAAACAAGGTGTGGAAAATTCCTGAAATGCGAAGCATCGGCAGAATGTCTCCGCCTTGGAGTCGATCAAGTCCAGCAGCTCGGGTGCTGTACGGAAGTCCAAGGACTGTAGCCGGATGAACATCTCTGGAAATCTGTGGAAATCTGTGGCATTCTTAGTTTGGAGCAGCGGGGTAACAGTTTGTTCACGATTCGTTCTCGATCTCAAAACCACTGCGATGCAAAGCTCTAAGCAAGTTCTGAAAGGCAAAAGAGCGAAACTGCTGAACAAAGTGGCGAAAAAATCTTCAAGCTTAATCTGGAGTTCTGGGTGCAATGTTTGTTGATGAACCGACTCGAAACGAAACTTCTGTGTGTGTGTGCTGAAATCCTTTTGGCGTTTTTGAAACACATCGGAGAAGTCCATGCTATTCTTTCATTTTGAATTGAACGGAAAGGCTTCTTCACGATTGCGATGGGGTCGTATTTTCAAAGTGGTTTCTGAATCTCAAATGGTTTGGCCCAAGACAGGTCCGGTGTGGCACTTGGTGTTTGGATCAAAGTGGAGATAGCAAGTAATAGCAATTATATATAACTTATATGACAGATCATACAGATTTCTGTCAGGGGTCAATTCTGCCCGGTGCCATCTCTTCTGCCTGGCTGAGAATGTCCTTGAGTGACTCCCCTTGCAAATCCTGGGCACATCACATATGACTGTGGCTGGTGAGGCCCATGGTGACACCATTTGTGCGAACTCGTTTCTGCGTCAGACTGAAAGAAAGTGAGCTTTATTGGGGACATTTGATGACCAATAGCTCCAAGCATTCCCATCTGGAATGATCTTCAATCGTCCGATATGATGTTTTTAAACATCTTCGCATCTTTATATAAACAAGAAATTAAGGGGTCAACTGTCAACCTACAAATCCAACAACCTTGAGCAGGCAAAACTTGGTGTGTAAAGTATTGTGATTCCGAAGAACTTCTGAAATTGGTTTTCAATGCTCTGTCTTGGCAGGCACAACACCGCAACACGGCACAACACCATGACCAGAAAATGTACAGTGTCTAATTATGTCGAATTCATTTAGTGTCTACAGATGTCTACGGGATTCTACAGGTATGGACTTTCTGTGGCTGTGTCCAATCTGGCTCGGTTGTATCGTCAGGACGCCTTCTCGGCCAGCTCGAAGGCACCCGCCTAGAAATGGAGCGCTTGAAACCGCTGCCGTTCAACTCGCAGAACTCGCACTTTCAAAGACTTTGATGCTATCTTTGATGCTATCTTTGATGCTATCTTTGATGCTATCTTTGATGCTATCGGAAACTCAAACTTCCATATCCATTTGAGTTCCGATGTTCGATTCAGATAGGCTCAGCAAAACAATCTTTGATGTCCATTCGGAAAGTC
The DNA here is from genome assembly GCA_003297045.1 of Symbiodinium sp. clade C Y103. NCBI lineage: Eukaryota > Dinophyceae > Suessiales > Symbiodiniaceae > Cladocopium > Cladocopium sp. clade C. Next base: position 191,279 of record BGPT01000081.1, read on the forward strand.
GGGATGGGACATGCATTGGCACACACGACTCTCACGACTCTCATCACACACTCTCCTCCAGAAGCTGTTTGGTCAGGGGTACGCTGCCCTGGCAGACTCTCTCCGGAACGACAATGACAAGTCAAAACAGAATGTTATTGAATATTATCGAATAATACTGCATATGTGATCATATATAATATTTCAGGCTTGTACTGGCCGTGCTGTGTGAGTTGCAGTTGAGACAAACCATGCCACAAACATTCGAGCAAAGTGTTGTGTCATGTTGTGTCAAACAGTCACATGGAGCGCTCAGCAACCACATGGCAAGAATTCGAAGTCCAAGGACCCCGAGGGAACCCGAGGGACCCGGAGGGCATTGCGGGTTTCAAAATATACAGGTCCAATCAATTCCAATCAGGTCACTTTTTTGTCTCAGGGACCTCAAGAGTGAATCGTTTTAAGTCGATAAGAAGCCGATGTCTGATGCCCCTTTTCATGGCCTCAAGTATCTCAAGTCCTTGGAATCTCAGCATTTCAGATCATTTCCCAAATCATTTCCCAAATCATGCAATGATCGTTTGTCAGATCATTTCAGTCATCGTTACATGAGTCGAGTCTGAACTCGCACCCGCTTTAGAGCCATCGTCAGAGGTATTCGCCCCAGCCTCGGAAGGAAACTGAAGGAGATTGAAGAGAGAATTGAAGAGAGAAAGGCCATGGAAAGTAACGGACCCCCACTCACAAAAGGAGCGATTGCTCTGAATCCTAGCGATGGCATCACAAGCAGCAATAATCAAGCAGCCAGTTGAAAACACGGATAATCAAGAATTGGAAAACAACCAAGCAGCCAGTTGAAACTTGGTTAAAGCTATTTTTCCTTCTGTGGTTCTTAACGATCTTCTTTCCCGGAAGAATGAACGATGCAGTTCTTGAGAAGAATTACTGGTGTACAGGTCAATTTCTTATAGAACTGGGGAAATTCTTTCAGAAGGACAGCAACACGCCAAGGCATGTGTGGAATTTTCGCAAATGAGTTGCAGATTTAAAAAGATTAAGGATATGTTACTTAAATGCAAGGCAATAAGAGGTCACCGGAATCGTGTCAGGCCTTCACATTCTCAGACTTTCTTTGCGAGAATGAATAAGATAAAAAGGACGGTGAGAGCAAGGGTGCAAGAAGCCTTCCTTGGGAGTTGTTTGCAGCTCGTGAAGACATAAGGTGCAAATGCTCCCAGCGGCACTGAACAACACGACGCTATGAAAACTGAAGGGTTTAAGAACACTACCAGTGCTAGCAGTTTCACAAAGTTTAAACAGGACACAATAAACCTGGCAATTCTGGTAAGCCTGGATAATGGTCCAAGGGAGCCCATGGTAGCCAAGGTCAACACGCATCCTTCTGTCCAACATCAGCTTGAGCCTCGACGAGTCATTGGGATGACCTTTGGATGCTCTGTCGTAATTCCACTTCTTACGCATCTAGGGTAGTCTCTCCCTTGTCCTGGTAGTAATGCCTGGTATGCAATTTCTGTTTCTTCCTGTCCTTTGGGTCCTTTGAGTCCTTTGAGTCCTCCTTCGTGTCACTGCGGTTTCAGATGTGCCGGCACCTTGAGTACCAACTCCAGCATGTCAGGGGAGCCATTTAGTATGGCAGAATGAATCGGACGGAGCCCTCCAGAGCAAATGCACGCAAACCTGGTAAGAGCCCTTGATAATCCGTGATAGATTTCCTAGTACACGAGGAAATGCACAGACCTAAAGACCTTTGTTGCTCCAAAAGTGCCAGGACTTGGAAGTTGCCAAAGTTGCACAAAGTTTGCAGCAACCAGCCTTCATCTCCCACGGGAGAATCCACAATGTCATCTCCTAGGAGCTTGAAAACCTCACAGGAAAACTGGTCTTTCCAAAATCATCATATCTACTGGTACTGCTGCTTCGAACATCGGCAAACCACACGAATCAAAGTGAAACACGAGTCCCATCAAGTCCCATCAAGTCTCACCTGCCGAAAGTCGCCGTTTAGGATGGCCTGCACGGGGTCCAGAAAGAGTTGCTGGGCGAAAGTATCTGCTCTGTTCGTTGGGCAGAAACCAATTGGAAGCTCCTCATGAAGGTTCCGCGCCCGGTTCCAATCTCTGCCTTGGGAGTGATGCAACAAGCACAATGGGTTGCACAATACTTGCGCTAGAATGGGTTGCAACAGGTTGCAATGGATTGCAATGGGTTGCCATAGTCTTGGCTGCGCGAAGCGGCAGGCAAGTACTTGAAATACTTGTTGCAGTTTCAGCAGTTTCAATTGCAGCAGATTGAAAAAGTAGTCTTCAAATTGAAAGGATGACGAGGGCAGTTTGGGCCTGGGACAGCTTTGGAACTTTGGATTTGATGAATTTGATGAATTTGATGAATATTCAAATCATCATAGACAGGCCAAACTCGACGTCTTGGTGCCATGATGAAACTTTGAGACCTGAGACTGAAAAGGGTCAAGAACCAGGAATTTCCCAACCCTGTAAGTCGTTTTGCCAAGACGCTGGACTTCAAGAGTACTCTCACACAACATAATAGACGCAAAGAATATCACTGCAACTTTTCCGAGCTGTCCAAAACCATTGAAGAAAAAAGAACAACTATGGGAATCGGAATTGGTTCGTTTTGTAGATGATGACAATCAAATCCAAAATCATCAATTATCCCAGCAGAGACCCCAAACAGTGTGGGGGTGTGAGGATAATGTGTGATGATGTGTGATAATGTATGATACTGTAGGACAATGTATGACCATGTGTGATAGTGCTGATGACGATGATGATGAGGGAGGATGATGATGAAGATGATGATGAAGATGATGATGAAGATGATGATGAAGATGAAGATGAAGATGAAGATGAAGATGAAGATGAAGATGAAGATGATGCTGTTGAGGATGATGCTGTTGAGGATGATGCTGTTGAGGATGATGCTGTTGAGGATGATGCTGTTGAGGATGATGATGTTGAGGATGATGATGTTGAGGATGATGATGTTGAGGATGATGATGTTGAGGATGATAATGCGGAAGATGAGGTGGAGGATGGTGATGGTGTCCTGGCAAAATCTCTGCACAAGGTGTCTTTTAAAGGTCTTTTCGCCAGATCTCTTTATGAGATCTCTGTAGAAGCTCTCTAAACAGCTTTCTTGGCAAGATCTATGTAAAACAGATCTCTGTGCGTCTTTGTAAAAGATCTCCAAGAGAAGTGTCCTGGCAAGATCTCTTTACAAGATCTCTGTAAGAGGTCTCTTGGCAAGATCTCTGTAGAAGCTCTCTATAGTAGCTCTCTTGGCAAGATCTATGCAAGGGACTTCTTGGCAAGATCTCTGAAGAAGATCTCTATAAGAGGTCTCTTGGCAAGATCTCTGTAGAAGCTCTCTATAAGAGCTTTGTTGGCAAGATCTCTGTAAGAGACCTCTTGGCAAGATGTCTGCAACAGATCTCTGCGCAAGATCTTCACAAGAGGTGTCCTGGCAAGATCTCTTTGCAAGATGTCTCTATGAGATCTTTCGGCAAGATCTCTTTATGAGATCTGTGTAGAAGCTGTCGATAAGAAGTCTCTTGTCAAGATCTCTGTAAGGGACCTCTTGGGAACCTCTCTGTACAAGCTCCCTATAAGAGGCTCTTGGCAAGATCTGTTCCAGAGATCTCGGCCCAAGCTCTCTATAAGAGCTCTCTTGGCAAGACCACAATAGATCTCTATGCAAAGTCGACCTCCATTTCGTGCGAAAGGGCTGCATCTCAAATTACAAAATTGCAAGTTTACAACAGTTTTGGACGTTCGACCTCCAGGTGGTGCGAAGGGGTTGCATCTGAAGTTACCAAAGTGCAATTGTACACAGTTTCGGACGTTCGACCTCCATGTCGTGCGAAAGGGTTGCATCTGAAGTTGCAAAATTCGCACCGCGCCACAGCCAGAGCGATCCGATGCGCACAAAGTGTCGAGAGGGTTGCGCGAGCACATGTTAGATTTTAACAAAACATTGCGCGCACCACGAAAAATGAACATTGAAAATGTCAAAAACGACGTTTTTCCGAGGTCTCAGCCACTTTTTTGTCGAGGTCCAGGAAGTCCTGCGCCTGCCACGAAAAATGAGCCTGATGTCGTCGAAGTACTGCGCCTGCCACGCGAAATCATCATCATGTCCAAAATCAAAACCGACAGTTTCACAAAACAGGACTTTCGATCATTTGAAAACATCTTCCAAGTTGACCAAATACTGCGCCTGCCATGAAACATGACCTCCGAAAGCACCTCTCATTTTGACCCACGCTTGCCAACGTTTTAGCAACGTGCAGAATGCCCCACGCCTGCCACGCAAATGAAAAAGTGTCCGATGTCCTGCACCTGCCACACAAAACCACGATTCAGACCTCCAAATGTACCGGACGTCCCACGCCTGCCACACGAAATGGACATGGTTGCAAAAACGACCACGGCACGCTGGCAAAACGACGCCTTTCGAGAGGAACAATGTCTAGACGTAAATCCGCGCGAGCCTGCGCAGTCGAAACACACATGGACATCTCAGAAGGGAACTTTTATACGAGAATTTAGAGGAAAAATGGCGGGCCCAGATCCGCCCCAGATCCGTTACACACACTTTGTGCGAGCCTGCGCAGTCGAAACGAAGGTGGACATTCAACAAGAGCTACTTTATGCAAGAATTTACAGGAAAAAAACCGCAGACAAGATCACCCACTTTGACCACACCAGTCCTTTACTATTACCGCAAGAACCCCTCAACGTGGACACACTGTTTGGGGAAAAAAGTTCTGGTGTCTCAGTCTCTAAGACATCGCTGAGGAATGCACTTGGTTCGGAAGGCTCAGAGCCTAACAAAGCTCAACTTCAAGGAGGACGCGGAAACCCTGCTGTTTGCATCTCAAATCACTGCTGTTCGCAACGCTGCCTCCAGAACTGAAGTTGAAGCCATTGAAGCCCTTCAAACCATTCAGACCATCGACCTTCATGGGCACTTTGGACACTTTGGGCTCTTTGAGATTGTTTATCTCGCTTGGTATTTCATGACTGAATTTGAAAGCGACAAAAGCTTGAAAGGCTTGGAAGGCTCGGCTTCCGCCTGGTTTGCAGGCCCATAGACTCCAGCCAAGGACGACGGCAGATATCTGCAGGTTGGAAATAGCTGAAATAGTTGAAATCATGTTTCAGGATGTTTCAAGATGCCATGAATTCAAACTGAGAGAAGAAAGTTGAAACGATGCGCTGCACGGCTTGTTACAAACTTGCACTGCACCTTCGTGCTCGTGGCCCAGTATCAGCGGCTGGAACCTCAGTGAAAGAACGAGAGACTTCCTTTTCCAATATGGCACGTGACTAGGGACTACCGCGTGTCGAGTTGTTAGGAGTGTCTTCTTTTTTCCTCCAGCCTCTCTTCAGGTCTTCCTGTATATTTCAAAACCTTTAATATGCAGCGTTCTCTTTTTAACTGGATCACGGCTTTCCAGTTCTTGTTTCGACATCCTCTGACAGTTCAGGTCTCCCTTCCTTCATTCCAAAAAACAGAATCTGATCACCCACTGGCGTCACGAATAGTTTTTTTTTCCAGGCCCCAGAGACGCAAGTCACTTGAGGCATTCAACATGTCGAAACATGGTTGAAATCACATCACAGCATCACAACATCCCATTTCCGTCCTGGCCTCAGGGCGAATCTGTGTTTCTTTGTCCGGTTTCCGGGCACAAACCTCGCTTTTGCTTGTCAGAGAGAGGCTCCTTACCCAGCCATATCTGGGACATTCTGGGACGCTATCAGTCAACCAATGTCAAAAGATGTCGAAAGCAACACCAATTGAAGAGTGATGTGCCCTACCATGCTCTACCCTTTGTGAATAAGAAATAAGAAAGAGATTTGCTCATTTTGGAACAAATTTTGGATCAATATGGAAGGCAAAGACAAATAAAGACAATGCAGATGGTGCAGCTTCTCACCGCAAGGCTGAGACTTTGGTTGCCGGTTTTTGCGGCTTTGCGCTCGACAGCCTTTGCCTCGGTGCAAGAGTTGCCTGGTGTCGACCTTTTCAGAGCTGAAGACATGTCGATTGAAAACAATCAAGACATATCAAGACATCTTCCGTGCTCTGAAAATGTCCAATGGTTTGCAACGCTGTAGACTCCAAGTCGTGAAGGAGTGCACACTGTATCTCATTTCTTTTTGATCCCTTCACTTTGGTCTTTCATTCTCTTTAGCCTCTTATGCAGAGCAGCTACGCCTAGCTGCTGGGCGTCACACCGAAATGGCCGGAGAGGGTCGTCGTACCGAAAGTCATGGTTCGTTCTGCCGGGCCTCGGTGCAACTTTCAAAAAATTCAACGATATTTATTTCAAAATGTTACGAAAGTAGTAATTTTCTTGCAGTATCACTATAATTGTATGATTCATCTGAATCTACATTGCATAATTTTAAACTTCATCTGAATCTACATGTTCTTTTCGTAACCACAAAGAATCATCCATTTTTTCAAAACGTCGTCAGCTGTCGGCTGCCCTCCCTTTTGTCGCTTCAAGGCCAAAACTCGGTCTTGTCGGCAGCTGCATACCACCTGGAATATTGGCAGTAGGATGCCAAGTAAGGATTTCCCAGGGATCAGGGAGAAAAAATGCTTAACGGGGGAATGTGGAGTAATAGGTTTGTATATATTTCTATGTATGTTGTTGTTTATCCTTTCATCTTTGATGTTGATGCTTTTGTAGATTTCTGGGGATATCTCATTGCTAAAATTCACTGCTGTTCGTCTCAAAGCTGTTTGCTTTTCTGGTAGTTTTCTGTTGAAGGTATATGAGACTATCCAGACCGAAGAAGCCACATGAAAGCTCGCTCAAGTCAGCCAATAGCTCTGCAAACAAAGCGAATTAAACGAGAGAATGATATTTGCCTTCATTCGCTTTGACATCATAGAAAAGATGTACAACTTGTAACAATCTCGTAGATTAAGACCTAATCATTCAATGGGTCAAGACTTTAGCCATGGACGGAAATATCAATGCTATATTTGTTGAATAGTGGTTGTCTTTTAGCGGGAGCGTAAAGACAACTGAACAAAGGACATGAACTATGGTATTTACAAGAGAGGAAAAAATGATACTGGTGGGATGGCATCTGAATTTGAGAGGATAATTAAGCAAACGATTGATTCATCCAAAAATCAAGAACTAATCGCCAGCCCAGAAGACCAGCAGAAATCTCGATGAACAACAGTGATTTTTAGCCATAAAATGTCCCAAGAAACCTCACGAAAACATCAAAACCGAGAATAAAATGTTGAACACCAACATAAAATCAGAACCACTAAACATCCAACGTTTACTTTCCACTAGACATCCACCTTTTGCGTTTTTTGAGGGAAGTTGGTAAGGCGGAAGGTGCCGATGCACACAGATCAGTCTCAAGGAAGGTTCACCCGTCTAGAAACCAAGTGAGTCACCCGACTGATTCAGCTGTTTTTTGATGTTGAACACAAAATCTGAAATATCTAGCGATATCCAAAGGCAAGCCAATATATGGGCTTATCTGAAAATAGGGTATACCCCCAATGGATTAGCCATTTAATAGGGATAATAATAGGGATAACATGGGATATATAATGGTGATTAACCAATGGATTTAGAGGTTTCCAGTAAATTTTCCACGAAATACCGAACTCGGAACCTGCTCAAGGCGTTCAACAGCAAACGGCTGCCCAAGCCCTTCTGGAAAAACCAAGATACCTGGCAAGCGATCTTTTTCGCAACTACATGATTAACCACATTATTGACATGACATGGTTACTGTAACTATATGGTTAACTATATGCAACTGTTTCTTGTACTTTCACAACCATTCATGGACTGATCTAGCAATCAATCCCTATCCTCAGCTCCTGATATTGCAAAAACATCACCACCGAAGCAGTACAGGGTTGGTCTCGCATTTGTTTCACAAAATTCGATGTGCATCATTCCTCGAATCGATACTTTCAAAGCTCACCACAATCTGACACTGATTTGTACCTCAGAAGCAACCTCTGTGCGCGGATCATCGAACTGCACCTGCAAACTTCTCCAAACTTCCACGTGGCTTTTGGATTGAAGTTGACTCAGGGAATGTCGTGTCAGTGATGCAAAGCATGCCAGGATTTAGCACTTTCACTTTTGACTCTCTCTTTAAAAAACGAGTGGTATGAATGGAAAGCCATAACTTTACAGTTCAAACATGCTGAAACCTTCGCCATGGCCTGAATCTCCGGAGATGCACCCGGCTCAAAGCGGAAAATGCGGAGCACGGCTTGCCATGAGCCTTCGACCGTCTCCTGCTGTCCGAGCTGTCCGACAGCTACAGGCTGTGTGGGGATGTGCGGTACTAGGGTGGTACTGTTGAACTTGGTAATTGTCCAGTAATTGTAATTCTCAATTTCAAAGGTCTCACTTTTTGATACTTTATGAGGAGAGTAAGGATAGAGCAGCAACACAGCCCAAATTCGAACGCAAATCTGTTGGGAACCGATAGCACTGTCGAGCTGAGAAGTGCACGGTGTCGTAAAAGCGAGTGGCCTTCCCACGAGCCGCAAAGGATGGTTTCTCAGAGACTTCGCGATTTAGAGACAACAAACAAAGGTAACAAAGGAAGTTGAGAGAAGCAAATCTGCACAAAGTAAAAACATGTAAAAACGCCACGTTCCGCCTTGATGATGTCAAGTTGCGCGCCAATATCAAGGTCAAATTGAAGTACTGCCTCCAAGCTGTCCAAGCGCATGTTGCCACAACAAAGTTAGGAAACTGACCAAAAAGATCCAAAAAAGACTTGTGATGTCAGCAAGTTTTATGAGCATTGTTTTATAAGCATCACAAACAACGGTCCGCCTTTCCCTTGCGTCCACATAAGCCTGCTTCCCCACTGACTTCCACGCGGGACAGGTGTACCTGTTGTGCAACTCACCAGAGAGAAACTACGGCTTTCGATGAGGTGAGTCGTTCTGAAGACAGCTGATACGAGTGCTAGACATAGCAAGACATCAGCTGTTTCTAATAGTTCGAAAGAGTTCTAAAAGAGTTCCAAAAAGTTCTAAAGCATCCGCAGTCTCTCCAGTCTTGCCTCATAAGAAGACCATGGTGTCTGAACTGGCCCATGTAAATCCTGCACTGCAAGAGATTAACAGAGCAGAGAGAAGCTAAAGGGAAAGCACAGAGAAGCACAGAGTCTCTGCCGTCTCTGGTCCTTCAAAGCAGAAGATAAGTACTCAGGTAGAGACTGTTTGGCCCAAGTTGAAAGGTCTTTTTCCTGGAGCCAAGTTTGGAGCATGTAGAGACCCACAGGCTTTCTGACTTGATGTGTGGTGACTTTCGTGACTTTCACAAGACTCCTGCCACTCCATGGCCATGATTCAACTCAAAGTAATGGGAATGCAATTCTTCAAAGCAACTGCATATGCTCTGCTTTCAGAATGCGCTTTCTGGCAGTCCCTCGATGATCTTCCAGATGACTTTCCAGTGCTTTCAGAAGCCAAACATGGTGCAAAAATCCTATGATTTCCATGAGGCTTAGCCTTTGCAATGAAATTGACTCAAATGATGTCCAAATGATGTCCAAATGATGTCCAAATGATCCCAAGTCTTGTCTCTTGATACTCGAATAGCAAAGCTGTGGGCCACGGATCCGCGTGAAGTGGCTATGCCATGTCATGCCATTCTCACAATTTCGACAGTGCTGGATTTTGTGTAAATGTTCAGTGTCAAGTCGTCGCAACAATCGAGAGTCAATCTTTTCTGCCTCTTCAGCATGCCATCGAAAACTGGAGTTGTGTGCTCCGTCCAAGAGTCCGCAGCACTCAGACACGTCTTGCCAATCTGGGGCGGCTACCTGCCAGGAAAACGAAAACAGCCTTGTTGTATGACACCTATCTCGATTCAAAACAAAGACGAATGCGATACAAGCATGATTCAAGTACGATTCAAGCATGTTACAAATTAGTAGTTTTCCATTATGTTCCTATGATTTCCTATGTTCATTTCACCATTTGATGAGAACTTGTTTTCAAATCAATTGAAGCATCCCGAATGGACGGCACAGGCACGTGGCATTTTTTGGCACCTCCGTATGCAATGTTGTTCCTGACATAGGCCTGGCTGACCTCCAGCTCGCTGGAACAGGTGATGTGTCACAAGAAGTGCCTTGTAACAAGCTCAACAAGCAAAGCACAAGTATGTGCAACTGAGATGTGCAATGAATATCAATGAATATCAATGAATATCAATGAATATCAATGAATATCAATGAATATGTGCAACAAGTGCAATAAGTGCAAGAAAGATCAATGAAGTACTGAAATGTATTGACTAAGTATTTCGTTGACATCATTTTGGTATCGATCTTGCTTTTGCCAAAGCACATTGATTCCGCTGTTTCGGACTGTGGCAATGATTCCTCCAAGCGCACTTGGCCTCAGCTGAGACATGAGACGAACAGAATACGGGTGACCCAGTACTTGACAGCCCAGCAAAGCAAACTAAAGCTGATGCGACCTGATGCAATTGCCAGAAATTGTGATGCGTGAACCCGCTCAAACTGAGTTCTCAGCGTTCCTTTGATTTGGAGGATAAGGGATTCCACGCCCAATTTGTCTGCCACATACAAAGCGGCCTCGAGCAGAATCAAGAACAAAGGAACGACAAAAGGAAACCGTTCCTACATCAGCAGGCAATGAATCGCATATCTTCGTGGCAGGTTTGACAATTTGAAGGCGTTGGATCATTCGATTGTATCATGATCACATATCTAATCGTATCTACAATCATTATTGGTGATTCCGGGGTGTTTTCAAGTTGATCCGAATACAACTTGCCTCCGTGCACCACCTAGCAAACAGGTTTGAAAATTCTTCAATCAATGCCTCAACAGCGCGATTTGCATTTGGTAGCAAAACACCTCAGAACGAAGCGATGGAATATAACTGAATACACGCTAGCAAGAATTTGCGGTTCCTCTTCCCGATCAAAGCAACAGCTTCCACTATACTGAAGAGGCTGCCGTACCGTTTTTCTGTAGTGGCCCAAACTACCTGCAAACTGCGGCAAACTCGCAAGAACGATCCTGTGTTTTTTCGCGTCTGTTTGTGCGTGAGAGTTATAGGCTTGACAAGTGAAGGCACCCAATCCTAGGTGCCATGTTTTCTTCCAGAAAAGTCACGATGTTTTGATGTTTTGTCCAGGGTAAGGTTGTTGTTCTCTTGTTTACAATCCCTACTAGTCCCTGACCCTGGCCAGGAGCTTTGTTAATGGCAGCAACAAACGGATGTGCTGAAAACGATAAGGGCATGTCTCTTCGGTGTGCTGCTGAGTTGACACGTCATGTTTCATTCTGGTCTTTCTGTATACATGATATACACCAAAACCATCCGAAAACCAACAAGAATCTTCACCAGAAATCACGTATGCAAGGAAAATCCAACCTTTCATCCAGAGAATTTATTAAAGACCCCAATGATGGGACCCCCATTCCAATAATCTTCCCATACTATTGGGGTTTCTTATGGGAGTAGAATCGGAGTATGGGAATGGGGATCCCAATATTAGGGGTCCCTGCAAATTCCACTGATTTAATAAGGATTGATCATGGTTTGTCTATGACTTTCCATTCATGGGGCAATGTATGGCACATCCCGACGCAAACAATCCCAGTTTAAGAATGTTACGAGCGAAAATGCCACATGTATTCAATAAGCAAGACAAGAACAGTGGTGCCATCCATGAAACTGAAAATGGAAAGCATGAACTGTTTCAAGACTTGCGGACACATTACAGTACCTCAAACTTTGGCACATTGCATTTCATATGCATACGGTCCTTGCCTCCCCTTTCTTGTCGCAGAGAGCCACATGGGTGTTATTTTTGCTCTTTCGCACGGTCATCATCTCAGCTCTCTAGTGGCTGCAGACTTACTTGCTGAAACTTGTGCAAGATATGTTAATAGGTTACAAGACTGTAAAGACACTTGAGACTGTTTAGATTCAGTTTAGATTGTTAACTGAGGCTAAGACTGCTCCGCCTTCCAACCTTTCGTGTTATGAAAATGATTTTCCACGGCGAGCGGTGCTGATGACCTGCTCATGACCTGTTCTGGACCGGTGCTCGACCGGTGCTCGACCGGTGCTCGAGATTGCCTGGAGGACTTCGAGATAGACTTGTTCTTCTTCACCGCCTCTAGGCTAATCCGGCCTCCTTGCAAAAATGAGCCAACGAGGCAAATTGAATATGACTTGATTGAGGAATATTGAGTACTTGAATATAATTGCATATCATTGAATATGATTGAATATGATTTCAACATGACTTAAACATGACTTGAACATGTTTGATGACTCGATGACCTCAACATGACCCACAAGTGACACAGGTCACGAGCCATCATGAACCAATACTGAATACTGAATTGACACAAGGGTCGAAGAGGTGAACATCGTCGCATGTCTGTGCACCGAATCACACCCCTTGACATCTCTGCAAGCTGAGTGACGTCGTCGCAAGCCCAGGACGCCACTTGTGGCCGCCTCAGAATGGTCATTCGCCACACCGGCCGCAGGGATGGCAGGGAGCATGAGGAGCCGGCAATGGCACTCATGACGCCAAAGCCCCAGCGTGCCTCACCGGACACATAACAAACGAATAAATTAACACTTGCTAAGAACAAGATCGAACAAGATGTAAAAAGATGGAACTAGATTCTAGATGTAAAGAGATGTAAAATGCAACGACGAAACAAGATGTAACAAGATATAACAAGATGTAAATAAGGTGGATACGAAGTACCCAAGGCTCTCGTCACACTTCAAAATTAGAGTGAGAGTAATTGGCGACTGACACAGACTATCGCCTCGGAAGGTCCAATCGGTTCATTGCTCAGTCTCTGAACCTCTCAAGCTTCGGCACGATGCTGCAAATGCTCGAAATGCTCGAAAATGTCTGCTAATTTCAGTGTCCAAGTAGAAGCTTTGCTCCGCTGGAATAACTGCAGCGCGTGGGCAACGTGGCACGACATATTCCCACAGATCTGGAGCCTGCGGAATGTTTGGCTGGACTTCAGCGCCTCGAGAGATTGAAACTCCGAGAAATTCCAAGCCACAAGTTTCCTTGTGATTCACTTCACACAACTCTTCCTTGCTCAAGACACAAATACAACAGATGTAGAACAGATGCATAACAAATGCAGCAGATTTTTCACAGTCAGCGATACCTCGCGGGGCAATGAAGGCATGGCATAGCGGTAGCCTCAGCTGAGAGCTGAGTAAAATTGGTGACGCTCCTCGTATCTCCTCGCATATTATGTGTCAACGCTAGGCACAGGGCACCGCAACAGCCAACCACCGCCTCGCGTACGCAGTTTGAAACATGTTGAAACTCGTTTCAGAGCTGAAGAGTTCTCTGTGAACTCTAGCACACTAAGTCGCATGCATATTTGCACCGCTCCCAACCTCAAAGCCACTTGGGCGAACCAGACGAACCAGACGAACACTGTGTGGTACGTCTCTTTTGCGCTGTGGTTTACTAAGGTCTTCACCTCGCAAAGGGCTTTGCTGGGAGATCCCTTGAACCAAGGTGGCCACGGGACGCACAGTTCGAGCACTGAAAATCCTGCACATTTTCAGTTCAAGCACAGCATGTTTGAAGGATTGATTCAAGATGATATGTGGCCGATATGATACAAAGTCCCCATTTTGATTTTGTGACCCAGTGTTGTCGCCATCAAGCGCTCGGGAAGACTATGAGACGATGAGACTTTGAGGCTAACTTGCTTCACTTCTTCTTGTCAGAGCCAACGACCTGTTCGTAAAAGTCCATTTTCTTCTGCGCCTTGCAGAAAGTGACACAATAGGATCAGAAAAGTCATGAGAAGTCTATATTCTTTGAGAAGGCAAGGACCCTGATGACAAATGAAATATGATGAAATAAGGTTTCAAAATCATATGTAAAAGTTTCAATGAAAAGCGCAAGAATTGCAAAGACATCTGAAAGTGATCAGTGGCTCCTCTTTGTGTCCTCCCGGCGGACGCTGATCACAAATAATCATAGCATGGCGCGTGATCTCCTGCGCGAGGCGTCGAACAGAACCAGCACACACAGCACAAGCAACAAATGACAGAATGCCAAGAGCTCGGAGCTCGGAGCTCGGAGCTCGTCCTCTCGTGGCTCTCTTTTGGGCTTCTCCTCCGTCTCTGGCATCTCCTCAGATTCAGATACAAGGACTCATTCAGGTTACATTCAGACTCGGACTTTTCTTAGGACGAATGGTTTTTGGTCATGATCAACAGGGAATAAAAATGAATAAAAATGAACAAAACGTTTCTCCCGGGGAAATCCATTTGCTTCAAATTTGCTCGGCCAATTTCAACAAGCTCCGGGGTTCCCCGCCAGCTCAGCTTCGCTGCTTTGATACGTACAGCTTTGCTTTGGCCAACGGCTGCAGATTCGGCATTTTTTTCAGGCAGTGTTGTCTTTCAAGTTGGACTTTTCAACCACAAACTACAGAGAGGGTTACACACTTCGTATTGGCATTCACCGATAGAATAAAGGGCAAAAACAATATGGGCCAAGGATGGCCAAGGAAGGTTCAGTGGCCGAGTAGATTTGACGAGATGTCTTTTTGTCTCTGCTGATGTCAATGTGAAGTTCCAACTCTTTGCTTGGCAACAAAGCTGGTTCTTCACAGCAACAATCACCTTATGTACAGCTCCATAGCGAGCGGTGGTTTGTTGTGGAGCGACTTCGAGACATCCTGCTGTGGAGTCAGCAGAGTCGACAAAGAATTGAAACCCTGCTCTAAGCCCGAAGCAACAGACAGCTTCAGCAAGAACCGAAATCAGACTCTAAGACCGCAATCACGACAGGAAAATGGATGAAAGATATGAAAGCACAAGCAATCAACATCAACAAGAACTACACTGTCATTTCAGAACAGCCAAACTGTCTGCCGGCTGCGTCAATCGCCATTCTCAGCCAACCAGGCCACAGCACTTTCAACCTTGGCAGAATCGACATGCGGAGAATCGACAGCAGCTGAGGTGCAGCGGGCTACTTTGCAGGGTACGAGTACATCTGGGAGCCCCAGCTGAGGAGCAACGGCTTGCAGCTTCTTTGGCAAGCTTCGAAGGGAAGCCCAGCCTTAGAAAAACGGTGAGAAAACTTGCAAGAAAAGACTGAAGTCGAGATTCTCCATGACAGTTTGACTAGCAGAAATTGTTCTTTTTTCTTTCGCAGTTTCAGAAGTTAAGACTTGCAAACGCAATCCACAAAGAGTGCCGCCATCTTGGCCAAGAAGCTCTAGCAGCTGAATCAGCAGTCCTGGCACGCTTGCCAGCTTTTCGAAGGCTCCGAGGATTGAAAAATAAAACATAGGACAGCTACTTGTTCGCACAAATACCCTGTTTTCAAAGGCTTTGGACCACCCAATTTTTGGGGGAATATCAAGGTATCGGCAGAAAGTGGCTGCCCACGCTTCCGACTCCTATTGAATCTAAGCAGCCGTTCACAGAAATGCTCTCCACACAAAGATATCTGTATGATAATGTATGAAGTCTTGGAACCAGAGAGAGCTTCAAGGCAGACTTAAACAGGTTCACTTGACAAGTTGGAGCTGAGTTATATCATATTGGAATGTATTCAATGATATCGTCTGAAACATTGGTATCTCGGATGCGTCTGAGAAGATGCACCTCTGTCACCTTCGTAGCCTTGACTCTTCGAACCTCAGATTTCCAAATTCACTCTTTTGCTCCTGGTTTCTTACAGCTGCGCAAAGCATATTCCAGGAGCATGCCAGGAACCTCTGAAAACGAAATTCCATGAAATGCACGGGGGCAATGAGATTTGATTGAGCTTTGAATCCAAAATGGAGACTAGAACTTAATTAGTGTTTGGTATGTTTGGTATGCTGTTTCAGACAATAACATCTCTTCACGATCCTGTCCCCCAGCTGCCTTCGTATTAACTCAAGTAAGTCGTACAAGGCAACCTCAGGCCTAACTGGGCACACCTGCTCAGTTTGAGAATTGCTGAAGTCTATTGCCTCTACGACTCTACGCCAGCGTCTCAAGAATGATTGCTGTTCCCATTTCTTTTTTGGGTTAGTTTGGCCAAGGATTCTGCGCTGGCCATCTTTTTGTGAAGTCCTCAACTGTCTTTCACTCCTTCCTCAAAATCTAATTCATAATTAGTTGTAATTTGATTGTCTAATTTCTGTGATACAGTAATTCCAATTCATCTGGAGATTTTGAGCTTCGAATTCGAAATTTCCACAGAAATTCTGCCGAAGATCATCCAGCATCACCAAGCGCGTGTTTTCCAGCCAACTCTCGCAGCGCACGGCCAGCTGCTGCCGCCGCGGCCTCGTGATCATCTTGTCGAATCATCTTGTCAGGAACAGTATCCAATCTGCAATCTGACAGAATCTGACAGAATGACGAAGAGGTACACTAAGTCACTAAGTCTGTACTGCAGACCAAACACAGAGGCGCACGGACAGTTGACAGCTTTCAGCAGTGCTGTGGGGATCTCGTTGGTTTTTCGTGCCTCGACTTCGGGCGAGACTGCTTTGAGACGTGGCACAGCGGGCTCTGGAGCTCTCAGTTTCTTGGCAAAAGAGTCCAAGGCCTCTCAGGAAATCGGAAGAATCAAATCAGGGACTGGATGCTCAGAAGATCTCAGAACAGCAGAGCAACCTGGAACAAACTTCAATTTCCGGAAATTGTCTACCTTTTTCATCGCGACCTGAAAGTCACTTGGCCACGGCTACCATACCGAGAGCATGCAAAGTGCATGTTGTAGCATCCCCCAGCTGGCACCTCAGCAGTTTCCTGCGGCATTCGGTTGGATCCGATTGGTCGGTTGATTTGGATCCGATTTGGTGATGGCGTGACCTTCATGCACCACTGATGTACCACTGCGCTTGGTTTCCCGACTGCAAAAGTCTGGTCAGCCGTCAAACTGAAGAAACGCAAAACGATATGGATAGTTTGTTGATTTTTGGTTAAGTGTTTCTTGCATGTTTTAGGCGACTTTAGGGACTTTCGTGCATTGAATGTTCCGAGTGGTTCTGTTCAGCTTTGGAGTCCACTTGCGTCCCATGTCGCGTTGTCCATTTCTCCTTGGCCATCTGCGTGGTACGCTTCAAGGTCCACTCCACCGCCTCCTGTGAGGGGATATATTGACGCTCCATCGAGCTGGAGTTGACAGTTGAAAAGTGGATTCTACAACAAACAACTGTGAAAACTTTCAAAAACTGTCAAACAACAACAGCCAAAAAACCAAACTCTGAAAATTGACCGCAAAGGTAACAGAAAACCTATGAGATTCATACGCCCAAATGCTGCAGTAGGCTAAAACGGTATAGAACTCCTCAGAATCATCCTTTCACAAGCTATCCCAATCCATCTCAATTCATCTCAGCAATTTACCTCAACTATCTGATGTGCGCGTCTTGCGCATTTGCTGCAGGAATTTACTCCGTCGGCTTGGAGACAGCCTCCGCAGAGGAGAATTGTGCAGCAGCCTCTTCTGCAATGTCCTCCACGTGTTTTGGGATGAAATGAGATGAAACCAGAGAGATTTGAGAGATATCTGGTGGATTGAGACTTGGGAAATGGATGGAAATGGATGAAACTGGTGTCAATCACGACTTTTTTTCATGCCCGAAGCATCGCACAAAGACTCGCATGTGTCGCCTGACTGAATCCCATTGCCACCAGCTGCGAGGCAACATCCTGAAAGCAACTTAGAGGGCAACTGGAAAGTTGGCAAAACCAAAGATCTCCAAACTTTTTCATTTTTTTCAATGTATTTTGATTTTTCACTTTTTTCAGAATTACATTTTCTGGTTGTTTTCTTAGCTTTGCCATGTTTTGCCACGACCATTTCACGTTTCCCAAGTAATCTGATTTGGCAATTGTGGAGGACACGGATGGAATGATGCGGCGATGCAACGCAGTCGAGTCACTCTGAGCACCTCACGCTGTCTGGAAACCTTGGGCCTGTGCTGCCTGCCACTGCCTGTGCTGCCTGTGCTGCCTGTGCTGCCGACACACTTAGCTGAGACTTAGATTTTGCTCACCTTGTCTCGCATCGTCCATGATCGTCCATCGTTCATGTCCACCGAACAGAAATAATCCAGTCCAAACAAACGGTTCAACGGTTCTCGATGGTTCTCTATGGTTCTCGATGGTTCTCTATGGTTCTCGATGGTTCTTGGCTCCAGTTGTAGCACGGAAAACGGAAAGCTTTTCATCCCAGAAAGACATGGCCTTCTTTGCTGGCGAACGGGTAGGCGGTGACAGGATCTCCTGGGCAATGCCAAAGTCACACATGGAAAACAGGTGAAAACAGGTGAAAACAGGCCAGAGAAGAGTCGAGTCAAACCAAAAACAGGAAATGAACATAAATTCATTTATAAAGTATCAGACAATATCAGACATTTCAGTCAGAGACAGGAGAGTGGAATCAGTGGAATCTTGCTTCTGTGCTTCCACGGGCTTTTTCGCATTGGCTGACGGGTGGAGGATGGTAATCCTCGATCTGAGACTATGGGCTATGTACATGCGCTTGTCGCATCACTTGGAGGACATGGCATCACTCACGTTTTGCCTTCCAAGTTTGGCCAAATGGCTGAAATCTCGAAAAGAGTCAATTCATGTCAATTCAACTGTTCAATGCAAATGCAATATATGCAATGCACATTTCTCCAGATATATTTTGCATCAGGCAATGCATCCAACACTCACCTGCCTGGCTTTCAGACTCCTCGACAAACATGCAGAGTTGCAACATGGCAAATTGCTGGCATTCGTCACACTTTGCACAATGACCATACCGACATGTGCCCAACATACCTGGCCTATCTGGGGTCTTGGGTCTTTTGGCTCATGAGACATTTTCCCCGCCTGCGCTTTCTGCTTCATGCGCTCGATATCAAATATCACCCCACGGAACATGCGTTCCTTCAGAGACAAATGGATGAGGTGTGTGTTTTTGCAGTCAAAATGCAAACGCAGCAACAAATCTCACAGATTCCTCCCAAAAGTATGGCCCTGGTTTGTAGAGACACATAACTTCACGGCACCTTGTCTATACTTCTGCTCATGACGGCATAACTGGCTGTTCCAATTGTAGCCAGAACTGCGAAACCAAAAATCACAGCCGGTACATTGGTCTTCTTTGGCGGGCGAATCATGGCAAAGCCACTGCACGAAGCCGCAAAGGAAAAGGATTGACTTGAGCCAAATCGGCATTTTGCCAAATGTATTGACAAATCGGCATTTTTTGGCATCGGCATGTCTTATTGTCGTGGCAATCCAACGTCAAAGCAACAGTCGCTGAACAGCGAGAAGAATTACGGATATGGCGGCTGTGGGGGTTTCCAAAAATCGGGGGAACCCCAATTTCTTTTTTGAGCATGCAAAATCCTATGAAAATGGATGCTTTAGGGGTAACCCCCATTTTAGGAAACCCCCATATGTATCCATATGTTCCATTTGGGCACGGAACTGTCTCCTCTTGGCTTTTTTGCAGAGGTGGTGTGCACAACCTGAGCGCGGACAGCTGTTGGACTCAAATCTGGCCAAGAATCCTTCAACTCCTCTTGGGCTCCAGCGAATCCTTCAACCGCAAGGCCAAGAAATCTGCACCTTCCTGGGGAAAACAGAAAAACAGATCCAAAGACAGGCACAAAACTTCACAAATCCTCTGACCAAAGAGATGAAAGATGACGAAAGATGATGAAAGGCTCAAATGCACAAAGGTCAAAGTTGGTCTACGACTCTACGATGCCTCCAGGAACCACTTTGGACCTTGGTATTGACAGGTTTACATTATGAACAGGCTTGTTTAAACTTGGAACAGGCTTGTTTATAGTTTAAACAAATTTAAAGTTTTCACAAGTTTACTTCATCAAAGATTCATCGTCGACGGTGCTGAGGCAAGAGGCGCACTCCGTTGTGGCCGCCGTCGAAAGTGACTAATTTCCTCCATCAGGATGCCACAAAAATCCGAAAAGCAATGGTGCCAATGGAAGACTGTTGCAAAAGATCAACAGAACATAACAGAACATACAAAACATAGAATTCGGAAGGCTTCTGCTACCCAGTTGTAGCGAATGACGTCTGGTCTGCCAATCATGGAAGCATAAAAAAATGCGCCATTGAGTGCGCCTGATTTCGGACCCCCAAGCACGGTGGATGTCATAAGTGTGATGTGGAAGTATGAACTCCTGGCGAAGCACTGGTAGCAACTTGAGGCGCAGGGGTAAGGGACGAAAGCTAGCTCGGCAGGGAGCTGGACTTGAAAATCAAGTGGGCAAATACAGTGGCGCATTTTTTGACATAGATANACTTGAGGCGCAGGGGTAAGGGACGAAAGCTAGCTCGGCAGGGAGCTGGACTTGAAAATCAAGTGGGCAAATACAGTGGCGCATTTTTTGACATAGATACAACGATACATAGATAGCTAGATAGATAGATAGATAGAGATGAAGATAGATAGACAGACAGAAAGGTAGATAGATAAAAAGACAGATAGATAGATGGATGGATAGGATGGATAGGAT
>BGPT01000081.1:211881-243786 GCA_003297045.1 Symbiodinium sp. clade C Y103
AAGGTAGATAGATAAAAAGACAGATAGATAGATGGATGGATAGGATGGATAGGATGGATGGATGGATGCACGGATGGATGGATGGATGGATGGATGGATGGATCGATAGATAGATAGCTAGATAGCTAGATAGCTAGATAGCTAGATAGCTAGATACCTAGATAGCTAGATAGCTAGATAGCTAGATAGCTGGATAGCTAGATAGCTAGATAGTTGGATAGATAGATAGCTAGATAGCTAGATAGCTAGATAGCTAGAAAGAAAAAAAT
The DNA here is from genome assembly GCA_003297045.1 of Symbiodinium sp. clade C Y103. Taxonomy (NCBI): domain Eukaryota; class Dinophyceae; order Suessiales; family Symbiodiniaceae; genus Cladocopium; species Cladocopium sp. clade C. The sequence goes on from BGPT01000081.1 coordinate 212,151, forward strand.
TGATAGAAAGATAAATAGACAGAGAGATATATAGCTGGATGGAGAGAGAGAGAGAGAGAGGTAGATAGATAGATAGATAGATAGATGGATGGATGGATGGATGGATGGATGGATGGATGGATGGATAGATGGAGAGAGAGAGAGAGAGAGAAGGAGACATAGCTAGATAGGTAGGTACGTAGAGACATAGACAGATAGATAGATAGATAGATAGATAGATAGATAGATAGTTAGATAGATAGATAGATAGATCGAGAGAACAGATAGATCGAGAGAACAGATAGATCGAGAGAACAGATAGGATAGATAGGCTAGATAGGCTAGATGGCTAGAGAGGATAGGTAGGTAGGAGACTCCTTAAACCATGCCCTATGAAGGATGCCAAATGATGCAAAGGCTGGGGAATCTGACGACGTTCCCGGGGGGGATCGAGCCACGGCCAAACTGCTTGTGAACCCGGTAGCCGGGGGGGGGGTATCCTCACAACCTTTGGGTAGGTGCTGGGAGTTGCTGAGGACATGTCGCTGAGGAAATTTAGGAAAATATTCTACCTGTTTGAGCTTTGTCCAATAGGAAGGCTTCATATCACGCAAAAACGGACGTCCACTACAGTAAAAATTGTGGACCATCGTCTTACTCTCAGAGTCTCACAGGATTTTAACCACCAAAATCGCAGCACAAACCTCCAATGTCTCCAAAATCAGTCCAAGAAGCCCTCCAAGTGCCTCGAAATAGGCTTCAATGGCCACCTCATTGCTGGGAAGATAAAGCATCCAAAATGTTCCTTTGGGAGCAAACACCAACTGAGTTGATCTGAGTTGCTCATTGGATATCAGCTGGGTTTGTCTGCAAATTTCAGGCCAGTCTGCTTGAAAGCTGATGGTCCGTATCGCGTTCTTTGGCTATGCTTGGGCCGTTGTTTTCTGGCTGCTTTTGCTTCGTCTTTAAACCTATCCCACCCAAAAGAAACACGAAATCAGTCCCAAAAAGTCCACATTATTCCATAGATGTCACATCTTCTCTTAACTCTTCCCATATGTTTCCCTTTTTTTAAACCAGCTTCATCTCCTCCAAGGCACCATCTCCTGATATCCCAGATCCCTCAGCTCCAGCGCTTGCCGTGCCAGGCGCTGTAGTAACTCAGGCCGCAAGGTGCCGCCCCCAGCAGCCAGACAGGCCAGGGTTTGGGTCAAGCCCATGGCGTCCAAAGGACACTGCCTGCAGGAGCTGGTTGGTACCCGAAAAAGGAAACCAACAGTTTGCGATGGAAAATGCCCATCGATGGATGATCTAAACATAAATGTGTGTTTGGATATGTCTTGTTCGACCTGAGGGCCGGTGTGGTTGGGTTTTTGGGGCAAGAGTTGTTTGGATGGTTTTCGTTCGACAGGAAAATCCCGGCATGATTTGGTTATTTAAAATAACGAACCGAATGTTTTGGGGCCGTTGAGGCCCAAGCAATGTGTGAAAAATGATGGCTTTCGAGCCACAAAACTCAGGAGTTCATCAACTATTTTGGATTGGTTCAAAAGAAAACTTATTGGAAACCCTGGGTTCTTACAATTAAACATATAAGTTTCCTGCAACATGTTCCCAACATCCAATTCGGGGATCCATTTGAGGATCGTTGAATAGTATCAACTGGATTTGGTTGGCCAATCTCGAAGTTCACTCACCAAAAATGGGATTGAAATATATGATTGAAGTGTGTTGAGGGGCCAGCCTGGCAGTACGACAAAATGCTGGGGATTCCCAGGAATCCAGCTTGTATCATGTTAGATCTACAATGATCTACAGGTTTTTTCGGTGAGAATGAGGTGGGATCGGGTCAACACTTATGGAATGCCAACAGTCAGTGATAGGTCTGTAAGAGGAAATGATCAAGTGATGATGTTGCCAGAAGTAGCGAGTCTGGTTAGTAAGTGGAAGATTCAAGCTTTAAAAAACTGGGATGATTTTCTAGCTATAAACCTCCAGTTTGATCGGGAATTTCCCAGCTAGCCACGTTTGATTGCCAGAGGGTAAAGTCCGGCAAAAAAATATAAAAAAGAATCAGAAAACCTCCAAAAGTCCAAGAAAATAAAATAATTCACCCCCCAGGTCTTGCCAACAAAACCTATCTAAAAGTTCCAATAGAAACATATGTCAAAAAACCCGTGCAAATCCCAAAAATCCATATAAATCCCATTAATAAACGATCTCAAGGTCACCTTCAATATAGAAATGTATATCATGTGTGTATAGATGGGTGTGTCTGAAAATAGGGTATATTCCCAATTATAGCCATTTATTGTTTGGATAATGAGCATTAACCATTGGGTTTAGGGGTACACTATTTTCAGACAAACCCATATGTATATAATATATAGAAAAAGTCCCTTGAAATATCGCTAGCCTCAAGCTGAGCTCCAATTCCTCCAGCGCTCGCATCACCGTCAGCTTCTTCCGCACCGCTGGAGGCTGCCGCATCAGCAACTGCCATGCCTTGGATGTGTGGCGAACGGCGAACTGGGGCAACTCCTCCTGGGAATCCCATGGTGAATCAAAAGCAGCTGGTAGTTGTGGATATTATGGATGTCCAGCTCCCTCAAACATTGGGATTTCATAGGTAACTTGATCCATCCCCAATTTTGGGGAATGTGAAGAATCTTGATTTGTTCTGACTCATTCCAACTTGATTATCAATGACATGACCATGGCGAGGGGAATCTTCAAAATTGCCATGTGACATTACCACAGGGGTGGAGGCTTCAACTCGCAAGTTGGGATTCATCTACTTCTTGGAGGGTAGCTGGAAGTTGGCATGCAAGAATCCTTCAAAATGGATATCACATCTACTGTCACAGCCTCTCTCGCAGTTTGTCGTGCAATCACTTACGTCGACCCAGCGGTAGATGATCATGTTATATCATCCTACACGTCCTTGGATTCTTCGCGAGTTGAACCCCTTGTTCTGTACGGGAAGTTGGCACTTCGGGGTTGAAAGAGTTGGGACGAAAGATGATGAAACCAAGTGCATTCAGGGGGAGTTCAACGTAGGTCTTAACAGTCTGGGAACAGAAAAATCAATTTTCATGGGTCCCCAACTATTGGCTCTGATCATCTAACTTCATTCAGACTGCGTCCAGTATCTCGTCAAGCGCCATGGTCGGCGCCAGAACCGTCAGCCTGCAGGAGGTGTTACTCTGGAAACCTTGCTGATTTTTATGGAAGCATTGAAACACAAATGAGACCACACAGCTTAAGATCCCACGCTTCCCTTGAAATTCAGCTCATCGTCAGCTCAACGTCCCAATTTATGATTCAAGGCTTCATTTGTCCGTTTTCTGTTTGTTCAACCTCCATTTATGTTGAGCAATCCTGATCCAACATTGTGCTGGTGGCACAAGCCTGAAATTGAAAGTGGGACCGGAAATCGTCACCAGATCTGAAACAACATTTTCCATGTTTGTTGTCATACGGGGGGACTACCCATTTGCCTTAATCCCTATTGCACAAATTGTCTACCAAACAAGCCAACGTGAACGTTTGTGGGTCAATAAGGTATCGGTATAAGTGACTTTGTCCCCGTGCCCAACAGGAGCCACCGGTGTCATGACCCGGATTGTCCAAGGGGATGAGTGGCTCAAGCATGTCTACGGATCAATTACAAAGTCCAACCACCCATTTTGTTTGAGGGGACTTAGATATTGTGCGCTGCGTGAAACAAAAATTTTGTATATTTTATGCTCTGTTTTATGTCTATGGCACGGGTTAACATTAAATATAGTACAGTATTCGTTGGCGCTGTCAACTGCATGAAAACAAACAACATGCTGGATGATCATTGGATATTTTCGAAGATTGAAACATATTTGAAGATGTTCCCATTGCATCCCATTGTTTGATCGTCCAAACCAAGTAAAAAAAAACAACTCAGCAACTCCACCCGGTTTGTCTGGTCTCAATTTCCTCGACATTTGTACGAGAGGGTACGTGCAATAACCAACTAAAAATGAGATTCTTGACAATACCTTAAATGTGCTTGACGGTACCTTAAGTCTGACATTCTTGACAGTACCTTAATTCTGAAATTCTCGACGGTACCTGAAATGTGAGTTTCTTGAGTGCCTGAAGGTCAAAATTAAACATCAACATTAATCATTATATGCAATATCTGAGCGAAATCTCATAGTTTTTGCATGGAAAACTTACTTTTTGTACAGAAATCTACCATTTTCCATGCAAAGTCACATGTTCATTCGAAAAGTCACATTTCAAAAAGTCACATGTTTATTTGAAAACTCAGATTTCGAAATTCGAAGTCACATTTCGAAAAGTCACATTTTCATTCGACATTTCGAAAAGTCACATTTCGAAAAAATCATATTTTCATTCGAAAAGTCACATTTCGAAAAGTCACATTTTCATTCGAAAAGTCACATTTCGAAAAGTCACATTTTCATTCGAAAAGTCACATTTCGAAAAAGTCACATTTTCATTCGACAAGTCTCATTTCGAAAAGTCACATTTTCATTCGAAGAGTATATTTGTTTGCTATCGTAAAGTTCTAATGACAATGTGTTTGTGGTCCTGCTTCTGCAATCTTGCTGCGTGAGCTCCTGGCTGAAGCAAGAGTATACCGGGAACGACCCAACATCATGCGCAATTGAAGCATTGGCAGCTGTGTGGGCCGTGCCGCAAACAGCTTGAAAGTACAGGATGCCCCGGCAGAGTTTGAACGCCAAACCAGCATTCTTTTCGGACCCTAGTCTATGTGTTTTTGACACATCTGTCCTGATTACTTAAATGTGAAAGGAATCTCAGTGAACCATAACAGGAATGTGAAAGGAATCTGAGAATGTGTTCATCAAATGTGATTATTTACATTTCTCTAAATCACAATTGCAATCTCTACACTCACCCCTTTCCAGCCGGCTAAGCACACAGCGGAACGGGAGTTTCGTTCTTCTGACCATTGTTCCTCGGATTTTGTAAATGATGCGATGACTTGCATCTTGGTTCTGTCACAACATGTGCGAACAATCTTTTTAAGCCGACCACATGAAAGGCTTCAGATGTACAATGACGACCTGTGTCCACTTGCGCTGAATGAATCAAACCAATGAGCCGCGCCGAGAGATTGCAGAGCTTGCGCACCAGCTGCACAATTGCGCGTAGAATTGCGGAGGTTGCAGAGTTGCACAAATAGGCCGTGCCTCTGGATTCGTGCGGTTTCGTTCCAACCCTCCGCATCTCCACACTCGTCGCACCTGAAATGATGGCCAGGTTTAAGAACAACTACGAAGCTCCTTGCTACCATCCATACGTTACGAGGAGATCACAGTTATATAATACTATGTTTGCGACGGTATGATTCTCAGCAAGAGACTTCATAGAGACACTTTCTTGGCCAAAAAAGTCAGTCACACAGTCCTGACGGCCACAGACAGAGCAGAACACACTGGTTTAATTTGTTTTGGCTGATTCAGCAACTGCAACTGTCCTGGAAGCTTGGCCAACTGATGGGCAATGATAGAAATGTAAAGCCTGTGGGAGATCGTCATTCGCAGACGAAGAACCGTACATCCTTTTATCAGAGGATAGAAGGATGTAGGGTTCTTCGTCTGCGAATGACGATCTCCCACAGGCTTTACATTTCACTTTTGCCCGCATATATCCCTGGCATGATCAGCCGCAAAGATTTGAAAGTAGATACACAATGCTTTTGCGAGATTCTGGGTGTACAAACCGTTGGATGTATGTGTCTGTGGCACAGTTGCTTTCGTGACCTGGGATGGAACAATGTGAGATTAGGTAATTTGGAATTTGCGATTGATTGGTTAGTTTTGTTTAGTATCCTATTTGGCTATGTCATCCCCAAGCCATTTCGTAAAAAACTCCTAATCCGGGCCTTTAGTGGATGCAACACACTGTTCTTGACGTGCTCCGCTTCCGACTCTAGTTGTGTCAGAAGGAATCTCAGAACTTCCTGGCAAGAGTAGGCACATAGGCACAGCGGTTCCCAGACTCCTCACTACAAACTTATCATTTCTGTTGCTTGAAATTTAAATCAGAAGAACATGCCTGCACTTCCATTCAAGCTGGATTCAAGCAGATTTTAACTAGCAAACAAATCGAGAAAGGCAACCGTGCCTCGGCATCCTCCTCTTGATTCTTCGAAAACAGCTCTGGTTTAACTTTTGACAAGCGGTCCACAAAGAGGTCGGATCCAACCCATTGGGATTATTCTTTTTGATCGCATCCTGCAACCCATGAGGCATGAATGCCACAAACGAAAGCTGTGGCGAGAACGTGCATTCTGGAATTGGTGTCGTGCACATAAGGTTTCTGTAATTAATGCTTCCACCAGAAACTACAAAGAGGTATGACAGCACCAATGAATGAAATCATCACAATAGCAACGTCTCCAAGATATTCCAATCCCTTACTAGAAAAAGTGGTGGATCCTGAGCACGATCTCATATGATGACCATATCATCTGAATCGACATTGTGTCGAAAAAGGCATCAGCAGGCATGGGCCTGCATGAAAGAATGGGTGATAGGCCCATTCTCCCGGTGCTCTTCCAGCAGCTTCAACAGCGGTGTCGCTGATCTGGCCGTTTCCCCCCATGTGTCGAATGTAGCAAAGCATGACAGATTAGGACAGAAGTGCGTTTTTGCTCTGTCGGCAGGGGCCTAAGAAGCTGAAGGCAAACACCGAAAAAACACGTGCCGCCCAAGTTGCGAATGCTCGTGCCTGAAATGGTGATCTAGATGTGTGTATTGGGAAAGAATCTCTCCATTTTGCCAAAGATAGATTTGCGAAATCGATTTTCCCACTGCCTTCTGGTGGATTCGGGATCACTTCCACCCTGCAAAAGAAGACACATACCGGGCAAGTCAATGAGACTCTGTTATTCACAAGGATGTTGAAATGAACAATGATCAAACACATTTTGTATGGAAATTTCTCACATTTTGTTTGGAAATTTCTCACATTTTGTATGAGACCTGGAATTGTCAGCAAAGAAAAGGTACGGTCTAGAAAAGGACTTAAGGTACGGTCTAGAAAAGGACTTAAGGTACGGTTTAGAAAATGACTTAAGGTAGGGTCTAGAAAAGGACTTAAGGTACAGTTTAGAAAAGGACTTAAGGTACGGTCTAGAAAAGGACTTAAGGTACGGTCTAGAAAAGGACTTAAGGTACTGTTTAGAGAGGAATAAAGGTACATCTCAGAAGGTCAGAGTTAAGGTACCATCAAAAAAGAAAAGGTTCTATAGGTGATTTTTTCAGTTGGCACTTGGCCAGACCCTCTCTATGGCACGGGTTAACATTAAATATAGTACAGTATTCGTTGGTGCTGTCAACTGCATGAACACAAAAACATGTTGGATGATCATTGTATTTTTTTTTGAAGATTGAAACATATTTGAAGATGTTCCCATTGTATCCCATTGTTTGATCGTCCAAACCAAGTAAGAAGAAAGAAACAACTCAGCAACTCCACCCGGTTTGTCTGGTCACAATTTCCTCGATATTTGTTGGTCAAGCCCCCCTAAGCGTGTTGAAACAATTGCCATGTTTGCCTGCCATGTCGAAAACGTGTGTTTATCCCATATCCCCCATCATGAGATCATTGTTTCCCTAATATCCCTATGGTCTTTCCATATCTCAAAATATGACGAAAACATTCTGATGGAACCACAATATCCCCAGAAGGTGGTGACACAAAAAACTACAGGTTTGTTTGTGAGCAAGGGTTCGATATGTATGTATGCATAATAAATATCATGTACGTATATATAATAAGCTTCATAAACCAACTGAAACATATCTTGCAACCTAAGTTCCTGTTGTAAGGTGTTACATATATACTATATACTGTAATAATATATATATATGTTGGGTACCTGTTTTTAAATGTATATATATATATATGTCTGTGTGTGTGCGTGTTTGATAAACAACCTGAAACCTCTGGGCCCGGAACCGCGCTTCTCCACCGGCTGGCCTGGCCGCCAAGACCAGTGTGACGCTCAAGTCCTCCGCCTGCCGATCCAGGGCTCCCAGCAGCGCCAACACGTCCTGACGGTCATGGATGGGATCGGTGGGACAGCAACAGGAGCAATTTCACAAACGTAGAAGGAGATTTAATGGTGTTTTAATGGTTTTTAATGGGACAATCCTCTATAAATGGAGGTTCTAATGGGAAATTGATCTATAAATGGAGGTTTGAATGGTTTGTACCCTCTGGTAAACTAACATAGCTATTGCAAATGGCCATTTATAGTTGATTTTCCCATTAAAAAAATTGTGATTGTCCATAGTCCATACTAGCTATGTTAGATTACCAGAGGATATTGTGTCCAACTGGCCAAGGAGAGGGATTAGAAATCTATTCGGCTCTGCCCGCAAGGGCACGAAGCCGTCCGGTGTCGAAGCATGGATGCAGGTGGATAGGGTTTGCTTCCCCTCATCAACGAGAATACCACCAACAAATCAACCAATCATAGTTGAGCTGGGTCCGTGTTCAACCCAAACTCTAGGATTTATAAAACTTTACTTTCTATGCATTTTCAGTATTCCCTAAAGATTTGAGATGTTCCCAAACATAGATGTGTTTGTCTTAAAATAGGTTACTGTGTTGGACGAACACTCAATAGTTGCAAACTTTTTGGGACTGTACCTTGCTTGTTTTAAAAATATTCTAAGACCTTGGCGAAAATTATTTGAAATCGTATTGTACCGCAGTTAGAATATGAGCATTTATGCGAATGTCAAATCCCAAACGCACGAATAAAAATTTTCTATATAACTGTTGGTCCGCTCCTGTACCCCCAACTTCCTCATCATATTCCTTCTGAAATATATTAAAATAGCCACAACTGTGGAGGCATTCCCCATTTTCAGACAGACCCAGATCCATTCTTCATTGCTTAAATCAAGTCCAAACAAAAGTTTGAGTTCTGTTGATATCGAGTTGATATCCTTTTCTATTGTAAAACCCATGGTAAAACCACCACAGGGTTTTGGTGCTTCCACCCCTTCTTTTCCGCCGGTGAAACCGCCTGGCATGGCAGCTGCGCCGCTTTCTCCAGCGCAGCCTCCGCCAGGTCGACCCAGTGCTCCGCCGGCAGCGGCTCACCTGCGGTAGTCTAGGAATCCCCCAAAAAGACTCAAAAAGATGGAAGTTGGTAAAATCCTACGAAAATCTTTCTTCACGCAAAAAACACGAACTTTTGTGATTTGAAATATGTTGAAATATGTTGAAATATGTTGAAATTGCAATAAAATCCTCATAAAATCCATAGAACCCCCATGTTTCATGCGTTGAAAGATGCAACTGCCCCGCCTTCCATGGCCTTCTCAGCCCATTGTCGTTGCCTTTGGCTCAACGCCAGCTGCGCCCCCAGCAGCACCCCTCGACGCCCAAACGAGGCACGGCGCAAGGCACAGCGCCACGGGGCACACAGCGCCGTGGGAAATGCCATGGGATGATACACCCAAATAAGGAAAAAACCATACCAAATGGATCAACATGATGGTTTTTAACGAACCAAAATGGTGAGTTTTGAGGCTTAACTTTAGCAACAAGAATAGGGGAGAAAACCAAGACAGATGGGTGCCTGATTGTTGCGATTTCAAGGAATGCTTTGCTGCCTCACAGGCAACCATGCTTTTGCCGTTCAAATTTAGGGGGAACGAATTGCCCATTGCCGAAACCTGGGATCCCACAGGAAGCCATGTATGTTGAACTAGTTGTCACGTTCATCCATGTTCAACATTTGTTCCCTGTCCATTTGGCAAAATGAAGGTTTATGAAGTTTATGAAGTGCAAATGTCACAGGATGCGGTATTTGTGGATCGAGAGTAGGGACAACCATCATGATATGTTCCGAGAGTGGGTGGCCATCCATCCTTCTTGAGCCTGGGAAACTTTGGGGAAACTTTGCTCGCCGAACGAGTTTCCTGGTTTGGGTTTGTGATATTCATGGTATGGTGTAGAAAAGGGAATTTGGGTCAACACAAGGAAGCAATTTGAATCTAAGAAGGTATTACCATCGGCAGAGTTGAGGAGATGACCTTGCAAAAATGATCTGAATATGATCTAATGGGCTAAACTCCAAGACCCAAGAACCTATGGATGTTTGGTGATGTTTATTCTCAAAAACTTCCACCGTTCATGGATGTCCGTGTGTTTTTCCCCATTTTTGCCCTGCACGAGTGGTGTCAAACCATCCACTTTTCCGCTGGTGCCTCAATGAGGTGTGGGGTCCAGCCACCTTTGCACTGATTTCCCGGCACCTGACGCCCGGTGCAGCTTCCGCAGCTGGGGATGTCTGACAATGTCATGCAGTGAACTGCCGATCCCCAATCAATGGATAGTCTGAGATACCTTGCATTTGTTGTTTTATTTGTTAGGCTACTTCGCTACCAAACAACGCTTGACTCAGAGGGAATAGAAGTGTCAACCACAGCCCGCGCCTTTCGATAGGCTGTTGCACCATACCTGGGAGATAGTGGCAATGAAAATATGCAACGATCACTTGCTATCCCTTTGATCCCACGAGTGTCTGCATAGTTGTGCTTCTTCCGCTATGCCTGATCTTCCCCGATCTTCAAATCATTGGATTGCTGGGAACATTTACTGGGAACCATTGGGAACCCCCTATATTTTTGAGTACTGGGAACCATTGGGAACCCCCTATATTTTTGATTGGGGAAACTTGGGGAAACCATGTTTTCCTGTAGATGTTCCAACCAATCCAGTGTTGCCATCGATGTCAACCTGCTCCAAAACCACAGGCCCCATGGCCCGAAGTGGCCCAATTCTGCCAAGCTGCGTTCCTTGGCAGACCGTTGGTGCGAACCTGGCCCACAATGCATTCCCTGAAGGTTGCAGATATTGAAATCCCTCAGACTCAACATGGAAACCCCACTGGTGTCCTGGAAATTGATGTTCCGTTCACTTATGTCAATGTGATTCTTTTCCTTCCACGTGAAGCACCCTGTGAATTCAAGCTCTGCTCACAAACTGGGATGGTCCAGGTTACATGTTCAAACACTTCAAGGGTCGGTTACCAAATCCTATGACTTTTTCGATTCAATCCTGCGTTGATGACAGTAGGGTGCAAGCTCCCATTGTGCAAGCCGCTTTAATGGTCGTAATTTTCCCAATTCTTGCAAATAAAATCCTAACATCTGCCAGAGAACCTCGTTTTCCAATTTGCAAGCATGCTCCCAGAGACGAGCCGGCTGCTGCCTATGTGAGTCCAGGCCTTTTTGGCCTTGATGATACAGCTGATGTTTTTGGCAGGGGCAGTCTTTGCATCCCTCTGCCGGCCTGCGTCTTTGGCAAGGTCCCAGGCAGGAAGCTGGTGGTTACCCTGGAGATGATAGTGCAGGAGCGGAGGTGTTGGGGGGTGGCGAGGTGCTGCATATCCGAAACCACCAGCCCGGAGCGAGTGCAACCAAGCACCCATCGTATGTACAGCTTGCTAGCTACTACTTGCATGCCCATGCAGACTCTCAAACAAAATTCCACACTCTGCCAAGACCATCTCTAGCAGGGCCAATTCAGAAGTAGCTAGAAATTGATGTGCATTTGCTCGAACTGTCGCCGTCGCAGCCACTCATGTGCATCGGATCCATTCATTTTACTTAATTTTGGGCTCCCAATATGGATGCCATTTAATCCACTTATCTTAGTCTTAGTATCCCTATTCATGGAATTGCCGGCCCTGAAATAGCCATTTAACAGCTGGAAAGGAAGAACAACAGCCACTCTGCGCATCACGCCGTGCTCGCGTCACTGCTGCGTTTCACCTGCCGCACCACGCTGGCGATGATGGCGCCGCTGTCCAGCCAGTGGCGCTCGGCGAAGAGGCCTCCGTGCTGCCGGTGGGTTGGCCGCTCGTCCTTGGCCTGGGATCGAAGATGGTGGGATGGGGGGATGGGCCTAAGATCCCAGTAACGGGTTGATAAATGTTGAGAAATTAACTTCTATCCCTATATTTGCAGTTGTAACCCCATGTTATATTTGGATGCACATGAGCGAATTATAAGTGGTCTTGATGCGGGACATAACCTGGAATTTTATACCATCTGGCCAATGAGTATGTCGAATCCGGGCGCGCTGTCACCATACATGGGGGATCCCCAATAGCTGCATGGTTTATAATGGAAAATCCTATCTATAAATGGATTGTTTGGGGGGATCCCCATGACCTAGGAAACCTCCAAATGGCTCCTGGTGTCCGGTAAAGATGAACGGATTGATGAATTTGCGTCCCCATATTTTTGGACAGACATGATCCCTGCCTGCTTGTCAAAGCACGAAAGTTGATGGTAAATACAGAAAATAATCCGAAAGTGTCGAGCAGTCTAGCAAATTCGACCCATAGTCACACTCATGTCTCCGCATGCTATTTGGTTCCATGCCATTTCTATCCATTTCTTGTGTTTTACAATAAAACACCCGGCAACTCTTGATACTATTTGAAACTACCCCATGGGTCTACGCAATGTAATATGTCGTTGTATGTCGTTGTTGTGTTCCTCGACATCTGTCCTCCCATTGAGTGTCCCCGTGGCCCATGGTACCCTATTTCCAGTTCTCAGTGGGTTTCAACCTGGTGGGGCACAGTCTTATAGCCTTACTCCAGAATTTCTGGCAGGTTTCGTTCCAATAGGTGAATCAATTCTTTGAGTACACTAACTTAGTCCTGCCCCCCCAAAACACCCCCTAGAACCCTTGATTTAGTATTGGATCTAATTGTTTCTTTTCGGTTGTACTGGGGTGATTATCAATGGCGTAAACGCGAGAATTCAACAAATGAAGGAATCCCCCAGGGATACTACTCAAATTCTCCTTTTTTGTGTTAAGTCCCCATGTTTTTATGACTAAATCAAACGAAATCAACGGTTTTGCACTGAAAACCAGCATTTTTCACTGTCAAACCCTCGTTTTCCAGTGTTCAAACCCAAATTGTTGGTGAAATCAAGCTCCCCCATGTTTCTCTTAAGACAAATCAAAAAAAAAGAACACGGAAAACTTGGCCCCAGCCACCGCCGTGGTCTTCCCTGCTGCCCGCTCCGCCGCCACCACCGCGGCCGCGGCCACCGTCAGGGAGGCACGGCGCGGTTTTGGCTCGGCAGCCAGGGAGGTGGTGGCAGCACCAGCAGCTCCTGGGGAACCGGATCCCCATGAATTGCCAATGTCGATGTTTAAAATCCCCAAGAAGTTTATCCCAATAGCTGGTTCAACCCCCATTTTTCTAGGTTTAAAGAAATCCCACATGTTTTTCTACATCCACACTTTTCATGGTGAAATCGCCATTTTCTGGTCTCCTATGACCGCCATCTTGCCACGACTATAGGATTGCACTCGAAGATCCGCCATTTTAATTTTTCAATCTGCTACACCCTATAAGCAGATACTATGCCCTATGCATCAAAATTTTGGATCTAATGGTGATCTGACCAACAAAATTACGAGGTCTGTTCCATGGCTTTGACAATTGCATTTTATTTACCAAACTTGGTATTTAACAATGGGATGGACTGGCGTACGCTGCTTGGAAAGGTACCCCCTTCTGCTTTTCCGATGGGTGGACCTCAAAGGTAAATTTTGTTGGATCCATGATGCCATGGCTAGGGGGTTGGGCCAAAAATCCTCTACAAAAATCTGCAGGAAACACCTAAACATGATGGTGAAAACGTGTAAAACCAAAAAAATGGTTCAGTAGAGAAATGGCTGGCGTCAAGAAAACCCTCACAGCAAACACGATCGGTACCGTGGTTTCACCATTCATGTACAGTAAGTTCAGTAGTTTGTTCTTGTGTTCATGTGTTATCCAGTTATCCATGTTGTCCCTGAGAGTCTTCATCAAACAATCCCCTTGGTGCCCCTATCCCTTGGTACCAAGTCGCTGCATGTTGCACCGGCACCTGACGGGCAAGGGAAGCTCCAGGAAGCTCTCCCCACATGGGGATGGACAGTTGCGAGTCAACCCCCCTTTTTCATTCCACGGTGAACACGAAAGTCAATAGCTGGTAAACGGATGCTTCTCCGAGTTCATCCCGCTGGATATGGCATTTGATCCGAGTTCGTCCCCCTCGATATGGTATTTGAATATATTGCTATTGACACATCGCCACTTCTTTAACATGGGACATGCATCATGCAACACGTCATCTTTCTTCTTCTGCTTGAGAAGCACCAGGTTTTGGAGTGCAGAGATGCACTCCAGCAACTTGGCAAGTACAGCGGAATTCCAAGCGTGCCTGTCGTTGTTGTTGTTGTTGTTGTTGTTGTTGTTGTTGTTGTTGTTGTTGTTGTTGTTGACCCATGCCATGGACCTTCAACATTTTGATATCCAAGTTTGAAGATCATGATGTTTGTTCTTTGCTTCCTGTCTTGATCATGCACATTTCCCAAAATCCTTGCAACCTACATGCTTGCATGCTCCTCCCGAAGTAGATTGGGACGGGGTTCCTTCTTCTTGGAAAGTACTATGGTCACTATTCAGGCATCCTTGTATTTCACCACTTCGGATAGGGTTGAGCTTTACTTTTTGGTGGCTGAATAGTGTCTGATCTCCCCCATTCGGAAATCAGCTACAGCCTGAATGCAACATAGAACCAATTTTACCAAATTGGTGGCGTTCTACCCCTTCAACCAATTTGAACATATGGGTTTTGTCTCAAAATAGGGAACCCCTCAATTCAATTGGAGGATCATCATGTTCCCTATCAAAATTACCATTTAGGGGTATACCCTCCAGTAATCATTGTTGATCATTATTGACCATCATTAACCACAATTTGTTCATCAATATAACCATTAATTGATCTCCATTTATATGGGATTTCCCCGCTCGCCATCTTTGATTACTGGAGGGTACCCATTCTTACTCATCATTAGCCATTAGTACCATTGTTATCTATCAGTAACCATAGTATCAGCCACTATTATATCATCACTATCTATCCATGTGCGTTGACCCCTCCAGGTGCCACCTTTGGGCCGTCGGCTCAAAGGTTCCTCCAACTGCTCCGCATACGGCAAGTCGGTGCCGCCGTGTTGGACCCAGGGGCCTCATCGTTTTGCGGCGCCGTAGAGGTGGGAAGGGTGTGGAAAACATAAGAAGAATCACTGGATTATGGATTATTTTGCAGATTATTATTGACGATATGAATAATAAATTATACCCTCTGGTAATCTAACATAGCTATGGAACAAAACCCATTTTAGATGAATAAATCACCTGAAAAATGTGATTTTACATAGCTATGTACATTTATATATCAAATTACCCAAGAATATTGTAATGTATTATATATGCTATACTACAATATGCTATACACACATTTTTCATCTCAAGATATGTCAGTTATCACTGGTGGTGCGACACTAAAAACAACTGATTATATCCTCAGCTCAGGGATCATCCAAAACCGTTCAAAACCACCTATGGATAAACTGCATTTGGGGAAAGGAATCCCAATATGCCTCAGCCAAAAAATGAGTTTACCAACCATCATCTACGGTGACGTCGCTTGAGGCCGCCCCACAAATTATCCAGAATAGCCAGAATAGCCTTGTTTGTCGATCCCTTGCTAAGAGTTCTTAACTTGTCGTGGGATGCATGGTAAAACCAAGTATTGAACCACAAAAAAAAAACTAATTTGGTTTTCCATGGATTTGTTACGTTTCTTCTAGGTAAACTATGCCACTATGCAGAAACCATGATGTTGCCACCAAATGTCGAGTTCTACAAATTGCGCCAAGCAATGATGTATCATGTTACCCCACCGAAAAAAAACATATGTCAAAAAATTGGGTATCTCCAATTTTCAATGACACCCATATTCACTACTTGGATGTTGACATAATGATCGATTCGTGGTGAGTCACCGCAGTTACAAAGAGGTATAGCAACTGAGTTTTTTCTGACCACTGAGTTCAACCTCAAGAGCCTTTAGTGGTTCTTACGCCGTTATAATTGTTGTCACCAGTTTCATGTTACAAGGGTTCATCACCTGCTGGTCGCCCTCAAAAACTTTAGTTCAAAGACCCACTAGACCCATCTGGCGCCTGGTGCTGCACCCCGGCCCTTCAGCGCTTCTTCCCCCGCATCCTCAAAGTCCCAGGGGGGCCTCAACCAGTGGAAGGGATGGCCAATGCCCTCCACCCTGTGAAACATCAATAGCAATAGTAATAGTAATGCTGGTAAAACAATAGTTGTAGCAGCAGTAGTAATAATAGTAGTAATGGTGGTAGTAGTAGTAGTAGTAGTAGTAGTAGTAGTAGTAGCAGTCGTCGTCGTCGTAAAATTATATCCGTGCGAGTGATAGCAGCAAAAGAAACAGTAAGGCAGAAATGGTAGTGGGGATAGAAAAGTAGAAACAGTATATAATAGTAAAGGTAAAAGCAACAGCAAAAGCAATTGGAAGCGTAAGAATAATTTCTCATCATAGCAATAGTAATGATAGATAAAGCAAAAGTAGTGGCAATAGCGATGCCAGTTTCAAATCGTGTTGGATCCGCAAGGGAAATCAACTGCGTCATGGACGCGAAGCCCAATTCCGCAAAATCTGTCACCTTGACGGCGGCGAATCTCTGGCGTGGCCCCGGAAGGACAGACGTTCATCTCGGCAAACCAACATGGCCATTGGATATTGGCTCGCGTGGGTGCTAGGCCTCCGCAAATTGGACCGGCATGTAGCACGACATGCGGCCAGCTGCCGTCTCTGCCAGATCCTTGCCACGAAGAAATGGTCCGTGAGACAATGGATAATTACATGTCATGACCAAGCATAATCTCAAACATGTGCATTTCGATGGGCACGTTCTTTGCCGCTTGAGCCCTAGCAAGGTGACAGTCTTTGCCACTGTGGCATGCTCTTCTGCCTCGCACAGTCGCACAGGTAGATAGGACGCAAGTGGGGAATGGTTCAAAGATGCCGTGATGCTGCTGTGACGACATGCTGTGGGGATGCTTATAGCTTCTTTGGCGCAAATTTCGAAAGGCCAGCTTCTAGGGGCTGCAGCCGCTGCCACCAGCTCTAGGCAGCTCCCCAGCGCTTCGCAAACAGCGAGGGCGCCGGGGCAGAGCAAGTTTTGGTCGTACACCACGACCAGCTGCGTGTCCAAGGAGTCCAGCGCTTTGCCAGCTCACTTTGCACCACTGTGCTGGCCCTTTCGGACCCTGCCTCACCCTGAAGCGAGGCACCCTCCTCCTCCCCTCTAACCCTGGCCTGGAGATTCTCCAGGTTCCCAGCACAGTTGTTTCCTGGATTCCCATCTCTGTGGTGCACTTCTCGTAAAAGCAATTGCTACCCCCTTGGGTGTGACCCTCCTTATCTGGGGGTGGGAGCAGGTCAGTCAAATAACTACTCTAAAGAGCCCATAAAGGCCTCACAATCCTTTGTAGTGCCTCTAAACGCCCTCACAATCCTTACACCCTTCATTGCGGCTCTTAATCCCTCTTGAGTGCTCTTAATACACAGGAGGCATGGACTCAACTCATAACTCGCTCATATCAGCTCTCAATTGCTCTCTTGGTGGTGCTCTTGAGGGCGTATAGCAGCTAAAAGCACTTAAGATGGGGGGGGGTCACATCAATGATACCTGCTGTTTTACAGGATATTCATCACTGAGGCCGCTGCTGAAACATTGCAAACTTGCATGACATGAATCGCAACTTTCATCATGCTGCCGTTGAAACACGCTACACGGGTGGGCATCGTTGTTCGTGACTCTTGAGGTCCAACCATAAATAGTAAAAGGGTCCAGCAAATGGGGGTGTGCTTCCCGAAGAGTCAAAACCGCACAGCCTTGTCTGTTGCAAAATTTAAACGGCAAAAGATGAAAACCAAGAAGTCAATGTCCTCAACCAATGTGTGAAACACCCCAAAGATGTTGCAAAAAAACACCAGGTCGAAACCAGACAGTCCTCCAGCGCTTTACTGGCACCTCGTAATGATGTTCTATCATATTGCATTACATTATATTACATTGTATTATATCATATCATGTTTGTATCATGTTGTATTACATTATATTGTGTTATATTATATCATATCATATTATATCATGTTATATCATACAATATTATATTATATCATGTCATATCATATAATATTATATTATATCATGTTACATTATATAATATTATATTATATAATATTATATAATATCATAATATAATATATTGTAATATTATATTGTATTGTATTAGATTACATCCTATTATATTATACCTATTGATATGAAATTTTATTAAACTATATTTTATTACATCATAGCATGATATACCATATTTTACTATAATACTATATTGTACTATATACATGTTATACTGTAGTATAGTATATTATACTAGTTATATCATATCATACTGTATCATACTATATGACATCATATCAATTCGTATCGCACCATGTTTTGATATAGTACAGTACAATCTGATATGATATAATACAATACAATACGATTTGATATGATATATACATTTATATACATATAAACAGTGGTAAAAATAAAGCATAACGCAATACAATATCATATAAATAAAATAATATATTGCATTATGCAATATAATATAATACAGTATAATACAACATCACATATACTAGACTATAATGAAATGACATAAAATATAGTTTGATTTAATTTCATGTACAATACAGTATACAATGTAATTAATGTATTACTGTTTGAACTGTACATTGAAATATACATATGTATATATATATGATGTTGCATTGCATTACATCAAAACATATCATACTATATTTTCTACATTATAATTAATGCATGTTATTGGAAGTTGAAAGGTCAAACTCCACCCTGTTCCACATCCAGGCATGTCCCATGTCGGCCTTCGCCGCGGCGCAGCTGCTTTGGTGCCTTCGCGCAAGCGCATGGCTTCATGCGGCGGCCGCTCCTGTGGTGTGTCCCATCTGCAACCAGTGGATCATTCTGGTGATTTTCCTGAGAAAACCATGGGGAAAATGGTGATTCAATGGTGATTCAATGGTGATTATCCCCAAAATCGTTGAAAAAATGGGTCAGCTCATGGGTTGGCAAATGGGTATCCAGTGAAGTATCCTTACCCTATCAAACGATACAATGGAGGATTCTCCGTTTCTAGATGATTGTCCGAGCTATAAGCCTCCATTCAGTTCGGGGATTCTCCCTTGCCACGTTTGATTATTAGAGGGTATGGGTTGGGTCATAATCATTGTAGCATAACATAGTGTAAACCCATATAATGACCAGTCATGAATGGCTCAAATGTCAGCGCTGAGGAATGCACCCTCTGATTAGTCAGAACAAGTAAACCCACAAAAAGATAGAAGTTGGTAAAACCGATTCCAAGATATAGGATATAGTGGCAAGGTATTTGTTAATCAAATTGTTTTGGGGGTTACTAGACACGGGTATGAAACTGATTATATAGTTTTAGCCATCAAACGCAGTATTGACCTAAAGTGATGTTGGTGGTGTTTTTTTCTCTTGGAGAAAAACCGATGCAATGTTTGGGTGTCAAAAAGAATGGTCACTTGCCATGACTACTCTTAGTGATAAAAACAACTTAGTCTTTGGTGCAATGTCGGATTCCCGCAAAAAGGAATGCTAAACAAATATTCCATTCTCCAACTTTTCACCATTTATTTTGCCCCGACCATTTAGTCTTTCTGGACTCATGAAACTCCTGCCGTGACAATGAGCTCAATTCAAGCTCACAACTATATAACTAGATTCTATATGGGATACACCAGTTGAATAGGGCTATACATCACAATTGCTATGGTTAATTCTCATGATTCTCACCCAGGTTTTTTGGATACACTAAACCCCACAGCAAACGCTTCTCGAAGCTCTCGTCTTACCCTGAAGGCGATGACGTCAGGAATCCTGTTTTGACATTGGGATGTGCAGCTCCTGATACGAAGGAAGGCTATTATCAGCTTACAATTATCATAGTTATCATCCACTACAAGTAGAGATGGGCGAAATTATTGTCCACAATTATCATCCCTTCTACTACAAAGCTCCTCTTGTGGTTATCATAGTTATCATCCATTTACAAATACAAACTATATGGATCGAAGGCATCGGCTTATAGTTCTTATGGTTAGCATTTAGCATCCACTTACCAATCTCATACTATGTAGCAATCATGTATCATAACCTCCATCAGTCCATCAGCCTATCATTTATCATCAGTTATACGATACTTGATAAATGATAAGTGGATGATCATAGAGCTTCGGTTATCTATCTATATAGTATAAGTGATGTGGATGATCCACCTACCGATACCAACATTCAAGTAGAGCTTAGGAGGATCATCACCAGCTCCTCGTCGTGCCAAGCACGAGCCGAAACAGCTCCATGACTGGACACCAAGCGCCATTGCCTCCAAGGCTTCAATTGGGCTATGGTGATTTCGTGGGAGATCAAACTGGTAAAAACCTTGTAAAAAACCGATGGGGTTTAACCATCAGAATGGTGGACTTGACGATGAAATTTATGAAGGACTTACACATTTTGAACCGTGGAGTGGGAGTGGGATGTATTATATAAGAAAATATTGAAGTTCATCAAACATGGGGATAAATTGTTGTATGTACAGGGGATATATTGGGATATATTGGGATATGTTGGGATATAAAACCAACTTGACATGATGTTTCGGCTTGTCAAGCAATGGTGGATGGAAAAATGATGATTAACCAGTGGATGGAATGGGGTAGCCCATGTTCAGACACTTCTTCCAGAGTTGAAAACAAACAAATTCTGGATAGCTTCTTAAGTTGCCATGGGAAATCACTGTGAAAATAGACTTGGACAATGAACTTGTAAATTCTAGATTCGTTAACTTTCACTTTTACCAAATGTTTCCAGACCACCTTCGCCTCTGCCTGGGTGTATCCCGTCTAGCAAGTGGATAATAACTTTTGAAAACTATCCCGCATGTATATAAGTAGAAGAAAAACATAGTTGTGAATTGTGAATCACCTACTATATAAGCTGGAAACCATTTGGGATCTAGCTATCCCCACCTATGGCAAACAATTAAAGCAGTAAACTATCTATCTAGTCTATGTCAAAAAAAGAAAATACGAATAATTCTAGCAACCATAATTGGTAACAATGAGAATCTTTGTTGCTCTTGTTCCTATTGTTTTCTGTGATGAACTCAACTTCCGTCATCCAGCTGCCACCGAGTCTCAGCAGCGCTCCATCGTCACCACCCAGCGTCAGAAGCGCTGCTGCCGTGGTCGGATCTGCGCCTGGCAACGTCGCCATGCACGAGACGAAGCCCGCGTGTCCGTCGTAGCGATGGAAGCCTCCGATGTCGCGTTGCTGCCATGAAGCTACGAGAATCACCAAAGGCTCTCACTACGAAACTTGAGGAGTATAATGGAGTGTATATATATACATATATTTGCAGTGAGAGTAAAATGTGATATACCATGACATGCGTATATATATATATATCGCTATGTATATTATATATATATGATTGTATATGTATATATGATATGACATGATATTCCAAATAATGGGAAAATGCAATTCATCCAGTATATAAATTCAACAAAACGATATGGAAAGCCCATGGATTCCCACGGAAAATGATCTGTACCTGGTGGATGTTCCATGTCTATATAGTCTCTCTATATATATATAATACAATACCCTCTGGAATTCGGTTGAATGGTCATGTACACCATTCTATAGTGATAAAATGGGGGGGATGACCCCTGTCTGCACATGGCGCTCTATAGAATGGGGTTCATGGGGTAATATTTCACCCAAATCCTCTATAGAACGGGGTTCACAACCACCTCTAAATATCTCACCAAATGGCAGAACGTATGGTTTTCAGTGCCTTCTTCCCTTGCTCGGCGTGGTTGGGGGCACCATTTTATAGAGATCCGAAGATGTTTGAAATTGTTTTTTGTTTCAGAGGCCATGGTGTACCATTTCATGGACGGGGGTTTGTTCTACATCATTTTGGATTGGTTTAGTACAACTCATCTTGCTAAACCAACATCTCTATAGAATGGCACTCCTGACCATGTCAGAAATCGAAATGAGGCCTCTATAGAATGGTGGTGCATGACAGTGTCAACACACATACCACCAAAATATACTATAGAATGGTAGGTGTTCTGGGGGGTCAATGAGTACCATTCTGTAGAGAAATTTCCAAGGGGGCTTATACATACAGTATCAATTAGCTGGAGGGTAAATCGGATATCATGGCATATACAACTATGACAAATCACATGTAAGTGATATAACCAACACTGGTCTACAATGGTAAAACGCCGCATGCGGCGTGGATGAAGCCCGCACACCCATTACTTAAGCGATCCGCACCTTGCTTTCCCGACAACGAAGGAAAGTGGAAGAGCTTCACCTGGTGGGAAATGTCCCCGGCCGCCAGCAGGGCTTCACCTGGCGCAGGGCCTAAATGTCCTCCCTGGGACGATTTACGCCATGGTCATAGTTGGATTAGAATGAGTCATCACGTCTAATGTGGTAAACTCAATGATAAGCCATCCCAGTTCTAGGGGGATACATGGGTATACAAAATAATAAACACATGCATATTTTGAAGATGGTTTTATTCTTGGGTTTACCACATGAATCATCATTAATCATCATCTCCCCTATTAGAATTGCCGTTTCCTCATACAGTATCTTTCCCAAAGGGAATGGTGGATCACTGACGCGCCTGTCACAGCGCGGAAGGCTCGACAGCACTTGATCCCTGTGATGCCGAAGTGACGGTTGGCCGCCCACATGCCCATCCTGAGCTGCCAATGCGAGCAGCGTAGACAACGTACGATTGGTTCAGAGGGAAATCCACAGCAAAGCCATGGAAATGGCACGTTTTCACATGTTAAGTTCCATTCAATATGGTGGTTAGGGTGTTCCTTTTTCAATGGGAGGCTCAGACTTTTTGGCCCAACACAAATGGATGGTGATGTGCTCAAACTGACCGAATGTGAACTAACCATTTCTGCGATGATTCTCCCAATCCCAACCATCATTCCTAGTCCCAGGCCGTTTAGTGAGGTCGCAATATAATCTGGCCAAATAAGTCAGACAATATTATCCATTTACATAAAGTATGTGTACACATGTCAAGCCCTAACAGTTTTCATGATTGTTATCATTGCTACTATTATGCATTATCAATTGGTGTATTGATATTGGTAATATTTCAATATTGCACATATAATTACATACAACTACCAATACTACCATCATTGATACCTAGTACGATTGTTCACATGGTAACACATAGTAATTAAGCATAATTAAGCTGATTCATGGTATAGTTTCTTTTGCTAGCATGTCTGTCATCATAAGCATTCGGAAGCAACAGTTCTTGGTTACCTACCCAGCATTGACGCTAAAAGCCCGTGGCGGTATGATTTGCTGGTGAAACGACATGATTTGATACTAACGTTTCTATTTGCATTTAGCCAACGTAACATTGAGGGTGTGTGGAGCAACAAAACAAAAAAAATCATTGGATTCACATCATTGATATCTAAAACTAAAAAAAGACACTAAAAGAACAATTGTGAGACTTGAAGTGAGCAAAAGTTTGTGATTGAAAAGTAGGTTACATGTGCCAACAGTGCTCATTTTCTGTGCTGACCAGGTGTTTTTTTTGAATGTCCAAGCAGCTGCAGGGTGACAAATCTGTCAGAAATGTCTTCTTTGACACTTAACCTACAATGCCGATGGACAAACCATTCCAGGAGATTTGCTGCAAATCGGTCGGAAAAACAGCACCTTCCAATGATTCCAATGTCTGACTGGACCGATCTCCAAAGGTCAACATCTGCAGGCTGCTTGGCAAAGTCACACCTTCAAAACTCTGGTCAAATAAATCTCCAAAGGTCAACGTTTGCAGGTTTCTTGGCAGTGCCGTACCTGCTAAACTCTGATTGAACTCATATCCAAAGGTTAATGTCTGGAGGCTATCTGGAAAAGTCACATCCGACAAATACTGATTAAAATCATCTCCAAAGGTCAACGTCTGCAGGTTGCTTGGCAAAGTCACACTCTCTAAACTCTGATTGAAACAGTCTCCGAAGGTCAACGTTTGCAGGCTTGTTGGCAGTGCCATACCTGCTAAACTCTGATTGAACCTTTCTCCAAGAGTCAAACTCTGCAGGTTGCTTGGCAATGTCACACCTGCCAAACTCCGATTAAACGAATCTCCAAAGATCAGCGTTTGAAGGCTGCGTGGCAATGTCACATCTGCCAAACTCTGATTGAACGACTCTCCGAAGGTCAGCGTTTGGAGGCTGCTTGGCAATGTCACCCATGCCAAGCTTTGATTGAACGAATCTCCAAAGGTCAACGTACGCAGGCTTGTGGGTAAGATCACACCTGCTAAACTCTTGTTAAACATAGTTCCAAAGGTCAAAGTTTGCAGGTTTCTCAGCACTGACACACCTGCCAAAGGTTTATTGACATAATCTCCAAAGGCCAACAACGTGTGCACGTTTCTTGGCAGTGTCACACCTGTTAAAGCCTTCTTGAAAGCATCGCCAATCGTCAGAGTCTGCAGGTTCCTTGGCAACGTGACACGTGCTAAGCTCTGGCTGAACCGTTCTCCAAAGGACAAACCCTGCAGGCTGCTTGGCAATGTCACACCTGCCAAACTCTGATTAAAGTCATCTCCAAAGTTCAATGTCCGCAGGCTGCTTGGCAATCTCACACCTGCCAAACTCTGATTGAACGAATGTCCAAAGGTCAAACTCTGCAGGTTGCTCGGCAGTGTCACACCTGCCAAACTCTGGTTGAAGCACTCTCCGAAGGTCAAAGTTTGCAGGTCGGTCGGCAGTGTCACACGCGCAAAACTCTTGTTGAAATCATCTCCAAAGGTCAGTGTCTGCAGGCTACTTGGCAATCTCACACGTGCTAAACTATGGTTGAAACAGTCTCCGAAGGTCAAACTCTCCAGGCTGCACGGCAATGTGACACCTGCTATACTCTGATTGAAAGAATCCCCAAAGGTCAATGTACGCAAGCTGTTTGGCAATGTAACACCTGCCAATTGTTTGTTGAACCTATATCCCAAAGTTAAGGTCTTCAGGCAATTTGGAAAAGTCACATCCGACAAACTCTGATTGAACCGCTCTCCGAAGGTCAACGTTTGCAGGTTGCTTGGCAAAGTCACACTTTCTAAACTCTGATTGAAACAGTCTCCGAAGGTCAACATTTGCAGGTTTTTTGGCAGTGCCGTACCTGCTAAATTCTGATTGAACTCATCTTCAAAGGTCAGAGTCTGCAGGTTACTCAGCAACGACAGACCTGCCAAACTCCTGCTCACGACATTGGTCAGTGAAACAATTGAATTCATTGCGTTCAAATCTACAGCAGTCAGCTTGTTCGTCCTTTTGGCTTCCGTGGCTCTCCTGAAACTTTTGGCAACCTCACAGAAATGTATTCGTTGGATGACGAAACTGATGTCCTCATCCTGCACTTGTGTCAGCAATGGCTTGGAGCCCTCGAGGAGATTGCAACCTGACGTCAGCAACAACTTCCTCCCTGCTTTCAGGCCGATCTTCTCTGAAATTCTCGTGGAAACCTCTTCGACCGTTGCATCATCATCGACCTGCAGCTGAAAGCTTTCTCCATCCAATCCCTTGATGCTCAATGACTTCAGTTCAACTCTTGCTGCGGCAGGCGCTCCAACCGCACATGTCTCCGCAACACGCCGCCTCAGATCCCGTATCAAGGAAGCACGTGCGAAAAAAGGGTCCGAAAACTGACGTGGTCATCATCCCAAAGGAGTAAATGTTCATAAGCGGGGCCAATTATATGGTATGTATGTAATTAATTACAGTTGCAGCGAGTGAGACTAGATCAAGATGTAAGTCAAGAAATCATTTTCTGGTATTTCTGTATCTACTCAAAACTCTCTCGGTCTTTCAGCCGTGCCAAGAAACCGCTTGCTTCGGTCTGAGCTCAGCGGGTCATCAGTCTCCATGGCTGCGAGCTGGTCTAAGTGCCAATCTCAACCCAGGACGCAGCATTGCTGAAGTCCCCAATTCAATATACAGTAATCGTGGTCCTGTTAAAATGCAACTGTGTTGAATATTGAATTGCTGAATGGTTCGGATATCTTTCCTGATCCTCCTCAAATGGTGGGCAAACGGCAATGTGTCTGGACACTGCATACATCTGAACCACTCAACTGCCAATGTCTCCAAACAAGAAAATTGTTTAGCAATTTAGCAATGTTTAAGGCTTTGGAGTAGATTCATGCATATTTTTCAGGCACTTTGACTTTGAAAGGCTGCGGGAGGAAATGCTCTTCTTCTGCGAAGCCATGTGGTGCCAGGTTTTCGCGAGAGACTTGGCGCAAGATGCTGTTGCCAAAAACATCATACTGAAGTGATCATCTTGGCATCAGTCTTGCCTTCCCTTTAAACCATCTTTGGACTTTGGAGATGGAAAACCCTAAGATCTCCAGTATCATCAACAAAAAATTGGGGAGTTTCCTTCATTTTTTTTGGAAAAATTGAAAAGTGGGTGAAAAGGATTCCATGTCATGAAAATTAACAAAATGCCACTAAGAGGGAAAAAAAAAACCAGAGGAGGCTATATATTTGGGATATCAGGTTCAACCTCTAGCAAATGCCGCAATGCCCACCATGTTCTGATACATCGTGAGACATGAGCCGAAACCTGTCACAGGTATCGTTTGATGGCTCAGCATAGGCATGTGAACCATTTGCAGGTTTTGCCGTTGGTACCTAGATTTTGCGACATGATAAACTTCAGTCCTTCGCTATACCGTGCAAGTTACAATGACGATTCATGATTATGATTGTAATCATATTTGACATGTATCAACATCTTATCAACATTTCATATGTATATTATATATATACACACACATAGTATATCAACATTGATTAACCATTGTTTTTCACCATCACAGCCACAACTACTACCATCCCACAGCGCCAAGGCACGTGTGCCAGGCCAAAGGGCAGCTCCAGTCCTTCCAAGCGCAGTCCTTCACCGTTTCCTGCGTCACGCGCTCGCCGCTCAGCACGTTGAAGTACAGCACCTGCCGGGGCACCGGGTGCTCCACCCGGGATGGGAAGGGGGTAGGACCATGGGGGCCATGGGGCCATCGGGAAATGGAGATTGAAATATGATGAAACTATATTAAACCATATTAAACCATATCAAACCATATAAAAACTATGAAAAATGAAGGGACTTGATGTTTTTTTTTTTGAGACATATGGGAATGCATCTATCAAATTGGAGGGCCCGAGCTACTAAAGGGTCCTTGATCGGGTGTTTTTAGTATCAAGAATGGGGATTTCACAGCGCAAAAAGGGTGATTTCACCAGCAATGCCAGCGATGTGGAGGCGTGTATCTTTCAAATTGGGATCATCCGGCACTGCGAGGTACTCCAATAAATTAAATTTGCCACTTCGATAGCGAAAATGAATGAAAAGACTTGAAAAGGAGTTGGTTTAAAAAGAAAACACCTGGGAGTTTGGAAGCTAGAAGTTTTGAAACATCCCCCATGTGCAATGGAGCCAGCACGGACCTGGTCATCTCAAGTGGCAAAACTCTTCTGCCATTCACTAGTGAGATGGGATTGAAAGCAATTCTGAGCCATGTTCTCAATGGCTTGGTGGAATCCACAGGACAGCGATGGACAGCATGGCTGGCTTGCCGCTAAATTCCTAGTCGTTTCCTCTAAACTATCTCTGAAACCAATTCTGGCATATTAAGCCAAACGTATTCATGTCCATAATGGTTTATAAAGTTATACGAATCCCCAATAAACCAAATAGTATAACTGTTAGTATAACCCCCTATAAAATCATCAACCAAGCTCTTCCTTGGAAAAACCTTGTGTAAACCCACCACTCCCTCTAAGGCCTGGCCATCCTTGGAGTTGGTCATCAAATATTTTCCCTCGGCGCTGCATTGCATGTGGGTCACCGAACTGGTGTTGCCTGGCGGCCCCAACATGAAATGTGGCCGGTTCGTCACGCCCATTCACCAATCTGCAGTAACGGAGTGCAAACAGCAACCCCAACAAGAAAGCACACCCAGTGACCCGTCATGAACGGGTACTGTAAAGGATCCCCAATTGGAGGTTCGCGTTTGTTGTATTGGGTTTACCACAGTAGGGTCAGCTGGGCTCCCTTTCCGGGCTTAACGGTCATGATGATCTTTGTCCTAGGCTTCTATGCCTTGGAATACAGGGATATAAAAAGCCAGCTACATGGACTATCGGCTGATCTCAACTCATCCCAAAAATCTGGGAGCCAATGTCTTTAAGCATCCCTTACATCCTGTCAATATCCCATACATGGCTGTCTTGACCATGTCCAAACTACGCTGCGCCCCCCGCCTTTCAGAAGTCTCAGTGGCGACTTGGAACTACTGGAGCTGCTGAAGATGTAGACCATCTGATCCCAGCTGCCAGCCGCCAGCATGTCGTCCTCTTGCCATAGTGGGGCAAGTTTCCAATCAACTGCTCATTGGATTGGGTTAAGGGAAAATTTACTGTACAGGAAACCATGGATTTTCCCATCAAATATAGGGGTTTCCTGTAAATTGTCCCTTAACCCAATCCAATGAACTGCTTTACTGGGCTGCTCTAGTTGAGGCATCCATATGTTTCGGACCTACCCGTCTTCATTCCCACTTTCTGTTTGTGAATTGCGGACGCACCAGGGCCATGGACAAATCACCTTTTTGAACCTCTGAACCATGCCCCCATTTCCCTGAAAATTCCATGTTCTTTATCCAAACCTCTCCATCACACCATTCACCCCTTCGCACCCCTCCCAAAGTATTTCCCAGTCATTCCCAGTCGGTATAACTACGCTAAATGTCGCCATGGTTCGTTTGATGAGTTAACCCAGCTATGGGATCAACATGAAGCAAGGGATTTCGTCAGATGAATGATGAAATAAGCAGTTAGTTAAGCCAGTTTCAGCCAGAAATCGCTTCATTTTGACATCTGTGATTCTTGGACTTGAGGAACCCCCAAAAGAGAAAAATCCTCATAGATTCCCCTAAGTCGTGGATTTCCCAATGGAAAAATCCAACATCATCTTCAGCAAATCCCAGGATTCCCCGAGATCCCCCCAGCCGCCATGGCCATCCCCCAGTCCTCCAAGAAACACAGCGCCGCCAGCCGCTCCGCCCCCGCGCGGCGCCGGCCGCCGGGCATCGCCTTCAGCCCGGGGAAGGAGAGCAGTTGCAGCTGGCCGTCGCCGAAGCCGCAGGCCAGGAGGCACCCGGAGGAACGGAAGGCTAAGGAAAAGATGCCCCTCAGCTGCTGGGAAAAAGCTGGGAAATCTCGGGGATTGAAGATGATTTAAGATGATTTATTTGATGATTGGAGGGGTTATCCAACGAGGAAACTGGCATTGCGGGTTTACTGCTTGATCTTGCCAGAATGAGCTAGTTGTGGTTAGACCTTGGGCGTATCCCAATATATCCCAGCTGGAAGGGGTTATAAGCTGCTTGAGGAGAAGGTTGAATCATCCCGTGCACCTCCATTGGCCAACGGCTTGAAAAAAAATCCCTCAGAATACCAAAATGACCACTATATTCCCCATGCTTCCATAGTTTCCATAGTTTATGAACCGTTCTTTCTAGTTTGTGGGCCGGCCAGGCACCTTCCCCCCCTGGCCATTGATGTGACCTATGTCGAGGCGCGACTGCTCCTCCTCAAACTTCAAGACGCGGCCCGCCTGGAGAACGAATGATCAGAATTGTTAACTCTACCCTCTGGTAAACTAACATAGCTATTGAAAATGGCCATTTGTAGTGGATTGATTTTCCCATCAAAAATGGTGATTTTCCATAGTTATGTTAGTTTACCAGAGGGTACATCATCATAGAAATCAATCTAAAATGAGGGCCCAAACTGGGGATGGCTATTCAAATGGTTGTGACAAACAAATACTGGCAACGAGAATGATCATGTCGCTTACAGAAGACTTCCCCATTGCTGGAGGTCGTTGCAATGATGCCCCTGGCAAGGCTTGTTCAGCTGTTGGGGGTCTCACATGATCTTATCCATGGCGGTTTTTAAGCCAAAGTTGTTGACTTTGTCTGCAAGAGATGCCTTTTCATGTTCGACGTAAAAATGTTGTTTTTCTACAAACGAGAATCGGTTCATCTGGTGTTCTGCGGTTGCCGACCACTGGTAATGACCTGGTAATGCCAAGTTGCCACTGGCTGATGTTCATTGACATCCCAGAATCGAATCGTCGCCTCGGAACACAACAAACGCAGGCTGCTTTCATTGGGTCGGTTTCAGCAAACATCCGCAGAAAAGCATGGTCTTGATTAAATGTAAGGGGGTCCCTATGTGTCTTCCATCTATTTCTGGGATGCTGGTTTGTCTTGCTTCCGACAATACTGGTGCTGCATCGGTGGACATTTGTCCATATTCATGCCATTCTGAGCAACTTCAACTCATGGGTTCCTTTGTCAGCAGGATTCCCAGTTTCTGGATGAGTCCAAAATCCCCATTAGATCATTTGTGCAACTCCCATTTTGCATATTGGTACGAGTCATCCCATATAACTAGAGCCTCACTAGGGCTTTCCAGGCTTATTTGTGGTATAGTTTAGTAATCCGGTGAGCCACCCCGACAACCAATGGTTGGGTCAAATGCTTGGGTCAGCTGGGGAACTGCTCAGCTGACCCAAGGGATTCCCATGGATATCCCCAATACCTTGGGTAGCATACCCTGGGGCAAACTAGCACAGATGTGGAAAATCACCATTGTTGAGAGGTAATTTGGTCCATTTTCCACGTCTGCCTTAGTTTACCCTAGGGTAACTTATCACCCCCTATTGTAACCACCCCCTATTGTAACCATACAACCAAACGTTTTGAACACTGCTCCAGCAGTCTCCGGTCCATCCCCAGTCCATCGAAACGAGCTTCGTCTTGCGCGCCAGCCGTGGCCAAGAGTTTCATCTGAGAGTCCTGGCGAAAATCAGATGATGAGTAGACATGGCTTTGGACAGTCATATTTTCAAATAACACATGGGGTTAGGTCAAAACCTACTATTGCCATATGACTGGGGGAATAACCATCCAGCCATACCAGCTATTTGAAGGTACCTAAGGTCCCAGGAATTTGACTCATAGCCACATGATAAATTCCCTGTCATGGAATACGAATCTAAATAGGCCAAGCCTTTTTGATTGCTTTAGTGATTGGGGAAAGATAATGAAACCCAAATTGCTACTAGTTTTCACTCAAACCGTGATATCCCGAATGTGAAACGAAACAAGACTAGCAACCCTGTATCAAGGCTTACGCAAATACCACTGTCAATTCCCAATGGCATTGGATATACCGATATACCCCAATTTTGAAGAAAATATCCTCTATATATATATATATACAGTGTATATTCTCCTCTATATTACATGTGTATATATATATATATATACATACATACATACATACATACATACATTCATTACATACATACATACATACATACATACATACATACATACATACATACATACATTACATTACATTACATTACATTACATTACATTACATTACATTACATT
>BGPT01000081.1:244613-299613 GCA_003297045.1 Symbiodinium sp. clade C Y103
ACATTACATTACATACATACATTACATTACATACATACATTACATTACATACATACATTACATTACATACATACATTACATTACATACATACATTACATACATACATACATTACATAACATACATACCATACATAACATACATACCATACATAACATAACATAACTAACATACATACATACATACATACATACATACATACATACATACATACATACATACATACATTACATACATTACATACATTACATACATACATACATACATACATACATACATACATACATACATACATACATACATACATACATACATTACATACATACATACATACAAAACGTCGAACCATTGAACCCCCATCATATCCCAAATATATTCTCATTCTATCCATTCATATTCCCTGTATATTTATACGCAATGGGGATATGATGGGGATATCTATCTGTAATGATGGGGATATATTCTCATGCTATCCCCATCATGTACAATAGTAATATATAAACATAACATATCTACCGTATATATATATACATATGGATAAATCATAATGCTTCATCAAACCCAAATAGGGCCTTGTTCAACCGTTGACAACCCATGACAGGGTTCGTCAATTGCTCCAAAATGCAACCTGCAAAACAGGGCACCCGCCAATGACCTGGTACCCAACGTTTGTAACCTCTGGTAATTTAATATAGCTATTGAACATGGCCCATTCATAGTTGATGTACCTATCAAAATTGTTATTTTTCAGTGACTATGTTCGTTTGCCACAGTGTAATCAGACCACAAAAAAAATACCAAAGGCATCTACATCAACAAATGACATGAAATAACTACAGTCTTTGATGCCTCATTGAGTCCAAGGGCCTGCTTCACTTTGCCGCTGGCACCCTGCACCACTCAAGCTGAAATAAAACCATTTGTGGTATGATTCCCCTTGCTACAATAACCATCATTCCAGTGACGCCGCAGTGAGGTCGTCTCCGTTCATCCAAAGATGAGTAATGGGTATATATATATATACATCTTATATATTGTATACAGTATATATATATATACATATATGGTATCATGTGTGTATCCCCAAGATATTCCCGATTAACCATGCTATATCCTGCCCCCAAACTGTCCGGATGCACTGCCATGGCAGTCACTGCTCCCATGTGCGACAGCTGCAGCAGCTGCTTGACCCTGCGACCGTGGAGATCATGGGGGATGTCGTGGGGATTTTGGGGATATATGTTTACATATCGGTGTCTGTGTGTGTGTGTGCGTCTTTACCCTGAAATATGGGGACAACACCAAAGGTACAAGGGTGTTTCAATGGATAAATAAAGAGGTACAACGACAAGATTGTCCCCCCAAACATGGCTATGATTCAAATATTCATGGCTTGGAGCACCCCATCTTTTCATGAAAATAATGAGCTGGTGGTCATGAGTGGCTAATATACTATTATATCCCCAGCCTGACTGGGATATTGTTGGGGATTATAGCCCCCTTACTACCCTCTGGTTATTTAACATAGCTATGGAAAATCCCCTATAACTTGGAGGTTTCTGGTTGGGAAAATCATCTATAAATGATTATATATACACTGAATGGGCCATTGTCCATAGCTAGATATGTTAAATAACCAGAGGGTAACATTTATCTTGGTAAATTATAATAATTCACTAACCTGAATTAAGGCCATTATTCTCCGTTGTCACCAGGCCACTCCCCTGCCGAGGCTCAAGGAGCAGCCAGTTTTGCAAATCGCCTGTATTAGGCGAATGGTCTCTGAATGAATNTATTCTCCGTTGTCACCAGGCCACTCCCCTGCCGAGGCTCAAGGAGCAGCCAGTTTTGCAAATCGCCTGTATTAGGCGAATGGTCTCTGAATGAATGGTGAAACACTTGCTCTGGCGAATGTCACTGCAACGATGACTCTCCCATCCTGGTTTGCGTGCATCAGGGATGCAGGGGTCACGTCAATGTTCATCCGCGTTTCAACCTTGTGCGCCGTTGCGCTGCCTTCAAAACTTTGTTTCTTTCCTCAAATGTCATTGTGCACCTGGCCATGTCTTGCGGCCATTCCTCCAATGCCATGTCAAGAGATAAAGCAGGCAGCTTTTCCATGCTATTGTGTTCAGACAGAAAAACATGAACAATATGAAACAATTGACACTGCTGTTGAAATCTCGGTCGTACTTGCAGGCCGGTAGTCCACGCATGATGGCCTTGCAGATACAAAGATTTTGTCTTACCAAAAGAAACATGTTCGGGCACAATTGGCTCGACAATCAAGCTTTGAAGTTGGGAAAACAGAGAGTAAGCAGTGGTTGCCATCTCTCCCAGTGTCAATTGCAAATCAGGCAAGTCGCCCGGATTCCTGGCCTGAAGGATCATCAAGTGTTGTCCACGTTTTCGCTTCACTGGAAGCCAAGTTTGTTGTTGAAGTGAAAGACAAATCGCAAGCTCCGCCCAGGACAGCCCTGGATCATTCTCTACTGGTTCCTGGGGCCATTCACAGTTTCTGACCCATTCAAGGAGAGCTACCATCCATTGAAAACCCCATGTCGAATGGCAAATCTCATCATCTTGCAGAAAAAAAGGTTGTTCCCAGGGGTTAGCAATGCTCCAATTACAGAGCAAATCTTCAACATTGCTTGATGTATGTTCTTGTGCAGTGCCATCAGGTTGATTGGCACGTGCACGTGCCTCTTGCAGATCCAAGTTCCAGTGAAAATATTGCAAAGCTTTGTCCCACTGCGCAGTTAGGTCACAATGAAACATTTCCAGTTCTNGCACGTGCACGTGCCTCTTGCAGATCCAAGTTCCAGTGAAAATATTGCAAAGCTTTGTCCCACTGCGCAGTTAGGTCACAATGAAACATTTCCAGTTCTTGTACAATCTGTGGCAAATGTTGAGTGCAAGCCACAGTAGCAGCCTGGTCAGCGAGCATGTTACCAATAGCAAAATATCTATGAAGTGGATCAGCAATGCTTGCAACATCTTGGTGTGCTTTTATCTTACGAATATCATGCGTGGGAAGGATGCAAGCAAAGAGGCGCTGCAAAAGGTCAAAATCATCATGGTCACGAAGGGAATTAATGGATGTAGCAACACGGCACTTATGAATCAACGAAATAGCTGCAGCACTGTCCGTGTACACGGTGAAGGAAAGAAAATTTTCACACAAGAGAATGATTGCAGAAAGCTCAGCTCGATGAATCAATTGTCTGCCTTTTGTACGACCAACTAAAACAGTCTGGAAAGTAGTCAACTCTGTTGATTGCGTCAGAAACAAATCAGCAACATCGCGTCGATGGGCATCATGTTGACACAAATCCACAACGATGGAAAAAGCTGAATAACATGTTTCAGGGAAAGTCGGATGTTGACAGCTACCATCAGTGAAAAAAGTCAAATTATCTGTTTCCATGGTTTGCAAAAGTTGTATCGTGGCAGGTGGCAAGGTGGCTTCAGGCATCGACTGCAACAAAGCATCGTGGAATTCGTAGTGCGGATGTTTAAAGATCACTGGCAATTCCGGAAAAGTTGGGTCTTGATCCCAGAGTTCACTCAAAAAAGCATCATATGGAGTCCTAATGTCGGCGAAAGCCGCACAAAAAAAGGCTCTATGTGCTCTGTCATCGCCAGATTGGCCACAAAAAACACACTTGTTTTCAATTTCATCGTTCCAGGCAGATTTCTGCTCACCAGTCTGAAAGGCATTAGCGATTTCTCGTAGCAAGAGAAGCTGTTTCTTAGGCGGGAACTTGCTCAAAAGTCGAAAAGTTGCTGTAGTGTTCATTGGTGGTAGTTTGTAAAGTTTACTGCGTTGTGTGTGCAAAAGCAGCATGTGCTCGTGCCAAGCCCAATGCATGTAGCGAAGAATGTCACTCAAATTATCATGAAACAGGTGGCATCTCTGCATGGCTGTAACTGCGATGTAGCCATTCAAGTCACAAGTCAAGCCTATACGTTGCAAATATTCATGCAGAGCTGTGGCTGGACCTTGGGTAATACCCAAGTGTTGGGTCGGTCTGGACACTATTCGGAAGAACAGCATCCTCGTGGCTTGACTGACATTGGACAAGAATTTCCTGGCAGCTTTCACAGCAAGGATCAGTACATGCAAATGTGGGTCAAGACTTTTACCATTAACACAGTTGACAAAAATCGCACTGTTCATCGATTTGAGAGATTCACCAGTGAGTGCATCAGCCATCTGAGTGCGGAGGGTGTCAAGATGTCGTTGTCCTATTGCTAAAAGCTCCGCTCCATACAGTGCTAGGGGCATGATGCTGGTCTGAATCATGTGGCATTTCAGTGGCAAAACCCATGAACTGTGCTTCAAAATGTCAAGTCTGGTTTTGGCACGGGCAAAACGATCATGAAGAACGCCAAGCTTTGCACTACCATGGTAAGTAAGCTGACATCCCAAATCAGTTGCACTTGTCAAATGCCTAAGGTGATCTTCAGACAAAAAGTCTGACAGCATGTCCAAGAGTCTATGGGAGCCCTGTGTGTCTGTGGACCACGACCATGTCTTACTCCAATTGATTTCAAGGCCCATCCAAGAAACAAACAAATCTGTGGTCTGTACCGGTTCAGGTCTAAGATCGGAGTTGTTCATCCAGAGCGTCCAATTGTCAGCGTAGGCATTCGTGTTGATGGTTTCATATCTACTAGCCAACAATCGACTCCAGGTTTCAGAAACACAAATCATAGATAGTACCGACCATGTATCTCCTTCAGGGCATCCTGTCGAGGACGCAATCAGTGTACTGGCATTTCTTTCAATGTCCCAGTATCGGCACAAGTGGGCCATAGATCTACTCCATTTACGGACTAATCTAGAAGGCAAACCAAAGTTGATCAGCAATGTGGCAACCTTATTACGATCCAGCAGGTTAAAACACTTACGCAAATCCAGTGTGAGTCCTGTGATGTGCTGTTGCAAATGCCTATGGATTTCAAGTGTAGCCTGCATCGCATAGCTGGCATTATGCGCACCTCGCTTCGGAAGGAAACCTGTGATAGAACTGGAGACATTTTGGGACAGATGTCGAAGACAACGCTTAGAACATACTTTTCCCCATAGACGATACAAAGTCGAAAGGATTGTGATAGGTCGGCTATTTTCAGCTGTCAGGATACCTTTTTTGGGTATGGGGACTGTTTTTGCATACATGTAGTCTTGAGGAAATTCTTCCATATTGACAATAATGTGGATCAATTGCCTTATCAAAATGTCAGGAAGCATCTTGAGTTCTTGAAAAGTAAATCCGTCAACTCCAGGAGCTGAATGGGCTTTACAGGTGGCAATGGCGTCTTTCCAATCATCAAAGTTATTCTCGAAATCATCCGCAAGAGCTGAACATGTTGGTGGAGGTTGGTCAAAAACAGCAGCAAAATCTAGCTCATCTGGTGCACTTGGGCGGTTCCAAAACTGGGACCAGTAGCCAGTGAGTTCCTCAAAAACTTCTTCTTGTTTAAAGGTACAGATATCTTGCTGCAAGGTGACTTGTTCTGGTAGTGGATCATGATTGGGCGGCATGGCAACTCTGATGAAGTGATCTTCACATGAAAGAATCTTTGCTGGCGTTTCATCAATGAGAATCGGAAGCAAAGGCCGAAACTTCTTGGACACGTCAACAAAACAATCATATACATTTTCGGTGTTTGTAGGAGTGACAATGGCATCATCAGCAATCCTGTATTGGACATGTTTGAATGGCAAGAATTCGGAATTCTTAATCGCTCTATAGGCAGCCCTTTTATGGTTGTCTTGGCAATCAATGAGGTGATGCATCTGTGCTTTTTGGGTTCTTATCTTCTGTTCATGATGCAAAAGGTCCTGCAATTGATGCTGCAGAAGTTGCTTGGCTGTGTGAAGCCAATCTTGCGTCGGCAAATCTGTCGGAAACGGATGCAATTCTGGGAAACAAGATGCCCAAACGAAAAACTGCTTCGAGCGATCTTTCCATCTAATGATGGCAGTCCATTCTTGCCAAAGTCCAATGTAGGTTCGGGGCCAAA
This sequence comes from Symbiodinium sp. clade C Y103, assembly GCA_003297045.1. Classification (NCBI taxonomy): domain Eukaryota; class Dinophyceae; order Suessiales; family Symbiodiniaceae; genus Cladocopium; species Cladocopium sp. clade C. The sequence continues at coordinate 250,643 of BGPT01000081.1, forward strand.
TGTCGACTTCGTGTTGCAGTCTTTTGAGTCGTGTTTGCAATGAATCAAGTCTCCTGATTTGTTTGACAAATTGCTTGGATCTGTAGCTGGCACACTCCACATCAGGATTAAAATCCCCGCTCCTGGCTTTTTTAACCGGTGTCACAAGTGGGATTTGCCTAAATTTTAAGGGGAGACATCGACCTCTATAATGTTTTGGCAAACGAGTAGCAGTAAAAAGGTCAGGATTACGGCAATGTTGGTTGTGAATGGCTCTATCTACTGTCTCTTCCACAAGAGCAGCCCATTGCCGCAAATCTGTTGGTGGTGCGTTCGCACAAGTCAATTCAGCCGCTTCCTCAATGTCATCCTTGTCAATAGGCAAATCTGTCCATGACTTTGGCATCGCAATACGTCTATGGAAAAGTGGGGTTTCAGGAATGTCAAGTGCAAAAATTACCGGATCATGTGCGTCAAAGAGACCTTGCTTATCCACAGTGATGGCACAAATTCTGGGAATCAAGTCAGGGTGGATTATGGCTGTATCTGGAGTGGTCACATTTTTACATGTAGGGGGGAGTGGGACCCCATACATTTTTTCATGGAGCTGTTGCAATGACATATAGCCAAGGTTGAAAAGGTTGTCAAACTGATCGAGTTGATGGATGTCCATGTTGAAGTCACCAAGAAAAATTGTAGGTAGGTTGATAGTCTGAACTTTTTTCAAGGCAATATTGAAAAGTTGGTTGGTAGCTTGTTTATGCCACGCATTTCCTCCGGTATAGCCATAAAGAGACACAATCTGAACATGGAGTGATCCCCATTGCAGTACAGCGTGTACAATTCTGTCTGGCGCATTTTCATGCTCAAAGTGTGTAGTGCACCCTGGTCTGATGGGCCACATGCTATGGATCGAAGTACCACCAGCCCTGCCTCGCAAGGAAGGTTGGCTGGTGCACGTAATTCTTTGTGGTGGGACTGGCTGGGACCACACTGTGGAAAGTTTCAACTTTGACAGTTCATGTGTCATAGTTTTTTGCACATCTTTCGTTGCTGAATTTTCAGCACAGCATATGGTATTTACACCATGTGTAGAAATCAAAGTTTGGAGTTGTTGTTGTTTGTTACGAATGGCTGTTGGGTTGACAATTGCAACAATGGCTTGATCGGCATGTCTTGTCTTTTTGTGGTAGGGACCAGGGTTTGTGGCCTCACCTACCCTACAAGCATGGAGATAATCATGACATGTTTGGCGCTTGAATGGCTTTTTTGGTACGTCAAATAGACTCATATATGACATCCAAGTCTGAGGCCTACAAGGTTGTTGTTGGAACTCCTGTGACTCTATGGAGCTTGCTGCCAAAATGGCAAAGAAAATGCAAAGGAAGTTACTGTACATCTGCAAATGGATGGAATCAAATGCAACGAATGCTTGACAAAAGGCTTTACAAGAAATAGCGATCTGGAGGGCGCATACCTCGGATGTCAAAAGGCGAAGGCTTTGCAAGAAGGACCTAGCTTTCCCCAGCAGGAACTTAATTGTGTATTGCAAGATCAATCTGATTGAGCTTGAAGGTATTGAGTCAAGGTTATCCCTGACATGATGGCATCTGGCGCAAACCAAGTGGTTTGATCTATCCCCTAATTTGCCTTCTCTATTGCTGAAAAGAAGTCATGATTCCATCTCTTCCTCTGCTGTTTCCCGTGCTCGCTTGGAGTTAGCTTGAAGTAGGGATCTCAATTCACCCAAGGTGTTGTTGAGCTGACTAGACTGCTGCAGCAATGCCGTTTGGAATGAGGATTCCAAATCTGTTTTCATGTTCTGGATGGCACTTTGCATCTGCAACTGTGTCTGTTGATCCCTCTGATGAACTTGATCAAATCCATGTTTGGTGTCAGAGCGTAACTGCTCGAGTGCATTCTCCATCTGAGTTATGCGGTGATTCTGTTCTTCAAGCTTGGAGTCCTGTTCTTTGAGGCGTGCTTCTGTAGGACCTGGTAGTTCTCTATTCAGAACTGGGGGCAAACCTTTTTGCTGAGCAGCATGAGCCCAAGGATCGTCCGAAAGAGTGCCAATTGGCTTTCTCTTGTCACTCTTCTGTGGCAAAGGTCCTGCAACTATGGGATTTGCTCTGGTCACATCCTTGGGCGGCAGGTGCTTCACAAGGACCGGTTTGGCATTGAAGACCAAAAACTCTGAGGGAGGCATGTGAGAACTTCCAACTAGCCAAGAATTCGGTCCGAGAGCTTTCAACGGTCGAAACTGCCAGCTCACTACCTGAGACCATTTCTCAAGCATGACTGCATTGCAACCATAAGGTAAACTGTCAATGCGAAAGAGATTGCTTGCATCATAAGCCTGTGGTACCGGCTTTTCTGGGAACAATGTTTTCCATGCCGCTTCATGATCCTCTGCAGCATATCTCAGGCCATAAGAGGATTTGCTTTTCACAAGTCCCAAGCAAGTCGGCGTTCTGGATGCTTGAGTATTCACATGTGCCCAAGTGCCTTCAATCCAAATGATGCGCCAGGAAGAGTCAAGGCGTCCACTCCTGTCTTTCGGAGTGATCCAGCATTTATTGAATCCAGAGATCGCCATCAAAGGTTTCAATTTTTCGGTCAAGACTGTTGCATGGAATTGTACGGATGTTGCATGCTGGGTTGTCGATGGTTGCCTATCCATGCGAAGGCTTTTTCCCCATGTCGCCTGGAGAACTTCTTCCTGACCTTGATTGGCCAGCAATTTTCGTGTGAATGCAAACGGATGGTCAACCAAGTAGTTCCAGTCTTCACTTTTCCAATCATCCTTCCAGAAAGTCACGGCTATTGTTGCGCAGCTTTGCTCATCAATGTCAGGTTGTCTCGAAACATGCGTTTTCATTCGCTTTTCACCAAGCTGAAAGAGGGTACCTTTCAGAATGACAGGTCGAAGATCTTTGTCTTTGCATGGGATGTTCAAAGACTCATGCTGTAGTGTGGTCTGAATGTCTTGACATCCTGGCACAAAGATTGCGAGTTCATCGCTGGAAATGACTCTGCTCTCACGAAGCCATGGCAAGGCATCATCAAGTGAAAGGAGTGCAAAACCGGTACATTTGTTTCTAATCTCATGCAGTTGGACCATCGGTTCATCATTCTGCGAGAGAAAGTATCCAGACTCGACTTGGTACTCAGCAGGATCAATGTCAACAAGGACTTTCCTTTTGGATTTTTGTGCACCTTTTTGGACAACCTTACTTGCAACCTTCGAGAGCTTGTCAGGCGGTTTCAATTCACAATTCTCACACATCTTCAGCAAACTGTCCAACCGCTGCTGTCCAGGTGGGAGTGACGTGATTGCCATCATTTGTTTGAGTCCAACCTTGCTAAGCAAAGACTCCGTCGTTGTTGCTACCCACTCAAATGGGTATCCTTGTTCGAGGAGTGTGCCTGCCAAACTATTGCGAACATATGCCCGCTGTGTGTCCTTTGATCCAGTGCCACCACACATTGATTCGACAAGGTACAGCTTGATAAAATCATGTTTGGATTGTGCACTAAGTTCTTCCACGGTGATATCACAGGCTTGTTTGGCTGCATGGACAAGTCTCATGTCTCTCCCAAGAAGCAACGGATGAAACGCAATCTTCAAAAGGGCGGCAATGGCAGTCATGTTCATGTCATCAGGCAGGTTTCCGTCCCAAATGGCTTTGGATTTCCACTGCAACACCACTCTTTTCTGATTGCTTTCAGAAAAACAGTCCAATAATCTTCTGGTTGCAGCAATGACTTGGCACATGGCAAAACTATGCGGTGGAATTGGGAGCGTATGTTCATACACCACTTTGCTGTGATCAGCAAAATGAAACACCCTGACATAGGTTTTCAACATCTTGAGTGTGTCGGATGTGAAAAGCTGAGCCCAAAAATCTACCAGAGTCTTGCGGGAAATCTCGTCACCTGAAACCTTGATGACAGTAGCCATGTTGGCTTCATCGTGCAAAACACTCATGGCTGTGGCCTGTGCAGCTGCAAGAAGTACACACGGATACATCGCAAGCTTTTCATGTTTCAACTTGAAATCAAGCAAAATGGTGCTATAGTGGAATTTCTGTTCTTTGGTCAAAGCACCAAATTGATCAAATTGAACTTCCGTTAAGGCCATGTCATCTAGTGCAGGTCGGATCTCATGTTCAGTGTTCAACTTCAAAAACAGGAGTGTGTCTTGCTGAAGGCATGGGATTGCAAATTCATGGAGAGGCTCCAGGTCATGAACTTGTTTGCAATGTTTGAGAGTGAATGCAAAACCACTCTCATCACATGTCTCAATCATCATCTGGCCGTTGTACTGCTGTACAAGTTCACTTGGAGACACATCAGAAGAAACCCAAGCTGTCATAACTTTGTCAGGCAAAACAATCTTGACACGTAGCATGGCATGGAAAGGAACTGTTTGCGAAATTTGCGGAACTTCGTCAAGTTGCGTGACAGGTGTGGGCACAATTTGCGATTTTTGGCTCATGTCAGTTCCACAAAGGTCACTGTGTTTGACAAGCCCTTCACTCGGGATCCAGAGAAAATCTTCAGGGAGGCGGAATTCACAGTCCATGGTTTGCAAAATCTCATAGTTGGTCAAGCTTCTGACCCAGTCACGGCTGTTGTCGTTCAATCGCACGTAAAAACTGGCAGTTTGTCCTGTGATACGTCTGGCTTCAGTCATGCGGAGTCGATTCTGGAAAAGAGCATCAAACACCTCAATGATGTTGAACTTGATCTCAAAATGCCTAAGCATGTTGATGGAATTGGCAATCAAAAGTGTTGCATGAGGTACCGTGATCATGTTTCCAGTAAGCTGCCAAGTCTTCGAAAGGTCATGCAGAAAGAACACTTCTCCATATGTCAAATGAGACATTTGGAGTTCGACTGGATGCCAAAGGCGCAACTTGCCATCTTGTTTCAAAAAGTGTCCTAGATAACCTTTCCTTTCAAGGACAGATCTGTCCAAGAGATGCTGAGCTCCATATTTGGACATGATCGTGGGCTGCGTGTCGAAAACCTCATAGGTTCTGGCTTCAAGAATCTGTTGTCCTGTCGCCTTCTTGAGATGTTTCATCATTGATGGAAGCATGGTGGAGTCACTACCGCAAGCAATCATGAGAGAAGAAACCTCAAGTTGATCTGCTTCCTGACAAAAACCTGTGAACACAGCATCAAGCATCTCAGGATTGAACTTACCAAAGCAGGGCCAAGGAGTTACTGGACACTTTTGGATCTGTTCATTGTGGCGGTGAATAGCTATTGCTAGCCATCTGATCCTGGTGACAGCGCCAAATTCAGCTGAGTCAAGGATTGTTTGCCATACAACCTGGAAACCAACATGTCTCAAAACGTCAAGGCACCATTTCTTGTGTGCATGCGTGCTGAAACCGTTCACTTGCTCCAGAAGGATTGCTAACGGGCGGATGATTCTGCATTTCATCAATAGGGATGGTAGGAGACATCCCAAATCCGAATGCAGTCCTGGTCCATGTGACGCTGTACTCCATGGTGGACATGGAGCACTACATGTCAACAAATGAACACCCCATCTACAAATGTCGGCAAGCCAGGCATCATCATCTACATCTCCATGGATTACGAAATCACTGTCAAATTCTTCAAAGTTGGTTCTTTTGTGACAAGTCGTTGAATCCAGCAGAATGGCATTGTGAGCCATGGAATAGGATACACATGTCTGGAGATCGGAATCCAATGCTACAGTCTGAATAGGCAGTTTGAAATGATCACGCAAGAAACGACAACTATGCTTCCATCCAGCATATCCTCCAGCAAACGGTTCAAAGAGATGAAGCTTTCGCAAAGAGGGGTTCTTGACTGGAAAAATCATGGTGTGCCTATCCAAAGTCCATGCAACATCACTGAAATCATCATGAGCAATGGGATCTTTCACATTCCACAAGAACATCTTGGTGTGGAGATCTGCAGGGACGCCGTCATCACATCGCATGTGCACGTGATCACTATTCAATCTATCGGGCAAACCTGGAAAGCATCGATTGACAAACATCATTCTGCTACCACCTTCTGAGATTACCTGTCGACCTTTCATGAAAACCTGTCCATCCTGGTGGGAGATCTCAACTTCGTCAACAAGCAAATTTGTTCTTGGACCAAACCAGCATGTCCCGGGATGTCCATACATCTCATAGCTGTCCAAAATGTCAAGCAAACCTTTCGGCAAAAGGTCAGATTCGATCATGGCAATGTCTCGGCTCCGTTGGCTAGCTGTCCTTGCTAGACAGAAACACGCCCCGGGAAGGCCGGAGCCAAATGTCTNCAAAAGGTCAGATTCGATCATGGCAATGTCTCGGCTCCGTTGGCTAGCTGTCCTTGCTAGACAGAAACACGCCCCGGGAAGGCCGGAGCCAAATGTCTACCTGAATTAAGGCCATTTGGGGATGATTCCCTATACTAACCATATATTCCAGTGAGGTCACAGTGAGGTCGTTATAATTTACCTAGATAAAATTTATATAACCAACTCCACGGCAAAAATCTGCACCTACGCTCCAGCGGATCCAGCAGGAAGAGGTGATGGTTCTGAGATCCTCGGCCACGGCCGGTGACCATCAGGGCGAAATGAAAGCAACGTAGTCCAATTGTTTCACATAAGAACATAAGGAATCAAATGGATCAAGAGAAAGGACTCAAATGGATCAAGAGAAAGGACTCAAATGGATCAAAAGACTCAATCTTGAATTTTCCAACAGCTGTGCAATAATTGAATTGATGTTGACTCAACTTTTTCTGCCGCGCGGCCAATCAGCAGCCCCGCAGTGCCAAGCGCAGCGCTGTTGGGCCGCAGTGGGCCGGCAGCCGTCAGCAGACCTCCGCCCTTCAGCTGGGAGAGGGGCACTGCTGCCACCTGGGGCAGTCGGTAAACCCATAGTAAACCATCCCCAATTTCACCATAAATAGGTGGTATAAACCATTCCCGCATGGGTAGTTTTTTATTTTTGTTTTACCCACATTAGTGGTTTGTATGGGAACCCAACCATGACCATATCGGTATCCAGCAGGAAAATCACCAGCCAAAGGAAACCACAGTCGAAATATGCCGAAATAAACAATAGGCAAAGTGTAAGCCATATAGTAACCCCCGAAAAGATGCAGAAAAACAATCTACCACTATTTTCGCAAGATTTGACCAACGTCTATCTTACCTATCTTTTGGGAGTTGATTCTTTTGGGCATTGCAGCTTTCAGGCGTCCACAACTGCCATTTGCTGAAAGCCGCACCCAGCCTCTTCCAGCTTCTGATGGGAGAAATGGCAGAAGTGCAGGACCTGCACATGTTGCACCACTCCAGAAGGAGGCGGTTCCAAAGGGATCAACGTGGGGGTTTTACCCATCAAACCTGGGATTTACCTGGATTTACCCAACAACGGTGATGTGTATAGATGTGTTTGTTTTCTGTGTGTATATATGTATAATATCTATATATATACATGTGTAGAAATAGGGATGTAATGGGATATGTAACCAACGATTTTTGGTTTGTGCCAAAGGCATGGGATTTACCCCCGAAGGCCTACTTTAATGTGGAGTCTAGGGAGTACATTGGAGCGTGTGTTGTCCAAGGCGAAGCCGCGGAAATATGGAGATGGGACATTGTTACTATTATCATCATCAATATCAGTATCAACACTATAGCTAATATCAATATCGTTATATCTATATCTATGTCTATTTCTATATCAATCACCGTCATTCTCATCTTCATCCTCACCCTCACCCTCACCCAATTCATGCTTCCCATCTGGGATGATAAGTTGGGGCACTGGCTGAACCTAGAGATGGTCACCTTTCAATGGAGAAGGCGACCCAAATCTCCAACGATTGTCGAGGAATAGAGCATTGATTCCGCCAACTGTTAATTTTTCTACCCCAATGGACGGATGTTGCCAACTCAAATCATATCATATCAACACCAATTGTAGGATCCCATGATGGTACCCAAAATTCTTTCCTACCCCCTCCCCCCACAAAAGATGGGTGGCTTGAACACCCTTCAAATATGTTAGTCACTTTGGATTGCCATCTCAAAAAGGAGAGAAAATAGAACATGTTTGACACCACTCCTCAGACTGAAATTGTCATTTTGGGACGCCCATACCTCTGCATCCCCTATTTTCAGAACCAATCAGAACCAAAACCAATATTCATTGACAAATATTGGATTAAATAACGTGAAGACCCTTTGTTGATGGTAAAACCACCTGAACCAGCATGGTTAAACTTCCCCATTTAGCTCATTCAACTGGCATCACATGGTATCACCATCCACGTTGTTCCCATGGTGCCATTTGTGCGAAGACACCGAGTCCTTACTCGCCACCAACAGCTCCTTGTTCTTCAGCGGCACCGCAAAACCCAAGGCTGTCGTGGAAATGCGCTGGCTGCATGAGGCGCTGGTACCCTGTGGCCGTTGATGGTCTCTCGGCTTGTTGAAACGGAATGGTACCAGCAAAATAGAGAAGTTACAATCCCAAGATTGCAACATGTGTTGGTGTAAGTTACTTTTCTATCCTGTCTATCTTTTTCGAGATCCATGGAGTATGAAACTATGAAACCATCCAATTTCAGGGAGCAAATACTTGTGCATCATAGGTCACACCCAAATTGTCCCTCATGTGACACATGTGCATCCCAAAATGCCTGAAAGATGTAGAGGTAGCCATTGTCACCGCACGCCAAGCACTCTTCATCCATCCATGCGCAGTTCAGCACATGTCGTGGAGCAATGCTGGGGGGAAAAATAGCGGAGCGCGCCTGGAGCTCCTTGCGACGAGCTCAGCTTCTGGGTCATCCAAAACAAGGGGCATTCGGAGTTCGCCAAAAATGGTGAATTTACCAGCAAGACTTACATGAATGGATTATTTAGCCCAACTGGGAATTTATCAGTAAAATGTTAGAGATTTACATACCTGCAATATCCTGCAATGACTATTATTTAGCCCAATTTTGCATACCTGGCCAGAAAAGGCCAGGTCCAGGTCCCACAAATGAAACTCACATCAGTTCCAGATCTGACCTACCCGGTGCAGGGCACAAGTTTACTCAAGACATAAGGGTCTTGACCCAAGTATCTGAAGCCACCCTATTGGCTGTATCATCTTCCCATCTGACTGATTCATCCGCCCAGGATGCAACAACCTGCGCAGCCAAATTCCAAGCATGGGACACATCTGAAGATCCACTTGTTTTACAACAAAAACTGCAATTGTTCGGCTACACTGTAGCGGCTTCACACCGTTTTTATCCAGTTGCCTGGTGGTTGGGCCCCCTTTGAAGATGACCCATCTGCCCCGCAGCTGTCTCAATTGAACCCAGCAACCGACCCGTCGACCACATGGACAAACTTCAGGAGCAGCCCGATGCCCGTCCTGCCTTGATACCGTGGGGTTCGGTTCGTCGTTTCACTGCTACAGGCATCAAGAAACACAAGGGGTACCCTCTGGTAAACAAACATAGCTATTGAAAATGGCCATAGAAATAGTGGATCTTCCCATTAACAATGGTGATTTTCCATAGTTATGTCAGTTTGCCAGAGGGTACCAAGCTTTTCATCTGAGGACCAAGAATGGAACAGCCGCATGGTGCCTGCATCGAAGATGGCCACCTGGAACTTGGCCGCGTCTTTGCTGCCGACCATGCCGAAACCACCCACTTTCCCGGTGGCAACCTGCCGCCAAAAGCAACCGTGGTGGCCCAGGGGTCGAGACTTCTTCAGGGGAGTTTGAAACATGTTTCATCATGTTTCTGAGGGCAGGGGTCGTTCAACTTTGGGAGGCTTGTTCCTGAACTAACAATTAGTGGTGGAATATGAATGCATATCATCAGACCATGCCACAACCCACAGCACTCACACAACAATGGACACAACAGCAACCAGAACCCCACCAAGTTCCCAAAATTGCTTGACTTCCTTGCGTGGCCATACTGATGCAATACCCGTGGCACCATCCCTAAGGGCCATCCCACCTTGGCCACGGGTGTCCGGTAGACGTGCGGCAGCTCCATCCCCGCACTGGTGATGCCACAGGGCGTCTTGCCCGGAAGGAAGCTCTCCCACATGGCCAAGGTGTTGGCTGAGTCCTTGATACCGCAGGGGGGAAACCAGATGGGTTCACCTGCGGTGAGACTGTAAAACAATAAAAATGTGTAACGTATAGGAATTCATGGATATATGAATGAGGCATACATGTTATTCTTTACCAAAAATGTGATGGATGGGTCTGTCCAGATATCTGCAACCCCTTCGCCTGAAATTTCAGACCAATGCAATCAAAACACGACCAAAGGTTGAAAAAATTGCTGAAAAAATTGCGGAACAAGAACATACAAACGCCAAAGATCCAAAAGTGCTGTGGAAATGCCGGAAATGCCCATCCACAAAAAGGGCTTCCATATGACTGGATGCCGACCAGCGAAAACCGCAGCTTGACAGTATTTCACAGTACCCTCCTGGAAACCATTGTCTACATGACATCATGGAACAGCATGGAACGGCTACCAATTTGTGGAAGTGGACTTGGCTCACCATTTGTCATGGTCAAACTTGGCCGGTTTCCAAGCCGCTCGCGCCAGGCTGAAGAGCTGGTTGCCATCCGGGCTGAAGCACAACGAGGTAATCTGATCCTGGCGGCCCCTTCGGTAAAGGAGGTTTTACTGGGATTTGAATGGGAAAATCAATGAAAATCATCGATACATGGAGGTCTATGGCTGGGAACATCTAGAAATGGAAGTTTGAATGGGAAGATCTTCTACAAATCGAGGTCTTACTGTGAAAATCATCGACAAATGATGAATTTCCCATTGCCACGTTTGATTACCGGAGGATACCCTTTGAGGATACTCTCTGGTATTTTTTTACAGTTTGCTACGCAAGCCATGGCCCAGTTTCACGTGATTAACCTATTCAAGATGGTGATTTTCCATATCTATGTTAAATTACCATGAGATAAGCATAAGAAATGGTGAAAAAGTGTGATTTAACCATCAAACAGTTTGATATACATGAGATAAAATGGAATATACAACCAACAATATGTGGGTTTGTCTAATGATGGGGGATAACTACTCCAAAAGTGCAAAAAGGGAGAATGATCATCAACCATCAAATTTGCGGGGTAGGGATGTATTGAGAGAACAAATGATAGATATACAATTTTTGCGGGATGTTGTTCCTACAAGATGTACAGTATACAGATTTAATCCCTTCCCCCTAATATCAAATATCCCTAATATTCTATAAATATCCCCAAAATGGGCGCCCAAAATGAACAAATCCAATACTAAACAAGGTTTTCCATTGGGAAGTATTTGAGATTGGGGGCAAGGTATTGTGAAAGATTAGGATTTGAATGATTTACAGTAACATGATTTAAGCCTGAACACACCGGATCAAATAGGGATTTACTCGTGAACAATTGATGTAATCCTAGTTTAATTGTTGGCTCCTCATGTAGGGGGCACACCAAGACGGTGAGCAGGATGCAATCTGCAGGTCGCCAAAGGCAGATGAAAGGACCTGTGCCGGGCGTTCAATTTTGCCAGAATCGGCTTTGGTAAGAGGATTGGAACCCCTCAAACATCTGGGATGTATTGGGAACCATAATTCTGGCAACTTTCTGGCAACTTCTAAGCATGAAGTGTCGGAAGCTTCAGGAGAAAGGTCCTGTTTTGCAAGACCGCAGTGTCATAAATCCAAGGATACTCCCACCCAGCATCATCTAGGCACAAGTCAAGTAAGTGGATGCTGGGTTTCCCAAAGGTCAAACTGATTGAACCCCGAACATTGAACCCCAAATAGCCAAAAATATGATGACCCCTCCCTGGCTTTGTCCCTAAAAAAATGGCCGGGACCCAAATTTCTCCTTAATGCATTCCACTAAGATCTGTAAATCCATTGGTGAAAATATGCTAAACTCATCTAAACTCCCTATGTTCCATCATTTTCATTCATTTTCCATGCTTGAATCCCAAGTTTTCCATCAGTTTCCACGACTAAATTCTGCTGGAGAAAGGGGTGATCCCTCAGCCACTGGGCCGGGCACCTGCCCCACCTTTGGGATCCATCTGCCCGGAAGCACAGAGCTTCCAGGCTTTGCAGTAGCTGAGGCATGTGATCCTCAAGGTGGGGCCCAAAAAAACGGGTATAGGGATAGGGATATTCATGGGATACTCATGGGATATGTAATTTTGATTAAAATTTTGTATAATGGGATAATGGGAGATATATAGAACATGGTATAACTGGTATGATGATATGTGATATATGATATGACCTTTATGATTGTAATTTACCTAGAGAACTGGGGCTTAGTTTACCCAGTTGGACATGTGATAAGCCATGAAAATCGGGATCTATTCAGCATGGCGTTTTAAACAGTTCCTAAAGTGGGATGGCCCATACTTGGCTAAGTTGGTTGGTAACTAGGTTAAGTATAGTTAAGTAGGGTTTTGGTATATAGACAAGAGAATATATATATATATATATATACATATAGATATATCATGATATATCTATAGTCAATGGGGTTATAAACCAACTTGCAACTGGGGGGCCTTCTTGTAAGGAATGTTCAACCTGGCTTTGCTCATCAACCAGAAGTCTTACAAACCTTGGATGATGTTGTTTTTCTTCAACTCAGACTACCACTTGGAATTTTACTACCATCTTTAGCCGGTTTAGCCATGAACAGTGGGTTTGTAAACCTTGGTGTTGGTCTAAGCTTGCAACTCGCTGCATTCCCCAAGCAAATGCCACACGGAGCCTAGAGACACTTCCAATTTGGCTGGGTCATGGGTTGAATTTCTGGAGGGCACGAAGACGTCGGAGCACCCATGATTTGATTGGTCACACTGCGATGGTTTCGCACCGACTGCAGCTGCATCTGGATTGATTTGAGGGAATATCTACAGGAAACCATGGATTTGACCATGAGATATAGGGCGTTCCTGTAGATTTTTCCTTAAACCAATGCGGGTAGGAGAATAAATCCGACTCACTGAGTTCTACGAATGAAAAATAGGACGACTTTGAATCCCAAGAATGAGCCAAAGCCATCCAGTTATAGCCATACGAACCCAATTACCCTCCAATCAAACGTGGCTTGCTGGAAAACCCCATCTACTTCGATGATACTGTTGTATAGGGAAATTTCCAGGCCACGTTTGATTCCCAGAGGGTATCCACAATGAACAGCTGATCGTCCCACATCCACTCCGAGGCTCCTTTGGCTGTGCCCCACAAAGAATCTCTGCTTTGCCTTGGTCGACCAAGTAGGATGGGTAGGGGAGTGTAGCTGTTGTGGGTAGTGGGCTATAGCTCCTCAAAAAAATGGGGTGTATCGGGTCATGACTCAGTTACTAGCCACTGAGGCAAGATAGACCCAATAAAATTTGGGGATTTGGTCAACAACGGTTGGGGATTCAAAGGCAACATGTGGAAATCACCAACAAACATGAACAGAAATGCAGATATGACCAAAAGATAGCAAGACTAGCGACTAGCAAAGTAGGGTATAATGATGTGACAGTATATAACATACTTGTTTCTTATTGTGTGGGTATGTATTTGGGGACATGGCCAACCAACCACAAGGTAAGTCCATCAGAAACCAATACGTACTGGGAAGGGGCAGAGAAACAAGGCGTATTTAGACAAATCTAGACAACATTGTCGCAACCTGCTTGGAAATGAGAAATGCTAAAAATTGGGAATGATGATGATAGTGCCTTTAAAAAATGTACCAAGTATATTCTTGCTTAGTTCTACTAGAAGACGCTCCTTCTTCTCCACTCCAGGGCAGCAAGTTGCAGGGTGCAAGCATTGAACCACCGCCACTGCTGCCACTGAAAAGACAAACTCTTCGTCCTGGGATATCCATGTGGGAATGGCTCAGTTCGAGGGGCCTGACCATATCTCTACCAACTTTCCGTGGGGTGTTGTAAACCTCAAAACATTACGGATTCGTGACATGGCCAATCTCCGATACTCTGATGTGTTTCAAGCCCGTCTCCCATGGCAAAAGGTTCTAAGTATTCAACTGCCCGTCCAAAGTTGACCCGTTTACCACATGAGGCTTTTCCTCTGGTAAACTGACATAGCGAACTGTAAAATCACCATTTTTTAATGGGAAAATCCACTATAAGTGGCAATTTTCAATAGCTATGTTAAATTACCAGAGGGTAAAATTTGGTTCTCTTTGGTTTTTCCCAGTTTGGTTTCCGCAGATTTGTAAAACATCCCCGTGAGATCCCAAGATACCCTCCAGCAATCAAACATGGCTAGCTGGGAAATCCATGAAGTAAATGGAGGTTCATAGCTGGGAAAATCATCGAAGTGAATGGGGGATCTTCCAGCAAGCCATGTTTGATGACACCGGAGGGTAATCATTGTTCATGATTAGCAATTATTTACCACCATTTATCACCATTAAATCATCATTATGTTCACCATCATTGGCCATTATTCACCATTATTAGCCCATGATGAGCTATTGAAACCAGCTATTATTACCTATTAACCACCATTTGCCAGCATTTGTTGGTTGACCATAGTTGACCATCATGATTATCTACTATTAACCAACTATGTTTAACTATTCTTAGCCATTATGAACTACCATTCACCATTCATTTCACCATATAATCCTAGAAAATCACCATTGTCTACATGGTTTCCTTAGGAAATCACCACAAAATCACCATCTTAAATCACCATTCACCACCATTCAATCACCATTTCCAGGCCCCAGGCCATGGCTCAGAAATCCAGTGCACAGCTCCGGCGGCCTGACCGTTGTAGCCATAGGCCCAGTCCAGTTGCAGATGGCTGGAGGGAGCCCGGAGATCCTGGAGGCTGAGAACAGACATTCTGAGGTGGAAAAAAGCTGAGTTCACCATAGGAAAATGGTGGTGTATCTAGCAAAAAATGGGAGTTTGATGTGATTTTCGTTGGATTTCAATGTGATTTTAGTGGGATCTCACAGACAAAAATGGGAATGTAACCATCAGAAGTGGCATTTTGCCCTCTGGTAAGGATACAAAAAGCTATGGAAATTCATGGGTTTCCCCAGTAAATGATCTACAACTGGTGGATTCTACGTATCCATGTTACTTTCTGGAGGGTGAACTGAGCCATGAAAATAGCCCTATCCCATACCGCGAAATACCCCTGTAATATGTAAATATATATATATATATGAAAAATGATGAATAGATCCGGATAGATCAAGTACATTCCACCAGGGTATCTTTATTGGGCCGTATTTGATAGTATCGTAAGATTGCCAAAATAATATGGCCATTAGCATCTATCCCACCATAGTAAAATTATACCCCATTTTGTCCATAGGTGCCATTGTCAAGTCATGAGTATATGGATTATAAGGGTTAACTCACAATGGGAGCCCTTTAATTTGTATATACAGTGTGAATATATAATATAGATTCATTCATCTTTTGACCATGGCACAAATACCAATTGAATATCCCCAAGATATTACCATTGTCTCCCCATTGATATCCACCTGCTCACTCGGCTCAACGTAGTTGGAGGGTGGTAGCAGCACGGTGGGCCGCTGACCCAGCAAGGCACGGGTCGATTTCACCGGTGCCATGGCGCCAAAACGATTCTTGGAGTGATGTTTACCATCCAACATGTGAATTTAACAATCAAAAATGTTGGACTGTGTCCATCGAAATTGTGTCTAAGCATCAAATGTTGGACTTGGGTGTGTCGGAAAATGGGGCATACCAACATACCTGGTGGCATACCCTCCATTTATGCCACTTTCAAAAGGCAAAACGATCATGGACCAGTGTATGGACGATGGAATTGGGTTCCCTGGTTTTCGACAAACCCGCTCAACATGACTAGAAGTTAGATTTTTGGCAGGACATGACATATCATGACATATCATATTCATGATCTAAATGTCCATCATTTTGCCAAGCTATCAACCAAATATTCCTTCATCAAAATGGCCCAGTTACGGTAAGCCATCAAAGCTACTAGGCCTAGCAGGCCATGTGTCGTGCAATGGGTGCAGGTCTTTGGCACCTGAAATTTCAGCGGCAGATCCCAGTCGGACATGTGAAATCCACAAGACTTGGCAGTTCTATTTGGGGATGGGTCAAAACCCTATTGTTACCATATTTGGGGCAATAACCATCCATTAACCAACTATTAAGGGTACCTAGGGTACCAGGGTTTTGACCCATAACCATTCGGGAAAATGAATCAGTTTGGCGGGGTGCATATTTCAGCATACCCCAAGTAGTTGTTTCCTGTACGGTGGCATGCATGGATTCCCCGCACAAACCGCCACTACCTCACAAGACAAGCCCTTCATCCGGTGACAGCATCTGAAAACACAATGCCAGCTCTGAACTGGGTCCATTGCGTCTCAACACAAACAAATCGCTCTGGAAAAATCATAAGTCAAAAGCTAAAAGTGACCTTTCGTAGTTTTTGAAGCTGTCTTTGAGAATGTTTGACGCCGGGTCATATCGGTCTCATGTCTGACTTCTTAGTAACTCTTGATGATCTTCGATGTTGACGCTTCCATCATTTTGTCAAACGATTTCTGCATGTTTTATGATTCTTCAATGGGTTTTCACTATCTTCCAACTATTTGTTCATTTTGCTGTGTTTCCGTCGATGTGTTTAACTGCTTAAAATTGTTCAAATGATGATTTCTGTACAGCACATGTTTGACTGACGTTCTGAATGATAGTTTGAACGAACGTTCAATGATCTTCCCCCTGTAATGTTTGCCGGCTTATCCAATCCAATTAAGTCAAAGGATATGGATTCCACCATGAACTTCTGTGAGCTCATGACTATTGTCAAAAGCAATTCACTACCATTTCCCCCCTACATGTACATCGGTATTTCATCACCATAAACCTATTGATGGCATGCTTTACCATAGTTCTTTCATCATAGTTTCACCACGAAATTGCAACATTCAACCCCAAACATGGTCTTTGCAAAATCATTTTACTACTGGATATGATTGTTTTTTGCATCTCCATGGTTCACTTTTTTAGGGTGTACTCACTTCATTTTTCTCAGATTTGTTTGAGAATTTGTATATATGCTTTACTATAGTCGTTTCATCACCATGCCATAAACCTCCTCGCTGCATTCTTCAGGAATCTGTGATAGTTACTCCTTTCATTCTTTACCATAGCACTTTTTTCACCACTATAAACCTTAGTTGTTTCATCACCATTCTGCGGAAATTGGTTGATGCAGCCCCCAATTGGGATAAACTTAGATAAATCATCAACAATTTTGAAAAAAGCTGACCACCATCAACCACCATTCACCATCCAATAACCATTGAAACCAACTTTAATCAACTATTATTCACCACCATTATCAACCGTTATGAACCAGTATTTACTATGATTAACCATATCATTAACCACTATAAACCACCATGAGTTTCACCATTCGTTTCATCCCCCCGGCCCCGAACACTCGGCGGGCCTCTCCGGCATCATCTCGGCGCCGCCGAAGACGCACTCCGTGGAGCCCACCTGGCGGACGAAGCCCACGTCACAGGCGAAGTCGGCCTGGCCGTTTCGGCGGCGAGAAGCCGTGGTGATCTCGTGGATGGTTCGTGGTGATTTGTAGTGGCTTAACCTATGGATTCATAGTGATTTAATAGTGGTTCATGGTGGTGAATAATGCCTAACAATAGTGAATAGTGAATAGTTAGAAATAGTTGCTTTAATTAATGAATGATAGATAATAATGACAATCAGTCAACATGATTAATCATAGTTAAGACTGGTTTATGACAGTTACTAAGATAATAAAGAATGGTTACTGTGATTAATCATAATTAGTTTAAAAACAATATTCAGAATAATTTACAATGGTGATTAATGATGATGAGCGGTTACTATCAAATGGAAATTACCTTCCGGTGTCATCAAACATAGCTAGCCGGGAAATATCCGAACTAAATGGAGGCTTCTAGCTGGGAACATCATCTACAAATGGTGGATGTTCCATTAGTAGTGGCTATGATCATATATGGGATTCTAACCTCCATAACTTGGGATATAACCCCTACAACTATGGTTAGAAATCTAACCAACTTATTAGTGGAACTGCAACACCACCTTCTAAGTGGGCATATAATAGTGGGTTCTAGAGTTGCACATCATGTCTGAGTACCAATGGATTTACTTAGGGGACATTTAGGAAAAGGACTACTGAACAAATCAGGAGTTGAATGTGGCTTGGATAGGCTGTGGAGTTCGCTCAGTGGTTAGTAAGTAAGTGATAAGCATGTTGTATCTCCTCCCCACTGCGTATGTACTCGGTACAGGCTAGTGACTGAACGGTTCACTAAGATAGAAAATGTGCTAAGATATTTCCACAATCATATATTTAAGTGGTAGGTGACAAGAATTTGGTGATGATTTCACCCATCCAAAACCTAGGGCCTAGGGTGTATCGGGATACCAGTTTGTGCGGAAAGTGCTGAGGAAAAGGACTTTAGAACCCCGCTAGCAACTTGTCGGAAAATGGTGGTTTGCAAGGAATTTGCTGGAGAAAAGTTGTTGTGAATAACTTTAGAATATGTTGAAACTACTAAACTTGGAGGGGACCAGCAACCGAAATGATCAAACACAAGCAACAGAAACATACAATATGGGCTTTGATTGAAGGATGTTGAAGAGAAATGTGGCAAGAAACCCATGGTTTCAATCCATCAAATGTTGTTTTTTTTTCCTGCATATAGATTTCCAGTTGCTTCAAAGCCACCAAAAGCATGGAACGTTGGAGTTCAACCAGCCGGGATGTCTGCCGTTTTTCTTCACCATGTTTAATTACTAACCTCACCATGTTGAGACAAACTATAGTTTTTTCCAGTTTCATTGGATTGGTTGAAGAGAAATTTTACAGGAAACCCCAAGTAGAAACAAAAAACCTCCAGTTCAGATGTTCCCTTAAAACCAATCTAGTCATCAATAATATTCCATAGTCATCCATAATCATCCATAGTCATCCATAATCATCCATAATAATCATCCAGAAATGTCCATTAAACCAATCCAATTACACCAATCCATTGATAGTTCCATCTGGCTCAATCCCTGGCGCAGTCTCCCGGACCTCTGTACAGGCGCAGGTCTTCTTCACGGTGGGACGTTCAAAGGCCTTAGCCAAGGCTTCCGGTGTACGGACACAAAGATGCCGAAGATACCCTGGAAACGTGGAAAATATTGGGGAAACATGAATCATTCTATGTCTACTAGTATATAGCATCCTGGAAATACGGTTTCTAGTTTTTGGGTGGCTACTGTACTATGAACAAAAAGATAATAAACAAAATTGGAAACTTGGTGCTAACCACAAAGGCAACCCACATTGGCAATGGGTCAAAACAGGCCAAGAAAATCTATGAAAAAATTGCATCTTGAAGTAGGGAATCCTGGGTTGGCTAGGCCTCAGTTTTGACCGTCATCTTGGTAAGTGGTCAGTAGCCCCGCTTAGCAAGTCTCTGCTGGTTGGTTGCATCCCCCATTGCCATCCCATCACCTGGGCGCCCTGCTTCGCCGTTCCAGCACTGCGAGGTCCGTTTCCGGCGGGTGTAGGTGATCTGCGGACACCGGGGATGCAGAAATCGTCTTCGAAAGGGTTTGACATGTTGATTTCTGGTAGGATATGATGTAAATATATCATATGATTATATCACATATGCATATAGATTTACATATATTGCATATAATTGCATATAGATAATCATATTGTACGAGTATGTGTATATATATATATATATACATATTCAGACTATGCTAAAACATGTTTGCTTCTGGTGAGACATGGTATATGTGAGTGAAATGCTCCAACCCTTAGGCTGCCCTCTCGTCTCCACTGCGATATGTCCAGTCAAAAGTCATCTCTGAGACCTCCAGGATTTAAGGCCACGACTGAAGGCCTGGACCTAAACAAACGATCCTATCGAGAAATCATGGATGTGTGTAGCAGCGCAGCATATTATGTTAGATATTGTTATATTATTATCAACATGATTTATCATTGACCAACTATTATTAGCTATTATTCACTATTGCTAGCCATTATTCCCCACCATGAGCCATTGAAACCAACCAGAAAGAATCTGAAACCGCCCCAACCGCCTGCTGCCCTAACATGCAGAGACCTTCTCCCCGACCATCCGACGCCGTCCAAGTCTGAGGGCACGGGAGTTCAAGCCACTAGGGATTGAAGCGTCAAAGATGTGCCGCGGTTGGGCACTTTTTGGTCATAAAAAAACAGGCAATTATTCAAAGGACTCAAGGGATTCAAGTGATTCAAGTGACTTCACCAGATTTAGGTGACTTCATAGTGACTTCACCACGAAGAATAGCTGGGTTCATCATTTGCGGGCATCAAAACTTGTCAAAAGCATCTGCACCAAGGAATGAAGCAGGTGAAATTCAACCAACACAAACTACTATTTCATACCCAACGAACTCAGTTGCGGATTTTGATGACTCAAAATGAAGCAGTGGCCACCCCGAGAGATGGCAGGCTGTACTTCGCTCCCTCTCACACGGAAAACCAAAGTGACAAAATGGCTCATTCGAACATGACCCAACCAGACCCAACCAGACCCACCCTTTGGGAATTATCTCCAATAGTCCCTCGAAGGTGATTCAGAATACCAGGAACTCCACATCTCCACGTTAGTCGCAACAAACCGGACCCTGGCCCCTCCTCATAATCTGAAGACACGGAGTCAGCGAAGCTACTGCCCTTGCAGGCAGGGAACTCTAACCTGAGGCAATCTGAGAGCTGAATGGTCCAAATCGATTTCCAACATTGCTGATTTTGTGATGTTTGTGGGAAGCAACATCTCGATCAACCATGGTATGAATATGTATAAAATACCTGTTGCATGTCTGAAAAACCGTGAAGTAGACTACAGAACTTTTCCAAACCTGAAGTTGACGCCAGGAGCTTGACATAGATACAATCAGAGAACTTACCATCTGTTTGTTTTTTTGTGGGCTTATTCCAAACATCATGGAGTTTCTCAGAGAAAAAAGCCATAAACCTCCAATCGGGCGATGTAATTATACCACCATATTAACCTATTTTGAAGTGAAATCAGGAATGGTCTGTTGGTTTGACTCGTTAATTTAGTTGGTTTAGAACAGATGTAACGCCAGGGCCGGGCCCCATGGGCCCCGTGGGCCCCAGGCGAATCAAACTTCAGGTAGTACACCACGCCACTTCCGTCCTGCCGAAGCTGGAAATGGAAGATGGCGCCAGTTCAGCCCTGGAGTGGTTCAACAAAACCCTGATTGAAATTCAGCTGAGATCACTTGAAAAGCAATTTTATCTTCTGGGAAGTTGACAGTTTGCTATGGAAAATTGCCCCCTTTGGTTCGATGGTTTATCTATCAAAGCTGATGATGTTCAATAGCTAAGTTGAGACTGAAAATCTCACCACCCTCCTGTCCTCGCGAGTGCCAAACATCACGAAGGTGGTAGAGGTCAGGTTGGGCTCAGTGATGATGTTATCCACCTGGGGAAAATGAAGAAACTGCAGAATTCGCCAACCCTACTGGGGACATTAAGTGCACCTGTCTCCCTTGTTGGTTGATGGTGCCGAGTTTTTGAAACCCACGAAGGACGGCCGATGCAGACGTCGCAACTTTGGGTAGATGGTATCTTGATAGTGGCGCTTGGTTCAAATTCAGCGGAATTCCAGAATGATGTTCACCAGTCGAACAAACATTGCCTTCTCAATATCTGCCCTGGTTTTCCGTCAGAACTCGAACCCCAAATTGGGTCTGAACATACTGGTCCCCTCAAGTCCCCTGGTTTGAAAGCGTATGTTCCAACTATTTGGTCATGAGATTGGTGCAAATCCACCATTTTCAGACAACCCCGGCGCCTCGAAGGGAGTGTTGGTGACCTTGAAGTCGTACCAGGATTCGCCTTCGTTCCACGTGAAGATCACCTGGTGCCAGGGAGAATCTACAGGAGACCAGAGTGTTTACTATGTTTCCCTTCAACCAATTATGGGAATAAGTAGAGATGATATTTGAGATGCCAAAATCTATCAAGATTCTGCACATCTTTCATCACCAGCCCCACGAATTCGGGAACTTCAGATCACCAAACTCATGTTCACAATCTACAGTACTTTGGCAACTCATAAACCATCATATTTTCCATATGTTTCATCGCCAGTTTGGGATACACCCCAAGCAACCCGTTAGGGGGCATACTAACTAAGTACTAACTTCATTACCCTCTGGTAAACTAACATAACTATGGGAAATCACCATGTTTAATGGGAAAATCCACTATAAACGGCCATTTTCAATAGTTACGTTTAATTACCAGAGGGTATCCAGTAAATCCCCTCGGCCTAATATTGACTACTCCCCAATCGAAACCCTGGTGGAATGTATTGGATTTATCTGTAGGGGTTCCCACATGTTGCTGGGTATCTAAAAATCCTCAGTAGGATGTTTGAAATCCCACATTCTATCTATCAAGATGCTACTTTTTGCTTGATATGGGTTTGTCTGAAAATAAGGTACCCCAAAAAATCCAGGAGTTAATCATCATCTTTCCGTTTTAAAGTACCATTTTTGTGTCTACCTGATTTCCAGCCGAAACCGGGAGAACGACATCCGTCCGGGGGGGCGCCTCTCCGGTCTTCTTCAGATCATCGGCCATCACGATGAGTCCACCATGGTCACCAAACTCGTAGATGAAGGCACCCTGGATGTTTCAACGGGCACAAGGGCCTGGTGGATCTGATCAACAGATGGGGGCTATACACCCCACCATGATGGAAATTTGGATGTTACAATCCGATAATCCAATGATTGACTGGAATATAATGAGTGTCATCTTTTGCAGAATTTGTTCAAAATGTTCCGTCAAATTTCAAGGCTGAGGAGACCACAAATGCAGCCATCTTTGGCATATAAGAATCGTTCGAGAAGGGAAATCACCCAGACTCACCAACTCTTCACCTTCATATATACCTGTGTATCTGATATAGTAACCCCAAAAAAGATAGAACATGTCCAATCTACCACTTTTTCAGCAGGGTTAAGAAGACTATCTTTGTTCGAATCTAGATAAACACTATCTTTGCAGATTTTTGCTGTTCAAAGATCCGATGATATTCCACAAGAGTCCCATTGTATAGCATGTTTTGTTGGTCAATGGTGATGATCACCATGTTTTTTGTTTTTCTTAAGGTGGTTACCATTGTCACCAAAGATACCATGAGGTATTCCATCAAAGTCCCACTATATTCCAGAAAACTAACATAACTATGGGAAATCACCATTTTTCATGGGAAAATCCATTATAAATTGCCATTTTCGATAGCTATGTTCGTTTAGCAGAGGGTACAAACCATTCAAACCTCCATTTATAGATCAATTTCCCATTAAAACCCATATTTTTTACCTATAGCACTTAAGAACCCCAGGGTAGGCTGGAAAATTCTTAATCGGTTCTTATCCAACGGTTCCGCTGTACCCTTTTTCCATCTCTTCGGGGCCGCCGAAGACCGTCGCCTTGTGGGCTTCCACCCAGGTCAGTCCGCCATCGCGGGAGAAGAAGGTGCTCGTCTCCTCCGGCTCAAACCTGGGCCAAGATGGCGGTCACAAAAATGGGAGGGTGAAATATGTATATATCTACCATCTGGTAAATTAACATAGACCCTGCCAGATAGGGATTGGAAGATTAGTTTCCTCTAAAAATAGCTATTCTCAGGGTCTATGTTAATATACCAGAGGGATATCTATATGTATATAAATAAATAAAGATATATATATATATACATACATGGCTATGAGTCAAAACCAAAGGACCTAGGTACCTCAAAATAGCTGGTTAATGGATGTTTATTCCTCCAAATATGGTAAAAATAGGTTTTGACTCATCCTCTATATACATAGCAACCCACCAAAAGATAGAAAAGTATATAATTTGCCACTATTTCAGTACGGTTTTACTGTTCTATCTTTTTTAGGGTTGCTATATATATATATACATATGTACACATATACAGTCGTATATGTAGAGTCATCCTGGAGTAGATAGAATATGGAAAATTCAAAAAATCCTTACTGAAATAGGAATGTGTTTTTAAATCCCATGTTCTATCTACTTCAGGACGAATGATGTCATTACCCTCCCGTGTCATCAAACATGGCTTGCTGGAACACATTCCCCATTGAGTTCCTTGATTTTCCCAGCTATAAACCTCCACTTACACTGAATTTCCCCATATTTTCCCATGGAAACCTCCATGTTTCATGGGGATTTCCCATGACTTTCCCATGTTTTGATCGGGGACTTCCCAGGCGCCCCCCCTTTTTTTCCACCGCATCGCCGTAAGCGTCGCCAGTTGGATGGCCCTTCTCCACCTGGGGTGGTGAATGTCCAAGCCATCTGGAAAATATGGGTCACAGTGGATCATCATCCCAAATCTGTGTATATGTACATATACATAGCAAATATCTACAATTATACATATTATCATATGTTATATATATATATGATATATGTCAACATGGTAGATCATAGCAAATATTTGAAATCACCAACCAGCTATGGATATTTACAGTACATAATGTTGAAATATCTGTTCAACTAGCCCAAACAGATGGGACGGTGTTCTGCTGGTTGGCAGAATTGGCATGTGCACCACTTCACAACCAACGCCCAGCTCAGCGAAACAAAGCAGGCAATCGGGATTCCTTACATTGCCTCTTAAACTTAAGACTCTTTGGGGCAGTAAGACACAATTCAAAAGAGCAAACAGTGTGGTATATACATGGAAAGAGGACACCAAAACTTGCAACCCCAGGCCTGGTCGCTTCATCCTTTTGAAAAAGGTCAACTTTGAGAGCCATGACCGAGGTCGCACACCTGGCATGAGACCCAAAACCATGGTGCTTAAAATGATTGACCAAACTTGAGGTATCTCGGTATCCCCCCAATTTTGAATCATTTTCAGACAAGCCAATTCATCAACTTCTGTCTTCATCCTGATATTTGGGATGCTCAAGCTATACCTCTGGTCTAAAGCGAGCACCTGAAAGGCCCAAGGCAGTTCACCGTTTTCGCCGTCGCGGTTTGCCACTGGCTTTCGGCCTCATTGCGGAGTTGCGGATGTCTGGTAGGTGGAAACTGCTTAGAGGATCATCGCAGAATGAAGCCATGAGTTCTGCCGGCAGAGCCCTGTCGGGCTCAGAACCCTGCCCTCTAGTACTCCAACCTGGCCGTTGAACATCTTGTTCTTTATGAGAAAATACTGTTAAGTTTAAATGGGGATACCCTCTGGTAATAAGACATGGCAATAGAAAATCGACCATTGATAGTCTATTTTCCCAGCTATAAACCTTAATTGCGGGGATTTCCCAGCTAGCCGGATGGGAAACACATCTACAACTCCAAGTCTGCATCCAAGCTGCTCCTTCTCTATCCGTGACACACATGTCGACACCGGGGAAGTGGGCATGTCGGCCACCGCGGCGCAGCTCGGAGCTTTCCTGGGTAGGGGTCATTTCATGACTTTTCATTGCCATGGTCAAAACCGTGGTATATTTGGAACGGTCATCCACAAAGGGAATCCACTTAATTAATGGCCAAATTTAAAAAACCCTATGGAAATATAGATTAATGGATCAATGATGAGTGATGACCATCTTGTCACACCCAAAAAAACCAGGGGCAGCGGCTTGGCGGTTTCCAGGCTGAAGTCCGTCAAGGGAAGCACCTGGCACCAGGATGTGGCGTCCCCTTTGAGCTCTCCGTTAAACTGCCACAGAATATGGTGGGAAAACCGCCATTTATACTGGCAGAAATGGTGAATTTGAAGATCACAATATATTGATTGTCAAATATAAAATCCATACTATCGAACTTGGGGACTTGATCTATGGTTGTCTCAAAAACGGGAATACCATTTCATACCCCTTGTTTTGTGATCTGAATTCTCCAATACTTCGGATAGCCTACTATATATATACATATGACTTATGAGTAATGTGTATACATGTATATTATACACACAGTATGGATATATATAATATAGTATATCTGTATTCTGATGGAGTCTTGTCCCCAAATTATCCTCCTATCCTTGAGCCAGCTAGTACAATTGCCATCAATTGCTTAGAAACATCAACCACCAAGGTCAAGTGGGCCTAGAACAACCGGCCAAAAACCGTACTGGGATCTTGCATCTCAGTAACTCCATCAAGTCCAAAGTTTTGGGGGGCTCACCTAAGAAAACATGATTCCACTATTTTGGTGCTGATTTTTGCCCCTTCGGGGACTTCATAGACCTTGGCACTTGTCCAAGGCCATTGGTTGACCACTCAATGGATTTACCCCCCAAGCTGATGTCTAAACCAGTGGACTTTGGGGACCACATAAGGCGTACAGCCTTGAGTAGGTGTCCCTTTTCTATTGGTACGGCAATTGGAACGCCCAATGCCTCCAGTTCAAAAACTGTCTCTCCGAAAAAAAAATGATTCGGTCAGTCCTCCTACAATGGGGTACCCCCAAATCATCCATTGTTACAGGATTTTCCATTATAGACATTTATAGACCATCCATTTTGCATCCATTTTGGGGATACCCCATGTATGGAAATCCCCATATCATCACACAACTTGTTCAATCATCTTGTTACAGTTGCAACCGATTTTTGTACACCCACCTGCACGTCCCATTTTATACGAATTAGTTGGCCTCGTGAGTTCGCCAGAAGCGCTCGTATCTCAGCCAAGTTGATGGTATGCGGTATGAGATTGCGTGGTTTTAAGATGTTTTTAACCCAATATCATAAAGATGTGTCATCAGGTATCATGTTTTCGGATGCAATTGCAATTGACTGACATTAACTGATCTTTGCCTATCACTTGGTTACGGTCAATATGATCAAGCCATGGAAATGGAGTGTTTCTGATCCTCAAAATCAAAGATTTTATGTGAAACCCCCAAGCAGCTACGATTGCATCTATACTGTTGTTGCAACGGGCACAGCAAGAGGCCTTGTTATCACCAACGAGATACCACCCAACAGCAAGATCACCAGGTCTTGACCATCCCGACTTCTGAGTAAATGACAGAGAGCCGAACTTGTTGTGAAACTCAATGACCAGCGCTTTTCCTCGGCCCGGAACTCTTTGACCGCGGCTAAAAATATGGTTTTCCCCAAGCTGCACAATAACCTGGATGCTATCCTTGCAAGTCTGTTCTCCAGCAGTGCAACGGCTTACATCATCTCGGTTACACCATTCTGATTCTTTAAGATGTAAAAACTCTATTTTCGCAGCTCCATCTGTGTTGCTGTTCTACCCCCCCAAAAAAAAAAAGCGGTTTCAAAGTGAGCCCCTCAAAAGGCCAGAAAGCAAACAAAAATCCATTGTTTCCAGCACATGATGGATGTACTCTTCAATAATATACCAACACGCCAATACACACCAATTGTAGATGCTGTTCCTATTGAAAGTCAGGATGCTTACGGATTTGCTATTGCTAGTTTCAATTGACAGAGGGTATCCCTTGTTTCATTGGTGATATCACCTTCTCCGGGACCCACTTTGACCCGCATTTTGAATGGTTCACCCATGTAAACCCCATTTTGACCCGCATTTTGAATGGTTCAGCCATGTAAACCCCCATCTTTATGTGTCAATTTACACCTCAAAAACAGGGACACAACTGGGTTTAGCTCAAAAATGGGTTCTGGAATCTGTTGTTCCATTTAGTACAGTATCTTTCCCCACGCCATGTTTTGGGTCGATTACTTTTGAACCATAATTACCGTATAATGTTTTTGTCATTTGTCATGGTTGAATCCCATGTTTGAGGTTGAAATCCCCAATTAACCATCAACCATTTTCAAAAAAAACGGATGGATTCTAGCCCTAAAAATGGTGATCTAGACATATTTCAACATGTTTCAATCATCCTCAGGGAACCCTTCAGCCACCTTCGCCGAGGCTCGCGTCACCTCGTCGCCCTGGAGGAAGGCCTTCATCCAGGCGTCAGCAAAGGCTGCAGCGTGGGCGGCCCACTTCGGCCAGGCGCCCGCCGACCAGCCGGCCACGTGCGTTAGGGCGGCCATGCCTCGCTGGAGTGACCCCCATTTTATGGCCATTGTCATGGGGATAAAGTGATGAGAAACATTGAGAAACATTGACAAATATAGGCATATATAGGAGAAAGTAGGAGATCGTAGGCCTTTATGTTCGGTATGGATCCTTGAAACCT
The DNA here is from genome assembly GCA_003297045.1 of Symbiodinium sp. clade C Y103. Lineage (NCBI taxonomy): Eukaryota > Dinophyceae > Suessiales > Symbiodiniaceae > Cladocopium > Cladocopium sp. clade C. Next base: position 278,973 of record BGPT01000081.1, read on the forward strand.
GGAAATGTCCTCATATGTTCGCTAGAAAATAGTGTAGCTGGTTTTGTACATGTTCATGCTGATGGGGGAAAACCGAACGCGCGTCTCTCGTGTCTTGCCATTCATGTTAGCTTGCACACGCATGACCTTTAAGTTGCAGGTTGCTACACTGAAGATGGAGCGGGGTGGGGTGGGGCAATAACGTTCATGCTAACTTGCACACGCAGTTGATGCTACGCTAGAGATGTGTGCTACGCTCTAGGGAAGATTTCCACCATGGCAACTTGTCATCAATGACGGCTCAGACTTGTCATTAACTGAGAGAAGGATGAGGCGGTTTTTCGGTTTGAAACCTAGGTTTCGGAACATTGAATCCCAAAGTGGGATCCCATTTGATGGCAGAATCAGAAGAACAAATGATAAAAGATGCATTGGAAAACGCAATGAATTTGGGATAAAATGCCTGAAACTCACGTTCCATCAACAGCCCGCCGGCATGTTCATCACGACCATAATATGTATATATACATATATATATATATGTGTGTGTGTGTTTTAGGTTTTGAACCCATTTCCAATATCTTCTCGCGGGCGGTCGTCCTGCCCCGATCAGGGATAGCCCCCGCAGTCTGGATCCATCTTTTGGCTCGATTTATTCATCATTTTCGGTCGTCGAGATTCAAGATTCATCCCCCTTGAAAATTGGATCCACGATTTACTACATTGGGTTTGCCCAAGAGTTGGGTATAGATACCCCAAATCCGTTGGTTTATCATCATGTTTCCTCTTCAAATTGCTAATCACCATTGTGGTGTATGTCGCATTCTGAGACAAACCTAGTTAGATTGACGAGATACCCATCTTTACAGCGAAAATCCCCATGTTTGATTGAAGAGTTCCCATGTTTGTTGTTTGAATCCAAATGTTTCTCGCTTAAGTCTCCTCTCTTCATGAAGAAATCTCAAATTTGACTATAAAATCCCAAGTTTTGCTGCTTGAATCAAGCCAAAATCCATCCAGATCCCGAATTTTCACGGATCAAATGCTCCTTTTTCCACAGCACAACAGGCCACACGGGGCGCCCGGAGACCTGGCCTTCCTGCAGGCGCTTCGTCGCCTTCTGCAGCACCGCTTCCGCGGACAGCACCTTGGCATCGCTCATGGGCTTCACCAAGGCGGACCTGCAAGGAGGTCAGCCATGGGTGCCCCTCAGGGAATCAAACGCGGCAACGCAAATGGAGGCTCATAGCTGGGAAAATCCACTATAGATGTAGGTTTTGATGGCAAAATCCATGAAAATCATCCAATAAATGAAGGTCTACGGCTGGGGAAATCATATAATTATAAATGTTCATTGCTATTGCAGTGTGCATCAAAGATTGCATGAAGCTGAACCCAATATGCTGTGCCGAAAAACATCTCAAAATGTGGCGGTCCATACAATCTTACCTGGCATGTTGGAATATTCGCATTGAATTGGAAAACGTGTCTGAGCACGTGTTTGGTTCGTATACACATACCACCATACACAACCTCTTAGTTGGAGGATCATTCCATTTAGTGAATGAAGGACAAGCCTATTTGCAAAGTCCCCCAACTGGCAAAATAGTTACCCTCCGCCAATTTAATGTGGCCATAATGGAAAATCACCCAATTTCTAGGTATAATTGTCCCATATGTTCACGTTGAAAGTTGGGATTTGATATTGTCAGGGGAAATTACTCGAAAGTATCGCATTTAAAGCATATATAACCATATATATATATATACGTATAAACATAACCATACATAAACCATACATAAACCAATTTGTAGCAGGATTCTATCCCCAGCTACCGGTTTTGGATGGTCCTCCACCCAGGTCCTTGACCTTAAAGTCTCTCGAGTGCGGCGAGCGATCACGTAGTGGTCGCCTCCGTTGAAAAGTTTGGGTGGTCAATTGGAGGACCTTCCTTCTTGTAATTTGACATAGTCATGCATATATAACTTCTACAAATCAGCAATGTTCCATGATTACATAGAATTACCAGAGGCTACATCCATCCATTTCTGAGGATCAATCAGTTTGGACCCGCCTTTTCCGGCTGGAAAACAACACCTTTTTGGGGTCCTGTAATTCTGAAACGAATTATTGCTTGGACGGCCACTATTGAAGGATGCCTCCTTTGTACATCTTTGTACTATGGATTTTGTAGATGAAGGGGATCATTCTTGGCAGGTTGAGGTATAGATCTAGTCTTGGTCCGTACTCACATATATACTTCACAAACGAATAAAATCCAGAAAGCTGGTGATTTGTTTCCCTACCCTCAATACACTTCACACCGATTGTGTCAGAAATGAAAGATTTCTCCATCAAAATAGCTTGGCCAAAAGCACTGCAACCCATGTTCACCTGTGATGGGGTTAACCCAAGTATAATCCATCCCCAATGACTTATCCGAAAAAATGTGCTTTTCACTATCCCAAAATTTGTGGGTGGTAAATATGGCACGTTTCCCACATCAAAAGCACCTTTTCCACCAGGGTTTCCCCAGAGTAAACATACAAAAAGATGTGGAAAACCAGTGTTTCGCCAGGAAAATAGTCTATAAACAAACGGTGGATTTTCCACATCTATGTTAATTTACCCTAGGGTAACCCACTTCCCATGGCTGAACCAAGTGGCTCTTGACCTTCAAAAGGCCAATGGCCTTGCTGTCTGCACCCTCCAGATACAGCACGGCACCTGGTATGTAGCAAATCAGGCCATCACAATATGATGGTTGCCCCCAACAACACCAACAATCATTCATGGGACTTGGCTTGTTCGTTTGATGTTTGCTAGCTTAACATTCAAATAAAAGCAATAATTGCCCATAAATGATGCCATCTGAAACCCTTATAAAAATCTCCATCAACCCCACTTGGAGTCGAGTTAAAATCCCAGTCCAAACATCTCCAATCCCCACAAAATCTCCATAAATCCCTCCAAATCCTATGAGTTCCACTCAAATCGCCATAGGAATCATGGAATCCCCACAACTCCCAAACCAACATCACCAACGTCGCGTTTCCGCCTTCGGTGCTGGTATCCTTCCTGATCTCCTCCATGACTTTCGGCAGCTGCTCCATGTCGTGCGCCTCAATCCTGGTCAAACTTGGGGATACAGATTTAGATCGTTAGTTCCTGTGGATTTTTTTGGGATGTTCACTTCAAAAGGTTAAAGCAGGTTTTCCCATGAATAAGGGGGCGGGCAAACGGTTCGTCTCATGGATTGTATGAACGGAAGCTTGTGATTTAAAAGCAAGTCTGCTCCTACACGGTTTCCATCAATCTCCCCTGGAACCCAGTGAGTTCGGGATCGCCTCACCCTTCGCAGGGTGAAGCGATCGAAGAAGTCGTAGGCCTCCTGCTGTGGCCACGGAAAACCGTCCTCCTTTAGGATCGCCACGTGATCGACCCAGGATTCCACCTGGGCAGAGAACAGATATGTTGCGACAACAAAAAATCTGGGGGACTGAAGGAGAAAAATAGGGGCTTCAGATGGTTTGACGTGATCGAACTGGGTGAAAAACGTGCTTTAACGCGGTTGGAAATAGTTTGACATGGTTGAACCAGGCAAACTTCGAAGACGACGGCACAATCAGGAAGGAACCATTGCAGGGGTAGGAAATCAATCATATAACCAATTGCTGGCACCCTCAAGGACTGCAGGTACAAGCACTTCGACCAAAGTTGAGCCGGGCCTCCCCCTGTCCGGATGATTTCTCCTTGTCTTGAAATCAAGACCATTGGATTGAAGACTATGCTTCTGGATCCGTTCAATTTTCGGGTTCAATTCAGGGTTCAGAACGATTTACACAAACAACCTTGGTATTCTTGAAATAACTTCTACGGACTGGCCACAATTGAAATTGGCCCTTTTGATACTTTTTTCAGCCAGACCCCTGCTGCGATGAAGCGGCAATGGGAAAAATATGTTCGTGCCCTGCATCATTCAGCTCGATCATGATGGTAACACCTCCTCTGCAGGCTGCGGATTCCGAATCCGATTTGGAGAGAGTGGTATTTATATCCAACAAAAGGGAAAACAAAACTGCCATTTCCCCATGATATGGGATGCAATGCATTGCTACGTAATGTCATATAAGGTATTAGTGTGATGCAATATGATGTGATGTAATGTAATGTGATGTACTTCGATGTGATGTGACTTGACGTAATGCGAGGTAATGCACTATAATGTAACGTACTGCAGTGAAATGCAATGAAATTGAATGGAATGGAATGTATACGTACATACTGCAGGTTGTCTTCTCTGACGTTCAGGCGCTTCTGGACGTGGGAACCCATCAAAGCCATATGTTGTTGTTGCCTAACGCTTCGAGTACCCAGAAAATAAACCAGTAGGTAGGAACTCCGGGCTGAATGACAAGTCAAGTCAAACCCTCGGTTGTGGTGTCGTACTCTTGCCCCTGGACTGGAAGCATGACTTCACAAATAAATCCCAAAGATCAAATTATCCCAAAAGAATCAGATGCAAACGGTTCAGATCACCACCACACCTTCTTGAGAGAACATATGTCTGAAATTCGCAGCGCTGCGCACAACAAATGAAAGGTGGAACGAACCTCCGTGTGATCCAGTTCTTCATTGTTCCTTGCCCTTGTTGATGTACATATAGACATAGTGCACACCTATTCACACATGCACATGCAGGTGTAGAAATATACATATACTGTAGAGGGAGAGGGGGAGAGAGAGAGAGAGAGAGAGAGTGGCATTTAGATACGCTATGTCTCCATTGCTGTCCGCTCGCCCCATCCCCATCATCATTAGCTTCGTGACTCTTGTATTATATGATGTCTCTATTCCAATCATTGCCGGTTGCTTCCAAATGGAATTGGGACATGGGTCACATGTTCAATTTTATACATGTTAAATTTTCTAAATATCCCTTTCTTAGTGGTTCAAATACTCATTGCCAAGATATCTCGTCCGTTTCAATACTCCCGTTGAGATACATCACCACGGCCACGTTTGATGTTTTAACAGCCATATCCATGGCAGAATTCATTGGTTCAACACTCCAATAGTGAGTGTAAAATCCACTAGTTTATCCGCTAAATCCTGTCTTTCCGCACAATCCATATATGGGGGTTTCCCAAGTCATGGGGTACCCCAAATCATCCAAGTCATTAGACCATTTGAGTATTGAAACCCATGGTGACTTGGGGTACCCCCATTTTAGGAAACCTCCTAGTACCATAGGTTTTTAACCCCCAGTTCCCACTTTTTGTTGGCGGCGCCACTCAGCTCCTTGATGAACGGCCTCCAGCAACTCCAAGCGCTGCTTCTCCTCCAAGCTCTTCACGCGCCTCGAAAGCGAGCTGAGCTCTGAAGAGGAGATGGCACATACCCTCCAGTAAACGAACATCGCTGTGGAGAACAGGGTGTTAAAAGATTATTTACCGATTAAACATTGTGATTCTTCATAAGTAAACAAACATAGCTGTGCATTGCATGGCGTGAAGCGATGATTATATCACCAATAACAAGTGGGTATTTCATCGACTGTCATTGGGATGCCGATCCCATCCCCCGAGAATTTTGGTCGAGACACCCATCAAGAGTCATTGACCCATTCTGATTTACAAGAATTCTGGCAAATACATGCAAATACTACGAATTTCAATAAGGCACCCCAAGATTGTTGATGCCTGTTGCAATTTTACCTCTGTTTTGGCGACTGACCCATGGTGAATCGACGCGGATTTCCAGCCCTGTCTTTTCGTCTCAATGATTTGGACTCAGCATTGTTTCCATCTTGGAATGGAATTCAGCCGCCTGCAAATCCGATTTACCCTCTGGTAATCAAACATGGCAATAGAAAATCCCCGTTTATAGAGGATTGTCCCATTCAAACCTCCATTTATAGAGGATTTTCGCATTAAAACCTCCATTTTTGAGGGATTTCCAATTCGTTTTTTTGGAAGCCCGATGAAAACCAGCAGCCATCGCAGCCCAAAAGACTCATCTACGAAGGCGATGATCTTGGGCGCCACACCGGCAATGACGTCCTGGGCTGGGATGATATGTACAGACAGTATACAGAGAGGCAGAGACGCAGACAAAGCTAAGAGAGCGAGATGAAATATATATCTATATATAGACATATAGATATGTATGCGTATATACGTAAATTTCGGGTTGATTCATACTCTAAATAGAACTTACTCCATACGCAGTTGTATGTACATGTATATATATATATATATATAATTATATATATATATATACATATTTCCTGTGTGAGTGTTCTTTCCTCCTCATTAGAAATGAAATAGAGCCCGTACCTCTTGAAACGATTTTCTACCTGGCTCCCTGGTGAACATCAAGATAAAATAGCTGGTAAATAGATGTTCATCACAAAATATGGGTTTTTTCTCATAAATCTCCAATGGTAGGAATCAAAAAAATTCGGCCCATCCCAGTCAAACCGGTCGAACTGTTTTCACCACCCAGTCTCCAATTCCGGGATGGGAAACAGCTGTGCCACGTTGCTGCCCAACCTGCCACGCTGCCGCAGACATGGCCGCAGACATGGCCGAAATCGGGATTTTAGGCAACCGAACTAGGGATTTTTGGCCAACAAAATAGAGGGATACGCCACCAATGTGTGTCGGTTTCGCTGCTCCAAAAAAAATGATCCTCACCTCAGTTCTTGCTTGAAAGGGAAAAACACAAGAAGACGTGCTTGAAACCTCCAACCAGTTTGTATATTCCCATACTCAACCCTGAATGGATCCATTCAACTCGCTTGGATTTTTTTATCAAAAAGGGCTGCTCTTGTGCCTTTGTTTTAGCTTGCCGTGGGAACCTGGTCTATGAAATTCTCAAGAAAAATCAAAAAAGATACATAGCGATAATATGTGATCATTAAGTTTTCGAGAGCATCTTTCCCACTTGATCAGTGGATCGGGAAAACAACTTGAGTGTGTGTGTGTGTGTTGCAGAAATTTCAATTTTTTGGTATGAATATTTATCCAGAAAAAACTGCCACAAAATGCTGGAAAATTTTGTCAATAAAATCGAAAAATGGGATGGTTCAGCGCTGCAAACTGCCACTTCATCTGTGGTTGTGTCTGGTTCATTTTGACATATGCCAAATCCATTGTTTAGTGGTTCATGATAGTTTAAATAGTGTTTAAATTTAAGCCCCAATTCTAACCGCCCAACCTCCCTTCAAATAACATCAATAATAGACCCTGGCAAATGGGGGTGGGGAAAGTTTTTTCTTATAAACGTTGGCATTTCAGCGTTTATCTTGTATAATTGGCGTTATGAAAACCACCCAATTTCTCCCAAGGTTTGATCTTTCAATGCCAGTTTTTGCAACTTCAATACCCACTTGTTTAACGATTTTAATCCATTCTGTAATGGTGTTAACTCCCAGTTTTGGTTGTAATGACGTGCATTCATACCGAAATAACCAATGTTGAGGGTGAAATCCATTGTTTGATGGTTTCATTTTTTGTGACAAAGCCAACTTGATGGGTTTTACCCTCCAAACTAACATAGCCGTGGAAAACCCACCACCGCAGGCCTCCAGGTGTGTCCCGTGTTCTTGGACCCGGCGAAACCTGCGAGAAACGAACGGTTTCTGTGGCAAACATTTGGTTCCGACCCAATGATCCATTCTACATACTTAGACATAGATGCGTTATATATACAGTATATATTTATATATACATCAAATCAATACCATGGAATTAAGCATAATCACATCATGCAATATAGATATATATATATATGCATATATATATAACTTAACATGCAAAAAGTATATATGATATGATTTACTGTGTATAGCTATATCAATAGAGTATACAACATCATAAAAAAGGCATCATCCATCATATATTCTGATCCTCTCAGTAGTCACTTCTGTGGTGGCAAGGAACAGTACCAGTCGCCATAGACGCGGCGGAAGGTGTACTTGCCGTTCTCACCGTTGCTCTTGGTGGTCACCGAGAACCTCTGGGCATCCTCCATGGTGTACCTATGGCCAAACAAATCGACTGGGAAGACGACGTTGATGTTCACTGTCTGACAGTTTATATATTGTGTGCGTATACTTGATCCAGCCCTCCCTGGCCTCCCCCCGTTCCCCCACCAAAGGGTAGGACCCATCCCATTGGGGGTGGCCGGAGGACGGGATCATATATATATATATATATTTATTATTATATATTTAATTATGTATATATATATATATGTGTGTGTATTATTGCTAATCTTTTTGATAATCAGTATCATTGTCATTGTTATTATGTTTATCATTACCATTAATTTCGTAAAGCAGAAACTGCATGACAGTGCGGCCCGAAGGAAGAGCAGGAGGCAGTAAATCAAAACTGGTGGAAAAGAAAATATGAAGATGGCCGGTGATGAAGATGGCCGGTGATGAATGCTGATGAAAAATGATGAGTGATGGATAAGGTTGCTGGCGCATGAGAATGTCGCACAGAAACTTTTACACAGGGACACTTTTGCACAGAGAAGCCTTTACACGCAGAGGGGTTTTTACACACAGAGGGGCCTTTACACACAGAAGAGTTTTCACAGAGAAGCCTTTACACAGGAGTTTTTACACACAGAAGCGTTTACACACAGATCCTTTTACACAGAGAAACTTTTACACAGAGAAACTTTTACACAGAGGAGTTTTCACACACATAATTTTTTACACACAGCAGTGTTTACACAGAGAAATCTTGACACAGAGAAGCTTTTAGGCACAGAAGTGTTTACACAGAGAAGTCTATACACACAGCCTTTGCACAGAGGAGTCTTTACACAAAGGAGCTTTCTACACACAGACGCGTTTACACAGAGAAGCCTTTACACAGAGAAGTCTTTACACAGAGGAGCTATTCCACACAGAAGCCTTTACACGTAGGAACTTTTGCGCACGGACGCGTTTACACAGAGAAGCTTCTTCTACGCAGAGAAGCTTTTACACGCAGAAGTTTTTACACACAGACGCTTTTACACACAGAAGCTTTTACACAGAGGAGCTTTGACACAGAGAAATGTTGCGACAGACCACCTCTGTGAGGCCACAAAATCGCAATTTTACCGCAGTTTTGGCCGCTTGTCCTTAATTTCGTGCGGATGGGTTGCAGTGCGATGTCCAAATCGCAAATTTTCCCTCAGTTTTTAAGACGCTCGACCCTCATTTCGTGCGAAAGGGCGATGCCGGGCCACCAAGAATTTGCATTTCACCACACTCCGACACGCGCGATCCTCGCCGAGGGTTGCGCCGCAAGATGAAAATTTGCATTTCACCACACGCTTCTGCGCGTCCGACACGCACAATCTCCGCAGAGCGCCACACGTTTGTGCGTCCGACAAGCACGAAGTGCGGAGATGGTTGCGTTTCGCAAAGCGGCGTTTGGCTGCCCATGCCGCCGTGAGAGAGAATTTAGAAGAACTTGAGAAGTAGGAGTTTTGTAGGAGCTCAACTCCTGCGCAACAACTCCTGTATTTAGCTCGTGTGTAATAACTCCTGTTTTTAACTCCTGTGGAAGAACTTCTGTGTAAAAACTCCTGTGTAAGACCTCCTGTATTTAACTCCTGTGTAAGAACTTCTGTTTTTAAAAACCTATGTAAGAACTCCTGTGTAAATGACATTGATGTAAGTTGATGTAGATGATGTAGAAAGAACAATGATGTAGGTGATGTAGATGAACATGATGCAGATGATGTAGATGATGATGCGATGTAGATGAAGTGGATGTAGATGGTAGGCAATGGAAAGGAAGTAGGAGATGTTGTGTAGATGAAGTGAAAATATGAATTTGGCAGCCGTTCTTTGGGAAAAACCCTTCGCAGGAGCTTTTGGGAATAAACCATATTTTGATGGTGGTAAATTTGGGGATGGTTTACTATTTCTTTACAGTACTAACATTAATGTATATCCTTTAGATACATCACCTGTTAACAACTCTTTGACCACCAAAACCTGATGTTTGAGAGAGCCACCAAAGTGGGGCTAAAAATGGCTCTACAGCCACCCTTCATGCGCTTGGCGAAAGCCCTTTACAAATCCAACGACTTCTGACACGTTTGGTCCTCAAACTGGCTTGGGGTCACTCCCATTGGTGACCTTGTGGTGCTGTGCTTCAATAATCTTCAACACGTTTCTTGGCGAAAACACACCTTCACAGGCCCATCCGCAGTTTCGCATGCTGATATCATTCAACCAAAACAACACTGACTTGACAGCCTGCTACATCAACCAACCTGAAAAAAACATCCAAATATTCATCCATATTTCGTTAATCTCCCAGATCTACATGGGGGGGTCTTTTTTTGGTCACGGTGGATCCCCAGTCGTCACCATTCAATGGATTGGTTTAAGGGAAAATGTACAGGAAACCATGGTTTTTACCATCAAATATAGGGTTTTCCTGTAAATTTTCCCTTAAACCAATCCAAGTCACCATAGGTTTCAACCACCCAAGGTGCCCGTGGAAGAGAAACGCCGCCGCATCTTCTGTGGCCTTGGACTCTTCGTCCTCATCCGCGGCGGTGAGGCCTCGACGCTGGGTGCCATGGAGAACTGCTCGTAGCAAGCCCGATTTGTTTAAAAAAGTACCCTCTGGTAAACTAACAGTTTGCTATTGAAAATGGCCATTTATAGTGGATTTTCCCGTCAAAAATGGTGATTTTCCATAGTTATGTTAGTTTACCAGAGGGTAAGTGAACTATAGTGAACTACAAGGAAATGGTGAATTGATATGACATGATATGACTTGACTTAATGACTTCTTGTCTAATACGTTTCTATCTTCTTGGGGTATATATATACAGTTGTTGATGGTGGGAAACAAATGATCACATGGACTACTAAGAATAATGAAACCAGGCTTATTAGATCATTGTTCCGACTACCGTTGAAGATTTAGAAAAAAAACAAGTTGAAACCACCAATCAGTGAAGTTGGCCTTCCACTGTGAGATTGGTTTTTTTTACAAATGCATAAACCTAGTTGAGGCTTCAAGAACATCGGGCCTTGGACCTGCTGATAGTCTTTTTGGATGACCAGCTCAACTTGATCAAAAACTTTTCAAATCACAGTTTTGGCGCCTGTGAACTTCAAGAAGCCTCTCAGAACCACGTTCACCGGAGACTCCCCGACTTTCGTGAAGCAGAAGTTCGTGTAGCCACGCGGAAGCATCTTGCGAAGGAGAGCAGAGGTCAAGTAGACACCATCGTCGAAGCCCTTGCCCTTCCTCAGGATCCGATGCTGTCTCCCATAGGAATGCCATTTAACCCGCAAAATAGTGATTCAACTGAGTCAAACCATCAACATAGGGGATTTTACCAAGCTGGGTGTGTCCAAAAATGGGGGAGGGCCCTTAAAAAATCCCGTTGTTTGCCACGATTTTCCCATTAAAAATTGTCCGAAAATGGGGTACAGCCCCTTTTATCGTTTCTGGACGAACCCACATCACCCAAAATGGAAGACACCAGGAAATAAAACCCCAACACTTGAAATTTTCGAACTCCATACCCATCAAGATCATCCAAATGTACATATCTTGAGCGAATTGAACCAAAGTACACCAAGACGTTGCCAGAATTAGCTAGGTGGTTGGTCAGTGGATTCTCACCCCTCAAAACACTGGGATGCATTCGGATTTACCGATATACCCCAATTCCCTACCACGAATCGCCAATTCTGGCAGCATCGAAGTGGGATCGAATTGTACTTGAGCAAGAGACACGTCGATGGAACAGTTTCAGCAATATTTGGATAGAGTTCAAAACCCCTGTTGGTTGATTGTTGTATGGGGCCCCACACTATCCTTTTATATTGGGCATTGTCACAATCCATCTGGATAGTTTGTGATGCTAAACCAGGGCAGTAAGGTGGTCGCCAGGCAGTTTCAGCCCCAAATTTTTTGGGGAACATTTAAGAAACGGAGAAAGAGCCATGCACTACAGATTTTCATGGATTTAAAGGGAAGAAAGAGCATACTCTTGGACAGTAGAATTTTTCCGGAATTGCGATCTCTTGCTCTGAAAATTTACTGTCTGTGGAAAGTTGTCGAATCAAGTGGTGTACCATGTGCATCATGGACTCTAGACCATGACCATCCCAAGGGCAGAAACTGCCCAGTTGGGTGCAGTTGGGTGGCTCTTCAAAGGGTCGGCCTTCCTTGGTTCACCAAAATCAGTTGACCAACAAGATTGATCAAGAGCAATCTTTAGATTCTTTAGACTTTAGGATGTATAATGTTGGTAAAACAATAATAAACCCCAAATTCACCATAAATAGGTGGTATAAACCATTCCAAAATGGGTGGTTTATTATTGTTTTACCCACATTATATAAGCCGTTTAAAACTATACAAAATCATCCACTGGAGGGATGTTGATAGGTCCCGCCCGTTCGGTTCTGTTTGAACAGAATCTTCTTGTCAGTTGCGGATGCTCAAATATTCTGAAACCTCCTTGAACCCCCGAAAATTCAAGTGCACCCAATGAGATGTGATATCATATGGGGGCTGATCTAAACCTAAAGTCCTAAAGGCATGCATGCCTTACTTTTCCCACCTTGGGCATGGTTTTACCCTTAGGATCCCTTAGGCACATGTACCTTGACTGGGTCAACGACTATCAATGTTCTGATATTTTGCCTCAACCTGCTTGCAAGAGATGGCTATGTGTTCTGGTTGAATCCGACATTGAAGCTGGTTGAATCCATCTTCTTCCGATCGAAAGCAACTGGATTTATCCAAAACAGGAGAACATGGTGGTTGAGGAATACCCCAAAATGGCCCTGAAGATCCATGAAGCAATGGGAAACATGATGATCAATTGATCAACCATGACACGGGTGGAACCCCCGGTCCATCCCGGCCCACATCCACAACTCTCCAGGGACCACGCGGAGGTCTTCAGCCACTTCCGGAATTGCACCACCATGAGCCGGAAGTTTTCCACCTCTGCAGGTGGTTGACCTGACAAAAAATAAAATAGAATTAGCGATAATTGTCGGTAGATAGTTGGAGGATGATTGATCGGTAGATTGCGGATATTTGGAGATGGTTGACATTATTGGCGGATTTGGAGATGGTTGGCATAGCTGAACAAGCGTGTAGAAATGTTGACCAACCATACATTTGAAGCACCAAGCTCAAGAGGCGCTTGAAAGTGAATTCAAGTTCGGTACTAAACCATCACGTGTTCGCATAGGTTCTTACTAAACAACATATTGGAGGGCTGAGGATTTTGAACCATTCCCAAGTATGTGTTTTATGGTTGGGATCGAGCGTTCCTGACAACAAAAAGCTTATATAAAGCTGCGAGCCACGCACAAATGGTTCAGTGCTTCCGGATGCAAAGTTCAAACTGCTACCCTCCTAACTACCCTCCAGTAAAGTAACATCGATATGTGTAGATGTTCCGTGAAAAATTATGCATCATTATGCATCGATGTTAGCAGATTCTCATGGATCGTTGGATTCCTTTTTTTCCTCCCAAACAACAAGCGGCACCTGAACGGACACGTCAGGCGCCAAAGCTTCTGGTGAGACCTGGCTGTGGATGAGGGGCAAAACTCTCCATTGATCAACCAGCCAGGAGGAAAAGGATTACTTCACCATCCATTTTTGGGTTGACTTTCTATGATTTCGAGCCATGCCCACTTCCACTAAAAAGGACCAGTGACTTTGTTACTTGGGCTGCTTGCAGGGTTCTTTACATTTCCGACTCAGTCACCTTTTGGTGAGTTTTTTGGCTCCTGTAACCACTGAAGTAGCAAAAAATGAGGCTGCAATAACGATGTGGGAAACTCAATTCTTGGCTCCTTAGCTCCCCATGGCTAATGGGGAATGTACAACCCTAACTCCTTAGCTCCGTCCTAACCATTGGATAGGTTGAGTAAATCTGACTTATACCAGCAAAACGTGCCGAAAAGTTGGAAACCTGTAAATTGTAAAGAAAACATCATCAAACTACCACCCTGGAAATACGTTCTATCTTTTTGAACGTTACTCTACGAAAATGGACCGTCTGCCCCTGGCCCCAACGGCCTCCTTTACCTTTCGCTCCACAAAGGGATGCGCGCGGAGCAGTTCCAACTGGGCAGCCTGACGGTCCGACGGCATTTTTAGAGGCATACCTTGGTGGTCCCTGAAAAAACGGCCATGAATGGACAAGTGTTGGGATTCAACCATTGGAATATAATAGTAATAGCAAAAATAGAATATGTGATAGTAGTGATAAGAATAAGAATAATGATCATGACGATCATGATAACAATAATAACAATGGTAAGGCAAGGAAGGTTGAAATCCTTGGAACATTGGGGTTCTATCTATCATATGGGGTTTCCCCTGAAACAGGGAATTGACCCTCCCCCTTTTCTTGCTATCAAATCCCTGGGGCAAATGACGACAAGCGGTTGGATTTCGGGTCGCATCTCCACCCTGGTTTCCCCAGCCTCGCCATCACATCCCGCCTGCTTGGCAGCACCCTCGCCCTTGTCGAAAGCTTCCAGCAAAGGCGCAAGGCTTTCCTCTTCAGGTCCCCAGGTGATGAATTGATCCGATTGGTTGGGTGTACTTCATGATTTCAATATTAGGGTAAAGAGATGATGAGACGTATCATGTCTACATCATCAATTCCAATCATAAATGGAGTTCCCAAGTTCGGGAAACCTGTTCCAGCACTGATGAAAGGCAGGGTGCATAACGCATTGTCATGTTTTCTTCTTTGCCGACAGTCGTTTGACTGGGACACGTTTGGACGGCCGCCGCTCCTCGCAGGGAAGCAGAGGAATGCCACAGACCTCCGCAGCCAGGAAGCTACCCCAATTTGTAGAAAACCCTCCAATTCCACTGGACAATGGTCATTTTCCCCATTACCAATTGCCATTTCAACGTATCTATCCCCAAGGTGCCAACCCCAAGACATGTCATCCATGCCATTATGGAAATCCATGTAAAGGGTATGTTAAGCCTGTTAAGCATGATCATTATCATCAATGATCATTCTTATTACTTATTATCGTTATCGTTATTCATTACTACTGTTACTATTGCTATTACCCTCTGGTAAACTAACATAACTATGGAAAATCACCAATCTTAATAGGTAAATCATCTGTAAATGGCCATTTTTCAATAGCTATGTTAGTTTACCAGAGGGTACTATTACTATCATTAATATGGAGGTTTCCTAAAATAGGGGTACCCCCAAATCATCCCTTTTAATAGGATTTTCCATTATAAACCATCCATTTTTGGGTACCTCCATTTCAGGAAACCCTCATAGTATCACTCTCATTATTACCCAGCCCCGATGGGACAATGGACCCCGCCTTCTTCAACCACGACCTGGAGCGCACCAGCCGGGGCGCCGCGGCCGGCGGCGCTTTGGCCACAGGTGCTGCTTTGGCCACGCCTGGCGAGGCGATGTGGGGACCGTCTCAGGGCGTGTTAAGTGGAAAGGAACCAGGGTTAGCCATAGTTAGCCACTCCTTCAACTAAGAGCCCAGAGTTGAATGTGCATCCCTCTTAGTATGGGGTTAACAAGCATGGTATGGGGACAAACCCAAATAACCCCAGGTATTTAAGCGGAATTTGTTGGGTTTCTATCATTTACTATGCTGTGTGCAACTGGGATATATACAGATTCAAGATTATTCAGGTCAGGCGCTAGAACCGTGGAGATCAACCACCTAATTGCGATGATAAGCGAAGCAGATGCCAGGGTCATATTTTTTATGGGGTCGCTTGAATGCCCTACCCCACTGGTGCTAGATGTGCACCCATCAGAACTCTGCATTGTTCAAAGCTTCCCAAATAGCACTTGGTGCTTGTGTCATGGAGTCGGTTTGGGTACGAACTACTCTAACCAAGAATGTTGCAAATCTGCACCCTGTGGTTCCCCTCACCAAAGAACAGCGAATGCAGCAAGCATTGGACTAAATCAAGCCTTCAGTCACGGGTTTGCAGTCCGTCTCCCAGTATCTTTGAATGTCCTGGCACACGAACTTCAAGCTGGACAGCACTCAGATAGCATTCCGGAGCAAACAAACAATGTGGGGCGACAAAGGAGGAGAAACTGAATTCCAGCCGAAAAGGTCAAGGAGAGTCCCTGGGAATATTTCTCTACAGCTAAAGCATTGCTTGCTGCACCACCAACAAGCCACAATCTAGATAAAGAATCCATCAGCAGTACTGAATCCAACTGTTTTTACACCAGTGATTCTACCATACGTTGCCGGCCATGGCTCAAACACGCCATGGAAGGCCATGGCTCGTTTTGAGACGTTGGACGGAGCCTGGCCGGCCTTCTTCTTGTACTTGCCCTTGTACTTCTCTTCCAGCTCAGCCAAGGAGTAGGCGCATCCATCCACAGGGTCTGTCTTTTTCTTCATCGCGGACAGGAGCCGCTCCCATACCGGGCGCAGGGATGCCCCGCAGTTGGCAAACAGATTCTGGGACCAAGATCTGTGCTTCACGCAACAACAATATGGAAGTTCGGAAACCAGGAAACAGGGACTACAGACTACAACCTCTGAAATATACAAGATGGATCAATATGGAACTCATTATTTTTGTCCTGGTCTAACGGGAACATCCTCTTACCATCTGTTTGGGGGGTCCATATGAGCTGTACAAATATCTCTGCTCGGAAATGTCAGCCTGGAACATGCCATCTATCGCCAGCATCTGAAGCCAAAGCGAACTCCGCTGCCGGAAGGAATGTCCTTTGAGTTTTTCTCCATACATTGACATGGCCATGATTGGGCACCAAAAAAAGTGTTGCTTAAATTGGATACACACTGGCTTTGGCCCAATTGAATAGACATGAAAAGACCATCAGATTGTGGCTTTTCGGTGTCCCTACTCTCGCAAAAACACTCAACACCGCCTGAAATCAACATGATCCTTATCTGGTTTCACCCAGCAAGGTCTTTCCCAGCCTTAGATACTTAAGTATCTTTAGGAAACCTCCACTCAACTTGAATGTCTACAGAATCCGTATAACCTAATGGGATTTTGATTTGCAACCAAATAACATCAAATAAGCCCAAGATCTCTTGGATGCTGCGAAATTTGGAAATTCCAGTTTGGACATGATGGACATCTTTTTCCGAATTCCAAATTTCGCAGTGCAAACGTTCACCTCCCATGTTTTGTTCGCCCACGTCGCGCCTCAGCGATGCCCCCACGTTTCCGGTGCCCATGATGATCCTGGGGATCGCAGCCATCAGCCCATCTGGAGACAGAATGAATAATGATGGTTAACAATGAGTAATAATGGCTAATGATGGCTAATTATGGTAAATAATGGTTAATGATGGTTAATAATGGTTAATGATGGTTAGTAATGATTGATGATGGTTAATAATGAATAAAGAAAGGTTTATAATAATGGTTACCCTCAATATATGATCAATAGTGACATATTCAATGATTCATTGTGGATGATTAATGGATTATTGTGGACTATCTATTGTGGACTATCATGGATGATGGTGGATGATTATGGATTAAGGAAAATCTACAGGAAACCATGTTTTTTTTCCAATGAAATTGCTTGGAGATTCCTGCATGTTTTCCATTGAAATATGTCAATGGAATTAGAGTGAAATATATGCCATTCAATAATTTGTGTTTGAAACAAAAACGCTCCAAATGGAACATGATTAACACGGGGAGGAACAAGTGGGCATTAATATAAAGAACCATCTTCTCAAGGATGGATACAAATCTGATTCGTTAATACATGTGTGTATATATCTATTATATTGTACATCATTGAAGTATGCATATTCTATACACATGTAAATATGTGTATATATAGTAACTGTATGTATGTGTGTATGTATTGTGCACTTTTTTGGCATGATTGGTTATATAACCTTCGCCTTTCCCACTATCTGCCAAACATTCATTCAGGGCTTTCGGATTGACCATGAAATGTTGATGCAGCAATCTTGGGCCCAAACCCCACGCAGTTCTCACCTCACCGTCTTCAGGGAGTCGTGGCATCAACTGTCACTTCGAATGTCTACCACTCCAATGGCGAACGCTTGTCGCTATCTGTTGCACTCTCGGTTTTGGAAACTGCAATCAGATTTTCTATGTTTTTTTCTGAGTGGATTGCAAATAGAGTGCAACATTGGCAAGCCGCTTCGTCTACTGGGCATCGCTCACGCCATTCCAACTTTGCTTTGGGTCACACTGCTGCTACCTTTCTGAATCTCCCGAAAAGTGAACAAACGATTTTGGAACGTTCACCATCCCAACTTCTAGACTTAGATCCTCCCTGAATCTAGACTGCAAAGGCTTGGTACCTGGGTTACAAAGTTTTGACCCCAACTGGCATTGAAAGATACCTTCTCATAGTGTACCCTAAGTGTTGATGATTTTATAATGATCTTCCTATTTGTCCAGCCGATTGTTGGTGGGGAATTCCCCCTATTGGCAGCCACTTCAACCGTCTTACACCCCACTTAAGCTCCATGATCCTCCCACCAACCGAGCTTCGACCCAGCGAGGACCCCGGCTGGAATAGAAGGGCGCGTAGAGATCCCAGGAGCTACTGCCGTGCAAATGGAGAGCGCAGTCCTGCCAGCATGGGATGATATTCTTAGCTGTGTCGTATGCATTTTTTTATAGAAATCTATGGTAAAAAAATATGTGAATCAAACGAACCATTGTATATCAATTCTATGGACTGTTCTAAATAAATCTATAATCTATCGATAAAAATGTTGATCGAGTTAATCTACCCAAAGAAGGTTGATTCAGTATGAATCAAATATCAATCAGGAATGTCTGGTTGGTTAAGAACGGCTTTCTCAGTTCACGGACTATGATCATCCCCATTTTTCTTGAAAGGGTAGGTGAATAACCTCCGAACTCATCATCAACAGAGCTCGAGTCCTGCAAAGGCTTTCCTGCGCAGAAGTACGGCTGGCCCTGACCTGGGCGATGCGTCTTTGAAAACATCAAATGAAAAAAAAATCATCCACCTATAGGGGGTGTCTTCTGGAAATTGAGGTTTCTCAAAAAATTGCAATCTTTGTAGGAAAAAATGATGAACCATGGGATTTTAGAGGTTTGCACATTAATTTTCGGACAGAACCACAGAGTTTGACCACCTGACTACCTGGCTTTCAAAGGCTCGCGGGCCAAGGAAGGACCCAAAAAGGATATAAAGGGAACATGTGCAGTCCCTCACTTGGTTCTACTTGGTCTGACATTTTGACCCCTGCCCATGTCATGCGCATAGTATAGATGTGCCTGGCCCAAACAACACCTATCTTAGATAGTTTACCCGCCATTGCGATTGATTGTATGGATCGAAATCTGTCATTTGGTTTCCAGGCATGACCCAAAATGCGTTTTCCAAAACTGCCATAGACCTGTCCCCAAATGGAACTCGATCCCAAGGCTCCTGCTGTTAACCCTCGGCGGCTTCAAATAGCGCCACGATCCTCCCTGCGGACAAGATGTTGCAAGGTCATTCAGTTGGATTCTCGACCAAATGGTCAGTGGTTGCTAGTTTCTTTTGGATTATAAAGTAATTATCAAGTTCCAACAGCGCTTGAGGCCTCTCACCGGTTGGCGCAGATCTTGTTTGGTGGAAATATAGATGGGGGGGAAAAAATCTGCATCACTCCTGTGACACTTGGCCTTGTCAAAGGAAATCACTGTACGGATGGTGCGCTCCTCCTGACAAGCGAAGTGTGGGGACAGCATTGCAAGGCTTGATGGAACCCTGATTTTGTTTGCAAATGGAGGAACCCAAAGCATCTCCCCAGCAACAAATATACATGTCAAGTGATGGTCAAGGTCGTCGCCCTTTGCACTGATTGGCCAACAAGACACTCGTGTGCCAGAATCGCCTTGAAATCTCATAGTCTAGTAACATATATGGAGGTTTCCTAAAATGGGGGTACCCCCAAATCATCCATTTTAGGATGTTCGGCTATAAATCATCCATTTTTGGGGGTACAGAAAAATTGTAACTGGGTCACACTTTGGGTCACACTTTGGGACCCAGATGCATTGGTCATTCCATAGCTGGGCTCGGCGAGTTGCCCACCTTGGCCATGCGGGAGGCTTTGCCCCAGCCACGGCCATGTCTCCTATCTACCTCGGCCCAGGAACGGAGAAGGTCTTTAACCTATGTAGTGTTCTTAGATATTGGACCATGAAGTGTCTATTGGATTCAAGTTTGGGTTTTCCTTCCTAGCTTCTCTTGATTGGTTTTGGGCTGCTTTTGGCCTGTGAGCCTTGGCCTGGTATGTACAGCAAAGATCGGAAACAAATGAGATCAAATGGGTATGCTCCAGAAACCTCTGGTTGTAACCACATGAGAGTCATGAGAGACCCGCGATTCACATGGCTTAAGATTCTGTTCGACTTTTGTCGGTGGGGATCCAAGAGTCATTTCAATGAAATTGACCAAGATGCCTTTTGCAAAAAATATCGCGGAAAATGGTCCACAATATACTGACCCTGAATCAAGCAATGTCAAGCGTCCAAGTATAGCAGTGATGCAATGACATAATTTCCAGATCCCTGACCATGAGCAGAGACCCACACCGGGTTGACCACGGAAGGTTAACTAATAAACTTG